>QAOA01002728.1:218540-460533 GCA_003255065.1 Cercis canadensis
TAGGTTGGACAGTCTTCTCCAAGATACGCTTGATTTCCCTGTTGGAGACTTCAGCTTGCCCATTGGTCTGAGGGTGGTAAGGAGTGGAAACCTTATGCATGACGCCATATTTCTTCATTAAAGCCGCCATGGTCCGGTTGCAGAAATGCGAACCCTGATCACTGATGATGGCCCTAGGAATGCCAAATCTGCAGAAAATGTTTGATCTAACAAAATCCACAACAACTTTAGAATCATCAGTACGGGTGGCTTTCGCCTCCACCCACTTAGACACATAGTCTGCAGCAAGTAAGATGTAAACAAAACCAAAAGAGACAAGAAAAGGACCCATAAAGTCAATACCCCAGACATAAAAAATCTCACAGAATAACAAAGGCTGCTGGGGCATCTCATGCCTATGGGAAATGTTCCCGGTTCTCTGACATTGTTCACAAGATTTACAAAATATATGTGCATCCCTAAATAAAGTGACCCAATACAATCCAGAGTCTAAGACCTTCCTAGCTGTACGTTGAGGACCAAAATGTCCACCACATGCAAAAGTATGGCAAAAGCTAAGAACAGACTGAAACTCATTATCAGGCACACATCTCCTAATAATTTGATCACTACAAAATTTCCAGAGATAGGGATCATCCCACACATAGTATTTTGCCTCACTCTTTAACTTGTCTAATTGGGCACGTGTGAGGTGTGAGGGCAAAGCATGGGCAGCTAAATAATTAACAAGGTCTGCATACCATGGAAACTCACCATGCAGCCCGAACAGCTGCTCGTCAGGAAAGGAATCCTGAATGGGCAGTGGATCAGGATCTCGCTCTATGCGGCTGAGGTGGTCAGCAACCAGGTTCTCCGCTCCACTCTTGTCGTGGATCTCCACATCAAACTCTTGAAGCAGCAACATCCACCTAATCAGTCATGGCTTGGCATCCGGTTTCTTCAAGAGATACTTCAGAGCTGTATGATCGGAAAACACCACAACCTTCGAATCTATCAAATAAGACCTGAACTTATCTAATGCAAAAACAATAGATAGAAGTTCTTTTTCAGTGGTGGTGTAATTCGCTTGAGCAGCATCCAGAGTTCTCGAAGCATAGTAAACCACATGAGGAACTTTGGCCACTCGCTGCGCCAAGACAGCTCCCAAGGCATAGTTCGAAGCGTCGCACATCAGCTCGAATGGGAGTGTCCAATCAGGTGGCTGAATGACAGGGGTACTGGTGAGAGCTAGCTTTAGGCGGTTGAAAGCTTCCTTGCACTTCTGGTTGAACAGAAACTCCACATCTTTCTGCAGAAGGCTAGACAGCGGAATGGCTATCTTGCTGAAGTCTCTGATAAAGCGCCGGTAGAAACCTGCATGTCCAAGAAATGATCGCACTTCCCGCACGCATGTGGGGTAAGATAAAGCAGTTATGACATCTATTTTAGCAGGATCTACCTCAACCCCTTTTCTAGATACTACATGGCCTAAAACTATACCTTGTTCTACCATGAAATGGCATTTTTCAAAATTTAAGACAAGGTTAGTCTCAATGCAGCGATGTAGTACTCTAGCTAAGCTACTCAGACAGTCATCAAAAGAAGAACCATAAACAGTAAAATCATCCATAAACACCTCCATGCACTCCTCTAAAAAATCAGAGAATATACTAACCATGCACCTCTGGAAAGTACCAGGGGCGTTGCAAAGGCCGAAAGGCATCCGCCGGTAAGCAAACGTGCCGAAGGGACATGTAAAAGTGGTCTTCTCTTGATCCTCTGGTGCTATATGAATCTGGAAGTACCCAGTGTAGCCATCCAGGAAGCAGTAATGTGATTTCCCAGCTAACCGCTCCAGCATTTGATCGATGAACGGCAGGGGGTAATGATCCTTCCTGGTGGCTTGATTCAGCCTCCTGTAATCGATGCAGACCCGCCAGCTGTTCTGCACTCGGGTAGGCAGCAACTCGTTGTTCTGGTTGGCCACCACTGTCACCCCGGATTTCTTTAGGACGACCTGCACTGGGCTCACCCAAGTGCTGTCAGAGATAGGATAAATGATGCCAGCTTGCAGAAGCTTGGTCACTTCCTTCTTTACTACATCCAGGATGAGAGGGTTTAATCGCCTCTGGGGCTGCCGCACTGGTTTAGCGCCATCTTCAAGTAATATGCGATGCATGCATGTAGATGGACTAATGCCAGGAATATCTGCTAACGTCCAGCCAATGGCTCGCTTATGCTCTCGCAGAATGCACAGCAATCTTTCCTCTTGCTCAGGCAGTAAATTGTTGGCCACAATTACTGGGAGCTGCTCTGCAGAGGCCAAATACGCATACTTTAGATGCTTAGGCAGAGGCTTCAGCTCTAGCTTGGGAGGCTGTACTGCAGAGGGCAGAAATCTGGGTGGCTGTATGTCAATCTCTGCAGACTGAATCTCCTCCTGAACAGCAGCTACTGCCAGCTCTGGGGAACCAGAGTTATCATCATGTAAAAAGGTGGAGATCTCAGCACAAATAGCACAGCCAGAATCACCGTCACAATCAGTACAAGATTGGCACTGAATAGAATCATCAAAACCAGCCAAATCAGGTAAATCATCACACATATGACGGTAAACATCTTCAACCAGATCATCAATCACATCAATGTGAAAGACAGCATGCTCATCCATGGGATGCTTCATAGCATCAAAAATGTTGAACTGCACAACAGATTCACCAAACTCCATGGATAGAGTTCCTGCATACACATCAATCTTGGTCCGCGCAGTCTTGAGGAATGGTCTGCCCAGAATGAGTGGAGCCTTGCTGGATTGTGACTGTCCTTCCATCTCCAGAATGTAGAAATCAGTTAGAAAGATCAGCTCATCAACTCTGACCAACACGTCTTCAATCAACCCAGCTGGATAAGCACTGCTCCTGTTGGCTAGCTGTATCACAACTCCTGTGGCATTCAAGGGTCCAAGCCCGAGGGAACTGAAAACAGACATAGGCATGACATTGATCGAAGCGCCTAGATCTAGCATGGCATGCTCGAACTTGGAATTGCCTATAACACAGGGGATTGTGAAAGTCCCTGGATCCTTGCACTTCTGAGGCATAGGTTGAATAAGGGCTGAGACATTCTGACTCATGCTAATCCGCTCATTGCCCTTCAGCCTCCTCCTCTGGGTGCACAATTCCTTGAGAAATTTGGCATATCTAGGAATTTGCTTGATAGCATCCAGCAAGGGAATGTTAACTTCCACCTTCCTGAATGTCTCCAGAAGCTCTCTATCTTTCTCTGCCTCATCTTGCTTCTTGGACAGAGTAGCTCTCTGTGGAAAGGGAAGAGCTACTGCAGGCAGCTTGCTTGCAGGTGCAAGGTTGATTGGCGCAGGAACTGCTTGCTCTGCTGGCTGGGACTCACTGGCAGGTTGAGGCTCGGCTGGCTCTTGCAAGGATTTGCCAGACCTCAATGTGATAGCACTCACATTACCCCCATTTGGGTTGGGAATTGTCTGTGAAGGGAGTTTGCCAGAACCCTTGGACTGCAACTGGCTAACTGATGATGCCAATTGTCTAATCTGTGTTTCCAGATTCTGCATGGTGGACTCTGCTCTCTGCTAGAATTGGATGTTACTGGTAGCCATCTGCTTCACCAGATCTTCCAATGAAGGCTCAGGTTTGGATGTTGACGGGTTGGCTGGCTGCATAGGCTGCTGCTGGAATGGTGGCCTGTTCTGTTGAAACTGGCCCTGCCTGGCTGGCTGAAATTGGCTCTGTTGTTGCCAAGGTTGCCTATACTGCTGCTGTTGCTGTGGCTGTGGTTGGGAGGACTGCTGTTGTGGTGCTGCAGCATTGCCATATCTGAAATTTGGATGATCCCTCCAACCAAGATTGTAAATGTTGGAGTACGGATCATATCTAGGCTGCTGCTGCGATTGGTATGGGGATCGACCAGGAAAAACACCTGCTGCAGCTACAGAGGGATCCTGAAATCCAGAATCACCATCTTGCAGTGTAGGGCATGCGTATGTAGGATGTGATGGATAAGCACAAATGCCACACACACTTGCAGGTTGAGGGGTGGATACTTGTCTCCCCACTGCCAATTGCCTGACCAAGCAGGTCAGCTCGTCAAGTCTGTGCTCCATTCTTTGTTGGTCAGCAAATGACACACCAACTTCATTGACTCCTCTGGTGGAATGAATCATCCGAACACCAAACTGCTGGGAATTCTCTGCCATATTGGAAATTAAATCTCTGGCAGCAGCAGGTGTTTTATCCACTAATGCTCCTCCACTAGCAGAATCAATGTTACTTCTATCCGAAGGTGACAAGCCCTCATAGAAATATTGTATCAACAGCTGATCACTTATTTGGTGATGGAGGCAGCTTGAACACAGCTTTGTAAACCTCTCCCAATACTCATGCAATGTCTCCCCTGGCAGTTGCCTTATGCCACATATGTCTTTGCGGATGGCAGTAGTTCTGGATGCAAGGAAGAACTTGGCCAGAAACAGCTTCTTCATGTCACTCCAATTCCTGACCGAACCTTGTGACAAGTAAAAGAGCCAGTCTTTAGCTGCATCAGCAAGAGAGAAAGGGAATGCTCTTAGCTAGATCTGCTCTTCAGAGATTCCTTGTGGCCTCATGGTGGAACAAACCACATGGAATTCCTTCAAATGCTTATGAGGATCTTCACCTGAAAGACCATGAAACTTTGGCAGCAAGTGTATCAATCCAGACTTTAATTCGAAAGCAGTATCAATTTCTGGATATTGGATCCCTAAAGGTTGGTAAGCAACATCAGGGGTGGCCAATTCCTTAAGAGTTCTATCTCTAGGCTGCATGTTATTATTATTATTATTTCCAGCTCTATTAGCATTATCAGCTCTATCACCTTCATTAACAGGATCAACAACAGGAATAACAATAGGAGTTCTATGATGAGCTGCCGAGGCTCCTCAAATTAGTTAATGTTTAAGGTCGGTTACCTAGCTTTTTGCAGCAAGGGGTAGCCCTAAGTCGAACCTAAGGATTGTTCTATTTAGTGAATCATATTAAGAAGCATGTAAATAGGGGGGTTTTTGTTGGTTTATGTGATTAACGAAAATTAATTATCAGTGGTGAAGTTTAAGAGAAAGCAACCAATCCAAGTCTTTACTAATTCCGATTTAAGTTCATCCTTGATTTCTAATGATCCATTCAATTATTAACCATGTTCTTGGCCTTTAAAACATATCAAGAAGCCTCTCAATGTTCTATGGATTCCACTGGTTAAGCAACCAGAATTCGGATTTAACTAAGACCAAATGAATTAAGCAAACATTCAAGTCTAGTTTTACCTAAGTCCATGATCCAGCCAAGGTGATTAATCCATCCAAAAGCTCAGAAACATTAATCAACCATACAATCCTCTTTTATCACATGCAATTAAGCAATCACACATGAAGATCCAAATTCGAATTAAGCAATTCAAACAGAATATTTCAAAGGATTGAAAGAACTTTGATTAACAACTAAAATGAAGAACAACAACTCATAATCTCAAAACCAATAATCAGAATAGCAAAACCTGGATTGATATGTTGGATTAGCCCTCCATGAACAAGAGGAGCTGAAGTTCTTACAAAATATCTAAAAGAAAACTTAGAGACTAAGGCAAGAATAGAAAGCTGTCTAAAAATATCTAAAACTTGGTAATGAATTTCGGCTGCCTCGTTCTTCTGATATAGACCTCCAATTTTACATGCACACCTAAATTGCCCTTAGGGCACACTTGTTCCCATGGGCCTTAGCTTCAATTGGGCTTTGGTTTGGGCCCATTTGGACTTGTCATGAGGAAGTTAGGCCCATTTAAGTGGCAGAAGGTGTCTGGAACCGTCAGCTAACTTGCACAGCAAATAAGACCATCTTCCACATAAAATATAGTGAACTGGTCCTCATATCAATTGAATCTCTGTCTGTTAGCTTTCCAATGGTACCGGTTTCAGGTCAATATGACATTTACAACTCAAGTTATGACCCAAATACTGCATGTAGGTCAGGATCCTGCGACAGCATATCTTCTCTGGCTTCCAGGCTGCATATGACCTTCTGAACGTCCGAATTAGCTTTGGAGCCCTGAAAGAAAGTTGTAGAAAATTCTCTCAGCTTTCCAACAAGGTATGACTCGGAATTTTTGGACATCCAGAACTCAAGATATGCCTGAAACACAGAGACAGCATATAATGCCCAGTATTGCTGGAAATTGCAATTAAGCATAAATGGATCCTAAGTCATGAAATGAGGTCTAAGTCTATGCAATTCAGCCCAAAAGAGGTTTAAAAGACTAAGTATGAGGAATAACTATTGTATAAAAAGTGTGTTCATCATTCTAGCTTCAGCCATGGTAGGATCTAAATTATCAACAGCCCTATGTGCTCTATTACGGGTATGCAAGGTTCTCTCTATTTCAGGATCTCCTTCAAGCAATACAAAGGGAGAAGACCTAGTCATACACCATACAAACAAGTGGCTAAATGCCTAAACACACCACAAAGCACAAAAACACACAAAACTGGCAGAAATAAGCTAAAACCGAAACACACCAAAAACACAAAACAAAGGTAAAAAGACACCAAAATAGGACTAGAAAAGGTATCTAAACATTTTTTAAAATTTTTCTACCACCACAGGACGAAAGGTGGATGAAAATGGAACTCAAAAATCAAATAAAAAATATTTAAAAAATGGAAATTTTCCTTCAACCCAGAAAGTTTCAGGTCAATCGGAGTTAAAAATTTCGTTTTGAACAGTAGACCCAGAAATCACTAAATCAAGCCAAACCGAAGGAAAAACAAAGGGGAAATGGTCCAAATGGCCAGAATTCACTCAATGACACTATAAAACATCTAAGCACACTTCAAATCAAGAAAACAATGGCCACTGGCCTAAAACAGAATGGATACTTGGCCAAAAAGTGATGGAAAAAGTGGCCAACACACTAAAAAGAACAAAAACTCAAACACAAGGGGAGTGAATTAGGGGAAAGTTAAGAGTCAGTTTTACTACTAATATTACTGATTCAAAGATAGAACAATCCCCGGCAACGGCGCCAAAATTTGATGAGCTGCCGAGGCTCCTCAAATTACTTAATGTTTAAGGTCGGTTACCTAAGTTATTTGCAGCAAAGGGCAGCCCTAAGTCGAACCTAAGGATTGTTCTATTTAGTGAATCATATTAAGAAGCATGTAAACAGAGGGGGGTTTTGTTTGGTTTAAGTACTTGACAGAAAATAAATGTAAGTGGTAACCTAAAGGAAAACAACCAATCCAAGCCTTAACTGATTCTGATTTTGATTCGTCCTTGATTTCTAATGATCCATTCAATTATTAACCATGTTCTTGGCCTTTAAAACATATCAAGACGCCTCTCAATGTTCTATGGATGTCCACTGGCTAAGCAACCAGAATTCGGATTCAACTAAGACTAAATGAATTAAGCAAACATTCAAGTCTAGTTTTACCTAAGTCCATGATCCAGCCAAGGTGATTAATCCATCCAAAAGCTCAGAAACATTAATCAACCATACAATCCTCTTTTATCACATGCAATTAAGCAATCACACATGAAGATCCAAATTCGAATTAAGCAATTCAAACAGAATATTTCAAAGGATTGAAAGAAGCATATTAATCATTGAATGAATAACAACAACTCATAATCTCAAAACCAATAATCAGAACAGCCAAAACCTGGATTGATAGATGAATTAGCCCTCCATGAACAAGAGAAGCTNAGGATGATTTAGCCCTCCATGAACAAGAGGAGCTGAGTTCTTACAAAATATCTAAGAGGAAACTTAGAGACTAAGAAAAGACTAGAAAGCTGTCTAAAATATCTAAAACTTGATAATGAATTTCGGCTGCCCCCCTCTTGCTGATATAGACCTCCAATTTTACATGCACACCCAAATTGCCCTTAGGGTACACTTGTGCCCATGGGCCTTAGCTTCAATTGGGCTTTGGTTTGGGCCCATTTGGACTTGTCATGAGGAAGTTAGGCCCATTTAAGTGGCAGAAGGTGTCTGGAACCGTCAGCTAACGTGTACAGCAAATAAGACCATCTTACACATAAAATATGGTGACCTGGTCTTCATATAAATTTAAGCTCTGTCTGTTAGCTTTCCAATGGTACCAGTTTCAGGTCCATATGACATATACAACTCAAGTTATGACCCAAATACTGCATGTAGGTCAGGATCCTGCGACAGCATGTCTTCTCTGGCTTCCAGGCTGCATATGACCTTCTTAGCGTCCGAATTAGCTTTGAAGCCCTGAAAGAAAGTTGTAGAAAATTCTCTCAGCTTTCCAACAAGGTATGACTCGGAATTTTTAGACATCCAGAACTCAAGATATTCCTGAAACACAGAGACAGCATATAATGCCCAGTATTGCTGGAAATTGCAATTAAGCATAAATGGATCCTAAGTCATGAAATGAGGTCTAAGTCTATGCAATTCAGCCCAAAAGAGGTTTAAAAGACTAAGTATGAGGAATACTATTGTATAAAAAGTGTGTTCATCACTGCTGTTGCTGTGGCTGTTGTTGGGATGACTGCTGTTGTGGTGCTGCAGCATTGCCATATCTGAAATTTGGATGATCCCTCCAACCAGGGTTGTAAGTGTTGGAGTACGGATCATATCTAGGTTGCTGCTGCGATTGGTATGGGGATCGACCAGGAAAAACACCTGCTGCAGCTACAGAGGGATCCTGAAATCCAGAATCACCATCTTGCAGTGTAGGGCATGCGTCTGTAGGATGTGATGGACAAGCACAAATGCCACACACGCTTGCAGGTTGAGGGGTGGATACTTGTCTCCCCACTGCCAATTGCCTGACCAAGGAGGTCAATTCATCAAGTCTGTGCTCCATTCTTTGTTGGTCAGCAAATGATACACCAACTTCATTAACTCCCCTGGTGGAATGAATCATCCGAACACCAAACTGCTGGGAATTCTCTGCCATATTGGAAATTAAATCTCTTGCAGCAGCAGGTGTTTTATCCACTAATGCTACTCCACTAGCAGAATCAATGTTACTTCTATCCGAAGGTGACAAGCCCTCATAGAAATATTGTATCAACAGCTGATCACTTATTTGGTGATGGAGACAGCTTGAACACAGCTTGGTAAACCTCTCTGAATACTCATGCAATGTCTCCCTTGGCAGTTGCCTTATGCCACATATATCTTTTCGAATGGCAGCAGTTCTGGATGCAGCTCATGTCACTCCAATTCCTGACCGAACCTTGTGACAAGTAAAAGAGCCAGTCTTTAGCTGCATCAGCAAGAGAGAAAGGGAATACTCTTAACTTGATCTGCTCTTCAGAAATTCCTTGTGGCCTCATGGTGGAACAAACCACATGGAATTCCTTTAAATGCTTATGAGGATCTTCACCTGCAAGACCATGAAACTTTGGCAGCAAGTGTATCAATCCAGATTTCAATTCAAAAGCAGTATCAATTTCTGGATATTGGATCCCTAAAGGTTGGTAAGCAACATCAGGGGTGGCCAATTCCTTAAGAGTTCTGTCTCTAGGCTGCATGTTATTATTATTATTATTTCCAGCTCTATTAGCATTATCAGCTCTATTACCTTCATCAACAGGATCAACAACAGGAATAACAATAGGAGTTCTAGCTTCAGCCATGGCAGGATCTAAATTATCAACAGCCCTATGTGCTCTATTGAGTATATGCAAGGTTCTCTCTATTTCAGGGTCTACTTCAAGCAATACAAAAGGAGAAGACCTAGTCATACACCATACAAATAAGTGGCTAAATGCCTAAACACACCACAATGTACAAAAACAGAGAAAAATACACAAAACTGACAGAATTTAGCTAAAATCGAAACACACCAAAAGCACAAAACAAAGGTAAAAAGACACCAAAATAGGACTAGAAAAGGTATTTAAACATTTTTTTTAAAATTTTTCTACCACCACAGGACGAAAGGTGGATGAAAATGGAACTCAAAAATCAAATAACAAATCTTTAAAAAATGGAAAAGTGATCAAAACAGTCGAATTTAGCTTAAAAACATAGACTTCACAGCCATAGGCAGTGACTTGTGTGAGTTAGGCCCTTTTCCTTTAACTGACCACTTCTCAGGTCAATCGGAGCAAAAACTTTCGTTTTGAACAGTAGAACCAGAATTCACTAAATCAAGCCAAACCGAAGGAAAAACAAAGGGAAAATGGTCCAAATGGCCACAATTCACTCAATCACAAAATAAAACATCTAAGGACACTTCAAATCAAGAAAAACAATGGCCACTGACCTCAAACAGAATGGATACTTGGCCAAAAAGTTATGGAAAAAGTGGCCAAAACCCTAAAAAGAACAAAAACTCAAACACAAAGAGGGTGAATTAGGGGGAAGTTAAAAGTCAGTTTTACTACTAATACTATTGATTCAAAGATAGAACAATCCCCGGCAACGGCGCCAAAAATTGATGAGCTGCCGAGGCTCATCAAATTAATTAAGTTTAAGGTCGGTTACCTAGCTATTTGCAGCATAGGACAGCCCTAAGTCGAACCTAAGGATTGTTTTATTTAGTGAATCATATTAAGAAGCATGTAAACAGGGGGGTTTTGTTTGGTTTATGTTATTAACAGAAATTAATTGAAAGTGGTAAAGTTTAAGAGAAAGCAACCAATCCAAGCCTTAACTGATTCTGATTTTAGTTCATCTTTGATTTCTAATGATCCATTCAATTATTAACCATGTTCTTGGCCTTTAAAACATATCAAGTAGCCTCTCAATGTTCTATGGATTCCACTGGTTAAGCAACCAGAATTCCAAAAGTCCATGATCCAGCCAAGTCTAGTTTTAACTAAGACCAAATGAATTAAGCAAACATTCAAGTCTAGTTTTACCTAAGTCCATGATCCAGCCAGGGTGATTAATCCATCCAAAAGCTTAGAAACATTAATCAACCATACATAGAATTCACAACCTCCACACTGGTACTATTAATTACCCACAAGCATAAGAGCTCCTCTAAGACAATGAACTAATGCTCTCCCATTCCCTAAGGTAAGGTAACAATATGGTATTTTGTACATAGGCATATAATGAGCTAATATCAAAGATAGGCAAATAGGCTCAATGGGGGTAATCAAAGGGAAATAATACAAGGTTGGCTATTTGGCAAAGTGGCTAAATCAAGAAAGAATGCCTCAATCATGTTCATGTATGCAAATGAAAATGTAGCCTCAAAAAGAATCAAGCAAGTTCTAGAGTTAACAAATTCCATGAGTGAAATCACACAAGAAGGAAAAAGAATGGCACAAATGCCAAATCCATTCATCAAAAGGCTCAAAACTCACAAGGCATGTATCTATCAAACTTAATCATCAATCCAACATCTAAAACCAAGCATGTGAAATTAAGGATGGAAAACAAGTTATTCAATCATGCTATGAACCTTGAAATGTAATTACTTTAAACTTACAACTTTACAAATTCTATAACATCATTGGAGGGTAATTAAAACAGAAAAATGACAACAAAAACAGAAAAAACAGCAAGAACAACAAACAGAAAAAATTAAAACAGAAAACAACAAATTTACAGAAATAGTAAAGTAATCAACTAAACTAATCAACTAACCTAATCAACTAAACAGAAAACACCTAATCAACTAAACAGAAAACAATAAAGCAATCTAAACTATACAGAAATCCCTCCCCCACACTTAAATTTTACATTGTCCTCAATGGAAAAACTTCAAAAAGTATCAACAGATGACAAGTAATAGCAAGCAGACACATAAGGACAAGTAAAGTAAAAGAGAGAGAATCAAAAAGTATCAACAGATGACAAGTAATAGCAAGCAGTCACATAATGACAAGTAAAGTAAAAGAGAGAGAAGAAACATCTTTATCAGGGGAGGTAGATGGCATCGTGCAAGTGGACCTCCTTCACTATGTCCTCTTGAGCACCCTCATAAAATGGCTTGAGGCGATGCCCGTTCACCTTGAAAGCCTTGCTGGTGGACTCACTCGCTATCTCCACTGCACCATAAGGGAAAACCTTGGTGACAATAAACGGGCCAAGCCACCGAGAACGGAGCTTACCAGGCATGAGCTTTAAGCGAGAGTTATACAAGAGAACTTTCTGGCCAATAGAGAACTCCTTCCTCAGCACCATGTTATCATGAAACCGCTTGGTCTTTTCCTTGTAAAGGCGGGAGCTCTCATAGACATCCAAACGAAGCTCTTGGAGGTGAAGCTTTCTCTGGGACCCGGCTTAACTCAAATCAAGGTTGCACTGCTTGACCGCCCCATAGGCCTTGTGCTCAAGCTCCACTGGAAGGTGGCAGGCTTTGCCAAAAACGATCCAGTAGGGAGACATCCCAATAGGTGTCTTGAAAGCAATCCGGTATGCCCACAGAGCATCCTCGAGTCGCAAACTCCAGTCCTTCCGATTAGGTTGGACAGTCTTCTCCAAGATACGCTTGATTTCCCTGTTGGAGACTTCAGCTTGCCCATTGGTCTGAGGGTGGTAAGGGGTGGAAACCTTATGCATGACGCCATATTTCTTCATTAAAGCCGCCATGGTCCGGTTGCAGAAATGTGAACCCTGATCACTGATGATGGCCCTAGGAATGCCAAATCTGTAGAAAATGTTTAATCTAACAAAATCCACAACAACTTTAGAATCATCAGTACGGGTGGTTTTCGCCTCCACCCACTTAGACACATAGTCCATAGCAAGTAAGATGTAAACAAAACCGAAAGAAACAAGAAAAGGCCCCATAAAGTCAATATCCCAGACATCAAAAATATCATAGAATAGCAAAGGCTGCTGGGGCATCTCATGCCGATGGGAAATGTTCCCGGTTCTCTGACATTGTTCACAAGATTTACAAAATATATGTGCATCCCTAAATAAAGTGACCCAATACAATCCAGAGTCTAAGACCTTCCTAGCTGTACGTTGAGGACCAAAATGTCCACCACATGCAAAAGTATGGCAAAAGCTAAGAACAGACTGAAACTCATTATCAGGCACACATCTCCTAATAATTTGATCACTACAAAATTTCCAGAGATAGGGATCATCCCACACATAATATTTTGCCTCACTCTTTAACTTGTCTATTTGTGCACGTGTGAGGCGTGAGGGCAAAGCATGGGCAGCTAAATAATTGACAAGGTCTGCATACCATGGAAACTCACCATGCAGCCCGAACAGCTACTCGTCAGGAAAGGAATCCTGAAAGGGCAGTGGATCAGGATCTCGCTCTATGCGGCTGAGGTGGTCAGCAACCAGGTTCTCTGCTCCACTCTTGTCGCGGATCTCCACATCAAACTCTTGAAGCAGCAGCATCTACCTAATCAGTCGTGGCTTGGCATCCGATTTCTTTAAGAGATACTTCAGAGCTGTATGATCTGAAAACACCACAACCTTAGAATCTATCAAACAAGACCTGAACTTATCTAATGTAAAAACAATAGATAAAGGTTCTTTTTCAGTGGTGGTGTAATTCGCTTGAGCAGCATCCAGAGTTCTTGAAGCATAGTAAACCACATGAGGAACTTTGGCCACACGCTGCGCCAAGACAGCTCCCAAGGCATAATTCGAAGCGTCGCACATAAGCTCGAATTGGAGTGTCCAATCAGGTGGTTGAATGACAGGGGTACTGGTGAGAGCTAGCTTCAGGCGGTTAAAAGCTTCCTTGCACTTCTGGTTAAACAGAAACTCCACATCTTTCTGCAGAAGGCTAGACAGCGGAATGGCTATCTTGCTGAAGTCTCTGATAAAGCGCCGGTAGAAACCTGCATGTCCAAGAAATGATTGCATTTCTCGCACGCATGTGGGGTAAGATAAAGCAGTAATGACATCTATTTTAGCAGGATCTACCTCAACCCCTTTTCTAGATACTACATGGCCTAAAACTATACCTTGCTCTACCATGAAATGACACTTTTCAAAATTTAAGACAAGGCTAGTCTCAATGCAGCGATGTAGTACTCTAGCTAAGCTACTCAGACAGTCATCAAAAGAAGAACCATAAACAGTAAAATCATCCATAAACACCTCCATGCACTCCTCTAAAAAATCAGAGAATATACTTACCATGCACCTCTGGAAGGTACCAGGGGCGTTGCAAAGGCCGAAAGGCATCCGCCGGTAAGCAAACGTGCCGAAGGGTCATGTAAAAGTGGTCTTCTCTTGATCCTCCGGTGCTATATGAATCTGGAAGTACCCAGTGTAGCCATCCAGGAAGCAGTAATGCGATTTCCTAGCTAACCGCTCCAGCATTTGATCGATGAACGGCAGGGGGTAATGATCCTTCTTGGTGGCTTGATTGAGCCTCCTGTAATCTATGCAGACCCGCCAGCTATTCAGCACTCGGGTAGGTAGCGACTCGTTGTTCTGGTTGGCCACCACTGTAACCCCGGATTTCTTCGGAACGACCTGCACTGGGCTCACCCAAGTGCTGTCAGATATAGGATAAATGATGCCAGCTTGCAGAAGCTTGGTCACCTCCTTCTTTACTACATCCAGGATGAGAGGGTTTAATCGCCTCTGGGGCTGCCGCACTGGTTTAGCGCCATCTTCAAGTAATATGCGATGCATGCATGTGGATGGACTAATGCCAGGAATATCTGCTAACGTCCAGCCAATGGCTTGCTTATGCTCTCGCAGAATGTGCAGCAATCTTTCCTCTTGCTCAGGAAGTAAATTGTTAGCCACAATTACTGGAAGCTGCTCTGCAGATGCCAAATATGCATACTTCAGATGCTTAGGCAGAGGCTTCAGCTCTAGCTTGGGTGGCTGCACTGCAGAGGGCAAAAATCTGGGTGGCTGAATGTCAATCTCTGCAGACTGAATCTCCTCCTGAACAGCAGCTGCTGCCAGTTCTGGGGAACCAGAGTTATCATCACGTAGAAAGGTGGAGATCTCAGCACAAATAGCACAGCCAGAATCACCGTCACAATCAGTACAAGATTGGCACTGAATAGAATCATCAAAACCAGCCAAATCTGGTAAGTCAGCACACATATGACGGTAAACATCCTCAACCAATCATCAATCACATCAATGTGAAACACAGCATGCTCATCAATGGGATGCTTCATAGCATCAAAAATGTTGAACTGCACAACAAATTCGCCAAACTCCATGGATAGAGTTCCTGCATACACATCAATCTTAGTCTGCGCAATCTTGAGGACTGGTCTGCCCAGAATGAGTGGAGCTTTGTTGGATTGTGACTGTCCTTTCATCTCCAGAATGTAGAAATCTGTTGGAAAGATCAGCTCATCAACTCTGACCAACACATCTTCAATCAACCCAGCTGGATAAGCACTACTCCTATTGGCTAACTGTATCACAACTCTTGTGGCACTCAAGGGTCCAAGCCCGAGGGAACTGAAAACAGACATAGGCATGACATTGATTGAAGCGCCTAGATCTAGCATGGCATGCTCGAACTTGGAATTCCCTATAACACAGGGGATTGTGAAAGTTCCTGGATCCTTGCACTTCTGGGGCAGAGGTTGGATAAGGGCTGAGACATTCTGACTCATGCTAATCCGCTCATTGCCCTTCAGCCTCCTCCTCTGGGTGCACAATTCCTTGAGAAATTTGGCATATCTAGGAATTTGCTTGATAGCATTCAACAAGGGAATGTTAACTTCCACCTTCTTGAACGTCTCCAGAAGCTCCCTATCCTTCTCAGCCTCATCTTGCTTAACTCGCTGCGCCAAGACAGCTCCCAAGGCATAATTCGAAGCGGACAGCTCCCAAGGCATAATTCGAAGCGTTGCACATCAGCTCGAATGGGAGTGTCTAATCAGGTGGCTGAATGACATGGGTACTGGTAAGAGCTAGCTTCAGGCGGTTGAAAGCTTCCTTGCATTTCTGGTCAAACAAAAACTCCACATCTTTCTACAGAAGGCTAGACAGTGGAATGGCTATCTTGCTGAAGTCTCTGATAAAGCGCCGGTAGAAACCTGCATGTCCAAGAAATGATCGCACTTCCCGTACGCATGTGGGGTAAGATAAAGCAGTAATGACATCTATTTTAGCAGGATATACCTCAACCCCTTTTCTAGATACTACATGGCCTAAAACTATACCTTGCTCTACTATGAAATGACATTTTTCAAAATTTAAGACAAGGTTAGTCTCAATGCAGCGATGTAGTACTCTAGCTAAGCTACTCAGACAGTCATCAAAAGAAGAAACCATAAACAGTAAAATCATCCATGAACACCTCCATACACTCCTCTAAAAAATCAGAGAATATACTTACCATGCACCTCTGGAAGGTACCAGGGGCGTTGCAAAGGCCGAAAGGCATCCGCCGATAAGCAAATGTGCCGAAGGGACATGTAAAAGTGGTCTTCTCTTGATCCTCCGGTGCTATATGAATCTGGAAGTACCCAGTGTAGCCATCCAGGAAGCAGTAATGTGATTTCCCAGCTAACCGCTCCAGCATTTGATCAATGAACGGCAGGGGGTAATGATCCTTCCTGGTGGCTTGATTGAGCCTCCTGTAATCGATGCAGACCCGCCAGCTATTCTGCACTCGGGTAGGTAGCAACTCGTTGTTCTGGTTGGCCACCACTGTAACCCCGGATTTCTTCGGAACGACCTGCACTGGGCTCACCCAAGTGCTGTCAGATATAGGATAAATGATGCCAGCTTGCAGAAGCTTGGTCACCTCCTTCTTTACTACATCCAGGATGAGAGGGTTTAATCGCCTCTGGGGCTGCCGCACTGGTTTAGCGCCATCTTCAAGTAATATGCGATGCATGCATGTGGATGGACTAATGCCAAGAATATCTGCTAACGTCCAGCCAATGGCTTGCTTATGCTCTCACAGAATGCGCAGCAATCTTTCCTCTTGCTCAGGAAGTAAATTGTTAGCCACAATTACTGGAAGCTGCTCTGCAGATGCCAAATACGCATACTTCAGATGCTTAGGCAGAGGCTTCAGCTCTAGCTTGGGTGGCTGCACTGCAGAGGGCAGAAATCTGGGTGGCTGAATGTCAATCTCTGCAGACTGAATCTCCTCCTGAACAGCAGCTACTGCCAGCTCTGGGGAACCAGAGTCATCATCACGTAGAAAGGTGGAGATCTCAGCACAAATAGCACAGCCAAAATCACCGTCACAATCAGTATAAGATTGGCACTGAATAGAATCATCAAAACCAGCCAAATCAAGTAAATCAGCACACATATGACGGTAAACATCCTCAACCAAATCATCAATCACATCAATGTGAAAAACAGCATGCTCATCCATGGGATGCTTCATAGCATAAAAAATTATGAACTGCACAACAGATTCGCCAAACTCCATGGATAGAGTTCCTGCATACACATCAATCTTGGTCCGCGCAGTCTTGAGGAATGGTCTGCCCAGAATGAGTGGAGCCTGGCTGGATTGTGACTGTCCTTCCATCTCCAGAATGTAGAAATCCGTTGGAAAGATCAGCTCATCAACTCTGACCAACACATTTTCAATCAACCCAGCTGGATAAGCACTGCTCCTGTTAGCTAACTATATCACAACTCCTGTGGCATTCAAGGGTCCAAGACTGAGGGAACTGAAAACAGACATAGGCATGACATTGATAGAAGCGCCTAGATCTAGCATGGCATGCTCGAACTTGGAATTGCCTATAACACAGGGGATTGTGAAAGTTCCTGGATCCTTGCACTTCTGGGGCAGAGGTTGGATAAGGGCTGAGACATTCTGACTCATGCTAATCCGCTCATTGCCCTTCAGCCTCCTCCTCTGGGTGCACAATTCCTTGAGAAATTTGCCATATTTAGGAATTTGCTTGATAGCATCTAGCAAAGGAATGTTAACTTCCACCTTCCTGAACGTCTCCAGAAGCTCCCTATCTTTCTCAGCCTCATCTTGCTTCTTGGACAAAGTAGCTCTCTGTGGAAAGGGAAGAGCTACTGCAGACAGCTTGCTCGCAGGTGCAAGGTTGATTAGCTCAAGAACTGCTTCCTCTGCTGGTTGGGACTCACTGGCAGGTTGAGGCTCGGCTGGCTCTTGCAAGGATCTGCCAGACCTCAATGTGATAGCACTCACATTACTCCCATTTGGATTGGGAATTGTCTGTGAAGGGAGTTTGCCAGAACCCTTGGACTGCAACTAGCTAACTGATGATGCCAATTGCCCAATCTGCGTTTTCAGATTCTGCATGATGGACTCTGCCCTCTGCTGGAACTGGATGTTGCTGGTGGCCATCTGCTTCACCAAATCTTCCAATGAAGGCTCAGGTTTGGATGTTGACGGGTTGGCTGGCTGTATAGGCTGCTGCTGGAATGGTGGCCTATTTTGTTGAAATTGGCCCTGCCTGGCTTGCTGAAATTGGTTCTGTTGTTGCCAGGGTTGCCTATATTGCTGTTGTTGCTGTGGCTGTTGTTGGGAGGACTGCTGTTGTGGTGCAGCATTGCCATATCTGAAATTTGGATGATCCCTCCAACCAGGGTTGTAAGTGTTGGAGTACGGATCATATCTAGGTTGCTGCTGCGATTGGTATGGGGATCGACCAGGAAAAACACCTGCTGCAGCTACAGAGGGATCCTGAAATCCAGAATCACCATCTTGCAGTGTAGGGCATGCATCTGTAGGATGTGATGGACAAGCACAAATGCCACACAAGCTTGTAGGTTGAGGTGTGGATACTTGTCGCCCCACTGCCAATTGCCTGACCAAGGAGGTCAATTCATCAAGTCTGTGCTCCATTCTTTGTTGGTCAGCAAATGATACACCAACTTCATTAACTCCCCTAGTGGAATGAATCATCCGAACACCAAACTGCTGGGAATTCTCTACCATATTGGAAATTAAATCTCTGGCAGCAGCAGGTGTTTTATCCACTAATGCTCCTCCACTAGCAGAATCAATGTTACTTCTATCCGAAGATGACAAGCCCTCATAGAAATATTGTATCAACAGCTGATCACTTATTTGATAATGGAGGCAGCTTGAGCACAGCTTGGTAAACCTCTCCCAATACTCATGTAATGTCTCCCCTGGCAGTTGCCTTATGCCACATGTGTCTTTGCGAATGGCAGCAGTTCTGGATGCAGGGAAGAACTTTGCCAGAATCCAAAGGTGACAAGCCCTCATAGAAATATTGTATCAACAGCTGATAAGTTATTTGATGATGGAGGCAGCTTGAACATAGCTTGGTAAACCTCTCCCAATACTCATGCAATGTCTCCCCTGGCAGTTGCCTTATGCCACATATGTCTTTGCGGATGGCAGCAGTTCTGGATGCAGGGAAGAACTTGGCCAGAAACATCTTCTTCATGTCACTCCAATTTCTGACCGAACCTTGTGACAAGTAAAAGAGCCAGTCTTTAGCTGCATCAGCAAGAGAGAAAGGGAATGCTCTTAACTTGATCTGCTCTTCAGAAATTCCTTGTGGCCTCATTGTGGAACAAACCACATGGAATTCCTTTAAATGCTTATGAGGATCTTCACCTGCAAGACCATGAAACTTTGGCAACAAGTGTATCAATCCAGATTTCAATTCAAAAGCAGTATCAATTTATGGATATTGGATCCCTAAAGGTTGGTAAGCAACATCAGGGGTGGCCAATTCCTTAAGAGTTCTGTCTCTAGGCTGCATGTTATTATTATTATTTCCAGCTCTACTAGCATTATCAGCTCTATTACCTTCATCAACAGGATCAACAACAGGAATAACAATAGGAGTTCTAGCTTCAGCCATGGTAGGATCTAAATTTTCAACAGCCCTATGTGCTCTATTGAGTGTATGCAAGGTTCTCTCTATTTCAGGGTCTACTTCAAGCAATACAAAAGGAGAAGACCTAGTCATACACCATACAAGTGGCTAAATGCCTAAACACACCACAATGTACAAAAACAGAGAAAAACACACAAAACTGACAGAATTTAGCTAAAACCGAAACACACCAAAAACACAAAACAAAGGTAAAAAGACACCAAAATAGGACTAGAAAAGGTATCTAAACATTTTTTAAAATTTTTCTACCACCACAGGACGAAAGGTGGATGAAAATGGAACTCAAAAATAAAATAAAAAATATTTAAAAAATGGAAAAGTGGTCAAAATAGTGGAATTTCGATTAAAAAAGCAGACCTCATGGCCATAGGCCATGAGTTGTGTGAGTTAGGCCCTTTTCCTTCAACTGACCAAGTCTTAGGTCAATCGGAGCAAAAACTTTCATTTTGAACAGTAGAACCAGAAATCACTAAATCAAGCCAAACCGAAGGAAAAAGAAAGGGGAAATGGTCCAAATGGCCAGAATTCACTCAATCACTATATAAAAAATCTAAAGACACTTCAAATCAAGAAAAACAATGGCCACTGGCCTCAAACAGAATGGATACTTGGCCAAAAAGTTATGGAAAAAGTGGCCAAAACCCTAAAAAGAACAAAAACTCAAACACAAAGAGGGTGAATTAGGGGAAAGTTAAAAGTCAATTTTACTACTAATAATATTGATTCAAATATAGAACAATTCCCCGGCAACGGTGCCAAAATTTGATGAGCTGCCGAGGCTCCTCAAATTAATTAAGTTAAGGTCGGTTACCTAAGCTATTTGCAGCATAGGGCAGCCCTAAGCCGAACCTAAGGATTGTTCTATTTAGTAAATCATATTAAGAAGCATATAAATAGGGGGGTTTGTTTGGTTTAAGTGCTTGACAGAAATTAATGGTAAGTGGTAGAGTTTTAGAGAAAGCAACAAATCCAAGCCTTAACTGATTCTGATTTTAGTTCATCCTTGATTTTTAATGATCCATTCAATTATTAACCATGTTCTTGGCCTTTAAAACATATCAAGAAGCCTCTTAATGTTCTATGGATTCCACTGGTTAAGCAACCAGAATTCGGTTTTAACTAAGACCAAATGAATTAAGCAAACATTCAAGTCTAGTTTTACCTAAGTCCATGATCCAGCCAAGGTGATTAATCCATCCAAAAGCTTAGAAACATTAATCAACCATACAATCCTCTTTTATCACATGCAATTAAGCAATCACACATGAAGATCCAAATTCGAATTTTAACAATCCAAACAGAATAGTTCAGAGGAAGCAAGAAGCAGATTAATCATTGAATGAATAACAACAACACATAATCTCAAAACCAATAATCAAAATAGCCAAAACCTAGATTGATTTGATGAATTAGCCCTCCATGAACAAGAGAAGCTGAGTTCTTACAAAAATATCTAAGAGAAAACTTAAGGACTAAGGAAGGAGTAAAAGCTGTCTAAAAATATCTAATTCACTTCTTGTCAATTTCGGCTGCCCTGTTGTACTGATATAGACCTCCAAAATTACATGCACACCCAAATTTCCCTTAGGGCACACTTGTTCCCATGGGCCTTAGCTTCAATTGGGCTTTGGTTTGGGCCCATTTGGACTTGTCATGAGGAAGTTAGGCCCATTTAAGTGGCAATAGGTGTCTGGAACCGTCAGCTAACTTCCACAGCAAATAAGACTATCTTCAATATAAAATATGGTGAACCGTCTTCATATCAATTGAAGCTCTGTCTGTTAGCTTTCCAATGGTACCAGTTTCAGGTTCATATGACATCCACAACTCAAGTTATGACCCAAATACTGCATGTACGTCAGGATCCTGCGACAACATGTCTTCTCTGGCTTCCAGGCTGCATATGACCTTCTGAACGTCCGAATTAGCTTTGGAGCCCTGAAAGAAAGTTGTATACAATTCTCTCAGCTTTCCTACAAGGTATGACTCGGATTTTTTAGACATCCAGAACTCAAGATATGCACGAAACACAGAGACAGCATAAAATTCTCAGTATTGCTGAAAATTGCAATTAGGCACAAATGGATCCAAAGTCATGAAATGAGGTCTAAGTCTATGCAATTCAGCCCAAAAGAGGTTTAAAAGACTAAGTATGAGGGATAACTATTGTATAAAAAGTGTGTTCATCAGTCGTTGAACCCCCAGTGCTGAGCGCTAGAACCCAGAGTTGAGCGCTAGCACCCCAGAGCCTTCCATCCACTTGACTTTTCATATTAAGCCTTCAACTTCAATTTTTCTAATACCCTACCTATAAAAACAATAAAAAGGGATATATTTAGGACATGAATTTGGACTCTTTTATCTTATCATAAGTATGTTTCGCTTATGAAATAACCGAAGATAATCAAGTGCTTCCCACCACGAATCCCAACCATATATGCAACAAAACAAAGGCACAATAATTGAAACTAGACGTTCGTCATTCCAGAAGTAGCACTAAACATATGAACATCATCGAAATAAAGACAAATTAGAAAAAGAAGAAACATTTGAGGATTAATAAAGCACTCACATGCTTAGTAAAACAAATTCTTAATTCATGAGGAATTTTCCAAACAGAGTAAACCTACTTAGAGAGAAAAATATTTGGTTAATTTTTTGCTTGAATGGCAGATTGATAATGGTCTAATGACACCCACCATGAAAATTTGAAGGGATAGAGTTGTAGCTCAATATAAGGAGCAAATAGACAATCTATACAAGTAAACTGCCTACCACCAATGATATCATACAAGGACAAGAAAGAGAGTTTGAGTGTATTCTATGTTATGTCAATGAGGTAAAATCCTAAATCCTCAACTGATTAAGTATCAAATGGTAAATGCAGTTCATCGTAATAAAACATGCTTGTGTAATTACTCTGAAGCTTCTGGTATTAACTGAGAATAGTGCCTATGAACTCAAGTCAGAATGTTGGCTAAGTAGATGCTGATACAATGTGGTTGAAGATTAAAGAATGGTTAAGGAGAAATGGGATGTGTAATTAGAAATAAAGTGACTATGGTGGTATGGCAATGTTCTTCCTGATGTGAGCTTTTTGAAAGTTGCTGAGGCATTTGCTTTGGGGGACTTCGATACTCAGCAAAATGCAGGAATAGTTGAAATGTAGTAATCTTAGTGGTTGGAATTGCACCAATTATATATATATATATATATATATATATATATATATATATATATATATATGTTGAAATCCATTCCTTTATTCACTGTCTTGTTTCATTTTGGAATTCCTACTCTTTTTTCAGGAATGGAGTAAGTAACATATGGCACCATTAGCAGCTTAATAACTCCCATGAGTTCAATATAAGTGGGGAAAGTTTGTTTGACAAACAAAGACCAAACATTTTTGGCTTTTTCCCCCATCTCTGAGGCAACTAAGTGCTATAATTACTCAACCTAAATTATCAGCTACTTTACCAATTGTAACCCAAAAGGTGACTATACACTTAAATGTCCAAAACAACAATTCTTTACTTTCCAAACAATAACTTTAGTCTTTCACAAAACCAAATAGATTCAGCCAAAACTACCAGAAAACCCATGTTACAAAGAAAATTAACCCTAAATTAAACATCAAAATCCATATATCCAATACATATAAAAATCACATCCAGACAGAGAATGGTAAATAGTTTATGGAGTCATAAATTTCTTCATCAAACTTCAAGCCATGGACTCCTCAAGGACTAAACTTACTGGAAAAACGGAAAACCTAATTCAATCAAATTCAGAAAATCAAAACAAATCTGAACTAACCCTTAAAACCCATTAATTTAAAGAAATCCCAATCATAGACAAAAAAAAAAAATTTGATTGAGTCATAAAATACCAAGAATATCTTAGAATATACTATACTAAAACTTAGGATCATTCATCATAGCAATAAGCTTCAGATATACTAATTCAGTGGTAAAGAACGAATTTCAGAGAAAAGTTAATTAAATGCTGCATATGGGAGAGGGAGCAGAGGGGAGAATAACAAACATCATTTATATAACAAAGAGTCAAAGAACGAATTTTCCAAATGAAACCTTCGACCAGGAGCTTCGGATTTCCCAAATGGGCTCTCCAAGAACAAATTGACAAAGGAGAAAACTTGTACACCTCACCGGCACCGGAAAGGGACCATGCCACCAAGGTTCAGTGCAGAAGGAATGAGTGACAAAGGGCAAAGGGAATGTGCGACGGAGGGAGAATGAGGAAGGCTAGGGAATGTGCGACAAAGGGAGAATGAGGAAGGCTAGGGATTTGAGAATAATTTTGGGAAATGGCTTCAGCTGAGAGTTGAGGGGAGACATATTTGGAGATTGGATTTAATTACGGATGTGCCATTAATGAAAATAGGTGTTCTTCGATCTTTCAATTGTTTACGAAACAGAAACAAGCCAAACTTGTTTCGGTTTTCTTGTTTTTAAAACAACATTTTCAGACTAAGTTTTTAAAACATGTACAACAAAAACAACTTACCAATCAAGTTTTTTTGTTTTATTTTTAAAAAAAAATAGAAAACAGTTTTTAAAAATAGATTTCAAATAGGCCCAATGTCTCCCATGTCTTTCTTTTTAATGGAAGTGAACTTGGTCGAATCTCAGGTCATGTGTTTGGAGTAGCCACTATCTGACGGGTGCCGAACCGTACAAAATTAAACTACTAATTGCAACTAAATTGTAGTATAGGATGCAACCAGTGTCGTCTCCCAAGGATTCACCAGAACAACTAATCTTTCAAGAACTTAAGCAAGAACAGAATAAGGGGGGTTTTGTGTTGAATGCAATATACTAAGAATTAAGAAAGCAGTAAATTGAATTTATCAAATAAGAGAAAACGCAATCAACTCAAGCAGGCAACCAAACTCTAATCCATCCTTGTTCACTAAAGATAACCTAGATCTGTTTTAATTCTTGGTTAAGTGTTACCTGGAACCCCTAACAATAACACTTAGAATTCCTACTGATTTACCAATCAGGATTCAATTAATCATGGAATTAAGACTCTAGGCAACCGCTCTATATCACTAAATCCAGATTAATTTAATAACCGAATTATCCAAGTTAACCATATATTAAAGACCTTTAAAGTATGATTATCAATCTGATTACTGTTATGAATCTAATCAACCGATTTAAATTCATACAACTCATGGAATCAAAGTACCATTCAATCACATGAAGAAGGGGAGAAGCAGTAATTCAAATTAAATTAAATCAAACCCGGTTGAAGCACAGGAACTCTGGATTGTCAAGTTTGGCTCCTCTTGAATTGATTACAAACGAACTTAGCCTTCCATGGAAGACTTGAACACAAAGCAAAGGGGAAAAACGAACTAAGTATAAGAGAAACAAATAGTATAAAATAATGTGTTATCATTATCCAAGTATCAAAAGTCACTACTGGCTTTGAAGCATACCTGTAAAGGAGTTTAAGAGGTCTTAGGTACCCAAACTATTTTGGGTCCTTGGTTGTTAATGGCATAGGTACTCTTAGGTATCCAAATCATCTTCCTTGCTGCACATAATTTCTTAAATTCATAGTTAAACAAAAGATGCCCAATATTACCACAGTAAAAGCATGTTTTTTCTTGAAGCAAAATGATAAGTTGAAGCTTTGACAAAACAATTTCTAGAAGTAGAATGAGAAGTTGGTTCTTTGACAAAGTAGTTTCTAGATAACTTTATTGGTTGTGGTTCATTATAACCTAAACCTACTTTGTCATTTCCAAATCTCTGTCTCCCTAGCAAGGCATTTAGGTTTCCATGCCCTTGAACAAACTTTTCTTGATCCTTTGATAGCCCACTCACTTTCTTTTTCAAATCATTGTTTTCGTTAAAAATAGAATGAGTGAGAAGCTGGTTTTTCTTAAGATATTCATTTTCAGTTTGTAAAACTTTAAATCGTTAAGCTAGTTCAGAACTCTCTTTCTTGAGCAAATCACTTTCCTTAATCTGTTATTTGACTATTTTCTTAGAGCTTCTATCTTTGCAAGCCTCTTTTCATAGTCAAAAGCTAGATCTTCAAAAGCTTGATTAAGCTCTTCATAAGAAGGAGGATAATCCAGCTCAGTTTTAGAATCACTTACATCTTTGTTGCTTTCTATGTTTGCCATGAAGCAAAAGTTTACCAACTTTTCTTCATCCGAGTCATCATTGTTCGATGATGAATCAACATCACTCCATGAAGCAATCATAGTCTTCTTCTTATCCCTTCTATAGAACTTCTTCTTTTTAAGGTTGGGACAATCTGGTTTGATGTGTCCAAGCTTCTTGCATTCATAACATATGACTGGTTCTTTGCTATTTTCATCTTTATTGCTTCTAGGTAGAAATTTCATTATGTCATCATGTCTTTTCATTTGGTGAAGAAATTTCCTTGACACCAGAGCTACATCTTCATCATTGGAAACTGGTTCTCTTGAAGCAAAACTAGTTTTTTGAGTGGTGCTGGTTAGGGCTAGACTCTTTTTCTTGTGATCTTTTAGTTGATTTTTCTTTTCAAATAACATAATTCGATGTGTCTCTAACTGCCCTCTCAGCTGGTCCACGGTCATTTCATTTGTTTCAATATATTGGAGGAGAACCGTGACCTTTGTTTCCCATTTTTTTGTTAAGGACCTAAGCAATTTCTTGACTTGCTCCTTTTGAGTGTATTCTCTTCCAAAACTCTTGAGATTATTTATGATCCTAAGAAACCAAGAGAATAAAGACTCAAGATCTTCATCCTTCTCCATGTGGAACATTTCATATTGTGAATCAAAGATATCAATATTGGCTTCCTTCACATGCCTTGTTCCTTCATGTATGGCTTTGAGTAGATCCCACATCTCTTTTGTTGAATTGCATGAAGTTATTTACTCATACTCTTTTGGAGAAACGGCATAGACGATGTTGTATCTAACTTTGCAGTTTAAGGTGTACATGAGTTGATCTTTTGTAGTGAACTCACTTTCTTCCTTTGGAACTTGTACTAATCAACTAGTTTCATTGGCAATGTCATCCCATTTCTCATAATAGCCCAGACCTTGTAGTCTATGGATTCTAGGTACATCTTTATTATTTCCTTCCAGTACTTGTAGTTGTCATCATTGAAGTATGGTGGCTTGTGGGAAGAATGAGCTGAACTTTATGTGTTCATGATACCTACAAAATTGAAGTTTTTCGATCTTTAACTCAAGGTTGTTAGACCAAATAATAGAGCGTTGAGCTTTGATACCAATTGAGAGTGTAGGTATGCTCCTAGAGGGGGTGAATAGGAGATAAAAATTAAAAATGTGGAATTATAGATTAAATTTTTTTTTTGGAATAACCAGTTTATGCTCAAAACTTGTTTCAAAGTTGATTATAAAATAACCCAAAAATTCTTAACATAGATTAATTAGAATACGAGAACACAAAATATAAATCAAATATCCACTCAAACAAAATAGATAGATTCTTGCATATATGAATATAGCAATTTATAAGACAAGAATTAGTAAGCTTAACAAGAATAGAAAAACAAAGCTAATTATGCATAAGATTTAAAAACATATAGTAGTTGAATAAAAGAGAGAAGGGTAGAGAGATTGAGCTCAAAAATTTTATAGTGGTTCAGCCAATAACAAAGCCTACGTCCATACTCCCAAGGCTAGGATTCAACTATCAACAAGGTTATTTGTCTAAGCTTCTCCAAGCTACGCTACAGCACTGGTTTTACAAAGAGCTTAACCAAAAAGCTCTCCCTAATTCTTTATAGAGCTCACTAGAAACTCTCTTCTTCTGTCAAACAAAGATAGAAGTCACTCTCCAAATTTTCCAATGAAATATGTTACAAATTACCGAAAGAATATGGCACCCACAGCTTTACAACTCTCTCAATGATTTTACACACAAGTAGTACAGAGTTGGTAGAAGAGATAGATAACTAGCTTCTGACACAGAGCTTTTTCTTCAAGTGTTTCAATGGATTCTCTTCTCTTATTTTTCAAGCCTTGGGTCTTCGAAAATATAGTAGAAGGTTGATGATGACTGTTGTCAATGGGCTAGGCTTTTGCTTGCTTGATTTGAGGCCTTAATAACCTAATTTGAGATCATATCTCTGATTGAGAAATAATCTCATACTTTCAAATAATTTCCTTATATAGTACTTGTTTCCTTTCTTGTTGCCGATTCTTCTCTAATTCAAATTCCTCAAATGAGCTTCCTTCCAATGTCTCCGAGGTTGATTAACTAGTCCAGATGGATTGGGCTTTAGCCTTGGTTGGTCAATGAATTTTGAGGCTTTCATATCAACAAGTAGATCCAGTTCTTGAACTTTAAGCTGGTTCTTTAAACTAGGAAACTGGTTGTGCTTTAAACCCAAGTTTATCACTTGACCTGTTCACTTAGAATAAACACTTGAACAAATACATTAAGGTTAGTGATAAGCAAGGCTATTTATTATCATCAAAACTAGGGTTGGAGAACCATGGGACCAACATGCATAGCCTAGCAGAGTGGTGAAGCCAAGACTTAATCATGATGGGCCAAAATCATTTAAAAAAAAAATTAACTCAGCATATCAACTTTATTATTTTGGTGTTTGCATAAGAAAAATTGTAACAAATTGAAAAAAGAATAATGGATAGTCTTTAAGATTGAATATGACAAAATAAAAAAAAAAATCATCAAAAGAAACTCCTCATAGTACATATTAACCCGTTAATCATATTTTCATATAGTCAACTTTGAAAGAAATTTAGAGTTTTGATAACATATTTTTNAAAGAAACTCCTCATAGTACATATTAACCCGTTAATCATATTTTCATATAGTCAACTTTGAAAGAAATTTAGAGTTTTGATAACATATTTTTACTAATATAATTTAATAATATAAATATATTTAAACCAATGGGGACATGGTGTTCGAAGCCCCTATGCACCTGTGTGAAGGAGAAGAGAAAAAGGAAAGAAGGAAAGAAGAGAAGAGGAAGAAGGAGGGAGGGTCGGTTGCTTTTTGGGCAACACACTACTTAAGAAGCAACATGTTCAATTATGACATGCTACTTCCTAATAAACATGTCTCCTCTTGAGAAGGAGCGCCTTGGGAGCTGAAAAGCAGGTCTATCAAGTTGTTTTAGGCAAATTCATAGTGTTTCTATCTTAAAAACGCTACACAACAAAATAGCATGATCACTCTTGTCCGTTTGTCAAATATTAAAATAATCAAAACTCTCTCATTTTGGTAAATAGTTCGGAAAGTGTCTCTTTTATGTAAATAGTTTGCAAATGTGTATTATTTAGGTCAATTTGCCCCATTTTCATCCTTTTGATCTTGTTCATTATAGAGGGTTCCTTGCTGACACACACTACTTCTATAGCCAGTGTTTATGGTCTTCCTTTTAGGTATGGTTTTGACCGAGCTTATATGTATGCCCCTTTTCATGGATAAGATACATATGTATATGTCATTTTTGCTTGTTCTAAAAGTTTATGTATATAGCATAGATGGTACCATTGTAGTAGTAGAGCCACTTTTTGGCATATTGAATGGTTTGCCTTCTACCTTTCCTTGAAAGCAAATATCCATCAATGTAACACCAAAACAATTTCCATATACTTATATACAATAAATATTTAGAGTAAACCTACATTTGTGTCCTTCAAAGATTCAGACTTCAACAAAATTATCCTTGTAAAAACAATAACTACGAAATAATCCTTGAAAGATTAGATATCAATAACAAAATAATCCATTGTTTGATAGGTCCCTTAACAACTAACAGAACTGATAGTGTGTTATCGTTAATCGCTTGTGTGGCATGTTAAATTCCTAAGTGGCACTTTTTAAAGGCCAATATGGCTGCTGAAGTGGAAAACTAATCATCTAGTGTAAGGAACTACATTAGACGGGGCATTCCTTCATTGCAAACTTCACAAGTCGGTTAGTCGAAAGAACACCAACCTGACACTTTGTGAGTTAACCTAAGAGAACGGCAGAGCTCAGGTGCCTACCTATGCTAAGCAACGGCAAGAACAAGCTTGCAGACAGAGTTTTTCTTCACCAAACTCTGAAGCAATCCTAAAGTTGATAGAAGCTGCAAAAATGCCTCTGCTTCCAATGAATTTCCATTAGCAGCATCAATGTTTGCTCTAGCCAACTCGGGCCTCCACTCATCAACAATTACGTTGGCTTGCTGCTTGGTTTCAGGGTTCAAACGTGATTTGCACCTGGGTTGGCCAATAAGCTGGCCAAAGTGTCGATAATTGTAATACATGATTTGCGCATACCTGAAGGGAAGCATCGGTTTTAACCCCTAGTTAGGTTGCTTCAATGGTGGGGTAAAACCCCTAAATGAATCCAGCACCAATCAGTCCGGTTCAGTTGCACTTTCTACTGCAATGACAAGTTCTTCACAAATGACAAAACAATTATTTTAATTTTCCAGAACATAATTCAAAAGGCCTTTTGCATCCATTTGCTCTCAAAAGATTATCAGCTCTGGACATGGCTTAACCTTAAGAGCCACACCTTTAGCACTTTCACATGATTTTGATTTATGAAAAAAATCCTCCTCTAGGGAATTTTTATCACCAAGAGAGCTGTGTATCATGTTATTATTGTTTTCCTATCCTCTACAAACTCCAAATATGGTATATAGTGATTTGCACGAGCCTTTACAGTTGTCACAACGTACTCAGACTATGATGCATATGGTCGACTAAATTTAAGAAAAATATGGAGTCACCACCAATTATTTTAGAAAATAGGTTACAATTGGAAATCCTTTTTATTTTATTCTTTTTAAATGGTCTGTGTACCACAAATTGGTTTGGGAGTCCGTTTATGCATGGGGAAGTTGTTAGGCACCCCACAACATCCGTCTAAAGATGGTTATCCTAAATTAGCTATGCAAATATAAGACAAGATGTGGCCAAAAGATGTCATTTATTCATTCTCGTAAATAAATTACATTCACTTATAAAAGTACAGTAAATAAATGTGAAACACATGAATCCTAACAAGCCTAAAATCCTTCCTCCCGTCGGGTGTATAAAACTCCCCTCAAGGTGGCACTTATCTCCACCTAGGTCAGATAGATCGAGTCTGCCTCATATAAGACAGACACATCTATATTTCCATAATAAGTGAAGGGCCTATGAATTTTGTAAAATCGAACAAAAAGCCCTAAATGTAATGCATGATGATACAACCAAATGGGATGGTGGTACATAATTGATAAAATGCAATCAAAATAAACAAGAGCTCTCTAAACCTTTGAATCACCTTGGGGTTTCACTAGGGGTCCATAGATTATGGCTCCCTTTCACATCGAACACATTAGATGACTCGAAATAAGAAATTAAAGGGCACATATGCATAAGCAAATGAGCGGCCACAACACATCACAATAAATGATAAGATAAAACAAGGAACATGTTAACTTATAATAAAAAGGCATACAATACTAAAGCACATGTGACAACCATTAAGAGTCAAAATAAAACCATGAAATTAGCATACAAACTAGGGCAACAACGTTTAGTTAAACAGGGCAGTCAGCATACACTCTTAATTAGCATGCAACCCCTAAGCTAAATATCAACGGGAAAATCAAGAATTAAGCTTAAGAGTAAAAAAAATCAAAACTAAAACAAAGATAGAACAAATTAAAGATCATAGCATGCAAGTGGTCTCAAAAAAAGAAGCAAGGACAAAAACTAAACATAAGGCAGAATCAAGATAGACAAAATAGCAAAGACAACAAACAAATTAAGCATAAAATAGGGGAAACTTGTAAAGAAAACTCAGAATTCATGTCAACGCGATTTGACCCCAACATTTTACATGGAAAATAATTATGTCTTAGGGTTATAAATAATCAAAAATCATACAAAAATGAGCTCCCTAACTCAAGTTATGGCCTAAAAACTGCACACTACCAGAATAAACTAACAATTCCATAGTACAGAGAAAATAGTCATTTCCAAATTAAAATTGTGAGCAAATACGACATGCAAAAAATATGAACTTTATACTCATGCAAGCTAGCAATCTTAGGGTTCTAAAAAAATAAGAACCATGCAATTTGGAGTTGTAAAACTCAAGTTATGGTTAAAAGACTGAACATTGCCAGTGTTGGACTGACAGGTTCGAGAATGACCATTTAAAAACCAAACTTGATAATCACTATCCCAAATGGCCAATTTGAATTCAAGCATGATAAAAGTCAAAAATTAAGACCCAAATAATACCCAAAACTGAAAATGACGACAAAGGGTAAACAAAATATAAAATGATAAATCAAGTAAAATCAACACAAAAATGAAAGGGTTCAAGGGGGAATTTTTGTAAATCAAATTGAATCAACAAGAAAAAGAGTCTAAGTGAAATGAGATTCATGGAATCAAAATGAAATGGAGCATTTAAGAGGGAAACTAAGAAAAACATGCACATCACATAGATTCAAACAAAGAAAAACAAGAAAATTGCAAGAAATCAAGATAGGAGTGAAGGTTACTTAGTGTTCTTCAAGAAAACTCCTCATCCTTGTTCAAAGGTGTAGAACCCAACTCCAAGAAGCTCAAACCACTCTTGATTTCTTGTTTTTCTCTCCAAGAATACAAAGGACATGACGGGTGCCGAACCATACAAAATTAAACTACTAATTGCAACTAAATTGTAGTATAGGATGCAACCAGTGTCGTCTCCCAAGGACTCACCAGAACAACTAATTTTTTAAGAACTTAAGCAAGAACAGACTAAGGGGGAGTTTTGTGTTGAATGCAATATACTAAGAATTAAGAAAGCAGTAAACTGAATTTATCAAATAAGAGAAAACGCAATCAACTCAAGCAGGCAACCAAACCTTAATCCATCCTTGTTCACTAAAGATAAACTAGATCTGATTTAATTCTTGGTTAAGTGTTACCTGGAACCCCTAACAATAACACTTAGAATTCTTACTGATTTACCAATCAGGATTCAATTAATCATGGAATTAAGACTCTAGGCAACCGCTCTATATCACTAAATCCAGATTAATTTAATAACCGAATTATCCAAGTTAACCATATATTAAAGACCTTTAAAGTATGATTATCAATCTGATTACTGTTATGAATCTAATCAACCGATTTAAATTCATACAACTCATGGAATCAAAGTACCATTCAATCACATGAAGAATGGGAGAAGCAGTAATTCAAATTAAATTAAATCAAACCCGGTTGGAGCACAGGAACTCTGGATTGTCAAGTTTGGCTCCTCTTGAATTAATTACAAACGAACTTAGCCCTCCATTGAAGGCTTAAACACATGGCCAAAGTAGAAAAACGAACTCAGAAAATAGGAGGCAGTAGCAGCTCAAGGAATTTTGTATCTCTCTAGTTGTGTATGATTTTCCTCAACAACTTGAGAATATATACTAGCTGGCTGCCTCCGCTAGGTTTCCTAATGGTTTCCTAATTACAAAATAAACCTAGTTTCCTAAATTATTAATAGTAAAAACATGATCAAGCCCTAGTGTCATGTGTGCTGGCCCAAAAAGCAGATGTTGGCCTAAATAAAAATGCTCTGGTCCAATAGGCAGCCCTAAGGAAAGGAATCAGTCAATGCTGGGCGGAGTGCTGGGTGGAGCACAAAATCTGGACTGCTTGCACGCGAATTTCCGTTGTCCAGACGTGAGAATCAGCTTCTGGGATCTTCATATGAAATTTGTAATTTTCTGTTAGCTTTCCAACGAAACTGGAATCATATCAATCGGACATATGTAGCAAAATATATGGTAAAAAACGTAAGCAGTGCCAGAATTTAATAGTTAAACAATTAAAATCTACAAGCACCAACAAGTCCAAATCTACAAAACATGTCTAAAAGCCATAAAAATCACTAGAAACACAACTAAACGACTAAGTATAAGGGAACAAAATAGTATAAAATAATGTTATCAAATTCCCCCACACTTAGCTTTTTGCACTCCTGAGCAAAATCACAAGAAACAAACTAACTTGAATAAGAAAAAAAAAAACAGTTCTCCAATCAAATCAAGAATACAAAGATTAAGGTAAGAAAATAATTCAAACTTTAAAGAATAGCAACACTCATGAAACAATATCTCTTGACAACTAGAGAATACACAACATGGCAATTTCATTTCATAGGAATGAGTCAAAGTAGATAGCCTCTCACAAGATAAATAAATTCTCTTAATTCTCTCAAGTGTTTAAGGTAAGTATTTCTCTCTAATCATCCTATCAAAATCACACTACCATAAGCTTGTTCACTTTCTCAGTCTCCACTACCTATGTCATATGCATAACACAAATCAAAAGGACTTTTAAAGGGTTGTAATGGAGAAAGGTAAAGGGATGTCAATAATATGGAAAAATGGCTAAAGCACCCAAGGAATCACAAAGAGCATCTAATTATGGAGAATTTCAAGTACTTTATGCATCTTGACTTTGGGCTTCAACTCATTTTTTNNATAGGAATGAGTCAAAGTAGATAGCCTCTCACAAGATAAATAAATGCTCTCAATTCTCTCAAGTGTCTAAGGTAAGTATTTCTCTCTAATCATCCTATCAAAATCACACTACCATAAGCTTGTTCACTTTCTCAGTCTCCACTACCTATGTCACATGCATAACACAAATCAAAAGGACTTTTAAAGGGTTGTAATGGAGAAAGGTAAAGGGATGTCAATAATATGGAAAAATGGCTAAAGCACCCAAGGAATCACAAAGAGCATCTAATTATGGAGAATTTCAAGTACTTTATGCATCTTGACTTTGGGCTTCAACTCATTTTTTCTTTTCCGAAAAAAACTTTATTCTCTTGTTGCTGCTGTATTTTTTTTCATTTTTTTTTTGAAGCATAACACTTAGCAATTTCAGCCACAACCAATCAGTCACAACTTGATGCTTTATTTTTGTAAGAATTTACTCCCTTTTTATTCAATGCAATGCTCTGCAATTCCTAAGGGTTGGGTAGGACATGGTTTTACACTTAGGCTTGCAATGAGCTACACATGAAAGAAATGATCATTAGGCTCAAAAAGGGGTAATCAAAGGATAAAATCAAGGATAGCTATTTGGTCTAGTAGCTTCTCAAAGAAAGGAATGCCTTAATCACTTTTATGTATGCATGTGCAAATGTAATCTCAACTAAGAAACAGAACAAGTTCTAGAGTATCAAATTGATAGATGAAAACACATAAGAAAGAATCATGACATATGACTCAAATCCTCACAACTTATAAGACTGCCAAGAATCAACTCATCCAAATCAAATTTTGTTGCCATATCACTTAAATCTAAGAAGCAAGATAATTGTCCACTCATGTTGTAGCACTTTAGAATCAAAATTGCTTCAAACTATTCTCTTCACAACTCTTAAATTAATTGGAAAGAACTAGAAAATTCTAAAAATAAAACAAAAAATAGCAAACCTAAAAGAAAACAGAAAACATAAACCATAAAAACAGCACAGTAGGCTAATCCCTCCCCTACACTTAAATTTTTACAGTGTCCTCAATGTAAAAGCTTAACAGTTATCACCAATCAAATAGGACAAGTAAAATAAAAGAGAGTGAAGAAACATCCTTATCAAGTGAGAAAAATAGCTTCGTTCATGAATCGAATTCCTTTATCAGTTAGCAACCAAGTTCCTTCCTTTATTTGCAACAAGCAAAGCAAGATACTTGGGTCAAAGACCACTCTCACAAAGCCCTTTAAAGACAAAACAAAGCTGAAAATCTTATAAATAACATGAAAGCATAAAAATATATAAGGGCATAAAAGAAATAATGAAGCAAACAATGTAAAACTAGAAGCAACTAAACTTAGCCCTTGACTTAAAAATTCAGCAAAGCAAGCATTCAAAAGATCACCAAGGGAAATGTGCAGCAAAGAGTTTACAATCTTACCTAAAGCATGAGAAACATGAAAATGAAAAGCTTTGTTCGTTATAGATAGCCAACCATAGGTTCCAAAAATAAATCTAAAAGAAGACAAATTATCATACACTACAAACCTAAGTCTATAAAAGTCATGCTTAAGCTCATCCTTACAAAATACACTAGTGTCATGCAACATGTTGTTCATGCAAGGCTTAAAATGACACTTAGATTCTTGCAAAGAATTGGCAAATAGCAATATCTCTTGCTCTCCATTCGAAGAATAGCTTGGTCTATGGTTGGCTTGGACAGCCCATGTATTACCTGCACTCATTCCACCAACATTAAAATATTCACTTGCAACTAAGGTTCTAACATGATCTATACCTAGTGTTGTAGCATGTGAAGAAGTAAGAAGCATAAAATCACCTAACCCTTTAATATTAGTGCTTAAATCATCACATGCATGCACCATAACTACAAGCTTAGGGTCATGTTAGAATAACTTTTCAGCAAGCTCACAATTAAAATCAGGTTGTGTTAAAGTAGGAAAGAGTGTAGAATTGACCGTAGGACCCTTGTCAGGTTCATTTTAAGTTGTCTCTTGAGAGTCTTCTTCAAAATCTAACTAATTGTAGACCTCTTCGACTAAATCATCCTCTGTCTTCTTGGACATAGTGGCTCTCTCGGATTCTAAGGTCATTGAATCAGAGACAGCTTTCTCTGCTGTTTGTGGCTTGTTTGTAGATTGAGGTTCAATTGGTTCTGGCATAGAATTTTTAGTTGGTTCTAAAATTTTCTGTAAAGGAATTTTTTTAGAACCTTGGAGCAGCAGTTGACTCACTGAGGATGCCAATTGTTCAATCTGAGTCTCTAAATTTTGCATGGTGGCCTCTGTCTTCTGCTGGAACTGAATGGTATGAGTGGCCAATTGCTTCACCAAGTCCTCAATTGAAGGTTCAGGTTCTATGCATGTTGGACTTGGTTGTTGCATAGGTTGCTCGAACGGTTGCCAATACTGCTGTGGTGGGGTTGCATTGTCATATATCAAATTAGTATGATCTCTCCAATCAAGGTTATAGGCATTGAAGTATGGATCATATATAGGCTGCTGCCATGTAGCTACAAAAGGATCTTGAAATCCATAATCATCATCCGGAAATGTAGGGCGTGCATTGGTAGGACGAGAGGTGCTAAAACAAATGCCACAAAATTGGACTGGTTGTTGATGTTGGGTCATTGTGAACTGTCTCACCAATGAGGATAATTCATCAATGTTATGCTCCATCCTCTATTGATCAGCAAGTGATGCAACAACCTTTTTCACTCTTATAGTAGAATGAGAACCTAGCATGAATAAAAAGATAACAGAACACCAAAATACACAAGGACAAAAGAAACAATAAAACAGTGAAAGGAAATAACTAAAATCAAAACACACCAAATGCACTAAACAAAAGCAAAAAGACACCAAAATAACACTAGTTGACCCATCTAAACATTTTAAAAAAAAATTTCTACCACCACAGGATGAAAGCTAAATGAAAATGAAACTAAAAAATCAAATAAAAATTTTTAAAAAATTGAAAAAGTGGTCAAAACGATGGAATTCAGCTTAAAAATGAAGAACTAATTGCATAGCAATGACTATTGATTTTTAGCTCATTTTTCTTCAACTGACCAAGTTTCAGGTTAATCGGAGTACAAAAATTTGGCCAGAACAGTACACGCAAAAACTACTAAATGAAATCGAAGCAAGGGGAAAACAAAGTAAAACTGGCACCAAGGCACCAGAATTCACACAATAGAACCCTAAAACAGCAAGGAAACAAAACAACAAGAAAAAAACTATCACCACAATGCTCACACAATATAAAAATTTGGCCGAAATTGGACGAGGATAGCAAAGGAGACAAAATAACGGCAAAGAAAATAAAACAAGGGCAATAATAGCACAAAGTTCAGCTCATAGTGCTTCTCACAATGCAATTTCCTTGCACACAATTTTGCAGCTCAATCTTAGTTGGTGAGAATCGAAAACAACACAGAACAGAAACACTAAACATGGAAAGAAAACCTAAGCAAAATAAGAAAACAAAACAGAAAAACAAGTAGAACAGGAGGAGAATGATGAAGAACAATGACTAGAAACAAGAACAATAAGCAAATAAAACAATAACAAAAGAGTCCTAACAAGATTAATATGTTAGGTAAAATCCTCGGCAACGGCGCCAAAATTTTGACGGGTGCCGAACCGTACAAAATTAAACTACTAATTGTAACTAAATTGTAGTATAGGATGCAACCAGTGTCGTCTCCCAAGGATTCACTAGAACAACTAATCTTTTAAGAACTTAAGCAAGAACAGAATAAGGGGGAGTTTTGTGTTGAATGCAATATACTAAGAATTAAGAAAGCAGTAAACTGAATTTATCAAATAAGAGAAAACGCAATCAACTCAAGCAGGCAACCAAACCTTAATCCATCCTTGTTCACTAAAGATAAACTAGATCTGATTTAATTCTTGGTTAAGTGTTACCTGGAACCCCTAACAATAACACTTAGAATTCCTACTGATTTACCAATCAGGATTCAATTAATCATGGAATTAAGACTCTAGGCAACCGCTCTATATCACTAAATCCAGATTAATTTAATAACCGAATTATCCAAGTTAACCATATATTAAAGACCTTTAAAGTATGATTATCAATCTGATTACTGTTATGAATCTAATCAACCGATTTAAATTCATACAACTCATGGAATCAAAGTACCATTCAATCACATGAAGAAGGGGAGAAGCAGTAATTCAAATTAAATTAAATCAAACCCGGTTGAAGCACAGGAACTCTGGATTGTCAAGTTTGGCTCCTCTTGAATTGATTACAAACGAACTTAGCCCTCCATTGAAGGCTTAAACATAAGGCAAAAGTAGAAAAATGAACTCAGAAAATAGGAGGCAGCAGCAGCTCAAGGAATTTCGTATCTCTCTGGTTGTGTATGATTTGCCTCAACAACTTGAGAATATATACTAGCTGGCTGCCTCCTCTAGGTTTCCTAATGGTTTCCTAATTACAAAATAAACCTAGTTTCCTAAATTATTAATGGTAAAAACATGATCAAGCCCTAGTGTCATGTGTGCTGGCCCAAAAAGCAGATGTTGGCCCAAATAAACATGCTCTGGTCCAATAGGCAGCCCTAAGGAAAGGAATCAGTCAATGCTGGGCGGAGCACAAAATCTGGACTGTTTGCACGTGAATTTCAGTTGTCCAGACGTGAGAATCAGCTTCTAAGATCTTCATATGAAATTTGTAATTTTCTGTTAGCTTTCCAACGAAACTAGAATCATATCAATCAGACATATGTAAAAAAATATATGGTAAAAAACGTAAGTAGTGCCAGAATTTAACAGTTAAGCAATTAAAATCTACAAGCACCAAGAAGTCCAAATCTACAAAACATGTATAAAAGCCATAAAAATCACTAGAAACACACACTAAACGACTAAGTATAAGGAAAACAAATAGTATAAAATAATGTGTTATCATGACACTCAAGAACACTTTAAGAACTCTCAAGAACACTCAATTTTTCTCTCTTTGATATATTTTTCAAGTTCTCTCTCTTCCTTCTTGTTTTCACCTTGAGAGCATATTGTGTATGAGGTTATCTCTTCTTTTTCTTCTTAAGCAATCAGCCCTCTCAACTTGCAGAGCAAGTTGGGGGTAAAATGGTCATTTCTTACCCCTTTTGCACTTTTCTCGCACTTTCCTATAGCCTTGCCATATGAAAAATCTAATAATTCTTCCCCAAAATGCCCTAACCAAATTACACACTTCAGCCCCTCCAATTTTTATTTTTATTTCATGCAAAAATAAGGTTAAGAATCACCCATTAGCAATTTTACCAAAATTGCTTTGCACAAGCAACTTCCATGAAGCTTCAATGAGACTAAATCTTTTCACTTATGCTTGGAAAAATTCCTTAAACCCTAGCTGACATCCTTTTAGATTTTTAATCATATTAATCCTATTTTTGGTGAAATAAAACAAGAAACTCTAAAACAGAGCTTCTTGGCACTTGTAAGGCACATGCAACATCCATTCTCTTGATATTTTGCCAAAACCCTAATGAAACCCTTCTCCCTTAGCTTGGCAAAAAATCACCTCCAAAATTCCGACAAAGTTATTTTTTTTTATTAAAAATAAAAGTCATAAAATCCTAATGGGCCAATTAGACTAAATTAGGTCAAAGTGAGCTCAAAGGGCTCAACCTTGGACCTAAGTTGGTCCAATTGGACTCAAATAAAACTTCAAACATATTAAATATCAAACATATTAAATAGTCCAAGAATCATTTTTTTTTCATTTATTTGGACTAAAAATATTTGGAAAAAATAATTTGGGAGGGCCCAAAGGCTCCCAAATTAGGGTTTCAGCTAAACAGGTCAAGTCCAAAACACGGTTTTTGACCCAAAATACTAAAAGCACAGAAAATTATAATCTTTATATTCAAACAAAATATTTAAAGAAAATTAAATGGGCCAAGAGGCCCCAAACTCAAATGCAAAAAAAACGGGTTAAAGGATCTCCTAGCTTAGGTTAAAATGAAATGGGCCAATGCCCAAAGATCAAAATTTTGATTCAAAAGCTAAAAAAGACCTTTAAATCATATTTTCCACTTGAAAACATAAATTTGAATTTTAAATAATTGAAATTTTTTTTTTGAAAAACGTGTAACATATCGAACAAAATACGGTGTCTATAATAATGGTAACAATATCAGCATCTTTTAAGCTCTTGCACCTGATGATATCTAAGTAAAACCACNTTAGGTTAAAATGAAATGGGCCAATGCCCAAAGATCAAAATTTTGATTCAAAAGCTAAAAGACCTTTAAATCATATTTTCCACTTGAAAACATAAATTTGAATTTTAAATAATTGAATTTTTTTTTTTGAAAAACGTGTAACATATCGAACAAAATACGGTGTCTATAATAATGGTAACAATATCAGCATCTTTTAGGCTCTTGCACCTGATGATATCTAAGTAAAACCACTACCCGTTCTACAGTAAAATGACCAAAATGTCCTTGCTTAAGGAATACCTTCTCCCGTTCTAACTCACTAAGGGACTTAACTCATTTGACTCACTCACTCTCTCAACACTCTTTCTATATACCCGACCTACTCTCTTCCTCCCGAAAGACAATGCTAACTTAAGCGTTGGAGGAGGCGTTGGAGTTCTTGCTCCAGCCTCCCTTTACCGTACTTCTCCCTTCTATATAGGTCTCTCAGATGCTAGTCATCAACATCTAATCTAAAAGGTCTTACTCTTTAAAAGTAACTCCTTCTTCTCTCTTTCCAAGCAGTGTATGCATTTCTGCTTCTTTCTCCTCATACTCCTTCTCCTTAGCTTCTAGCTCTTCCAATTCCTCAATGTCATGGAAATGTTGCTTAATTTCAACCCATTGAATCTAATTCTCAGAAGCATCCTTGTGTGCTTCCAATTCAAGCAGTGCCTTACCAAGCTGCCCTATCAGAGACATTGTGTCATTTTCCCTGCCTTGCTTCATATAATCCATATTCATGCAACTTGACCAACAGAGCTTCTATTCAATGGTTAAAACAATAGAAAATGGCAATAATAACATGAGCTAAACATTTAGATAGTGACCACTATTAAATATGCCAGTCATGGGAAATTGAAATCATTTATTTTGAGCTAAACAATTAATGTATGTGAATTCATGAAACCAGGAAGTAAGAAAAATAAAAATCGCTAAAGCACACTACTTGCTAAGAAACAAGACGAAGAACAGAACACACCAAGAAACTAATGTAATGCAAGGAAACAATAAAAAGAGAAGGTGACTAGAAAAAACCATAGTCGAATGGAAGCTTATAACGACAGCATGTAGAGACCCTCCCATTCATTTTTTTTTTCTTTCATTCAATTTCTAAAACTTGTTTTCCACCTCAGCACCTACCTTGGACATTAGAAAAATGTCACATAAGAATTTAATGTGTCATGTAAGCGGATAACTGTGACACATCATCAATTCAGTCACTTATTAACAGACATGCCAAACAATAGATTATTTTGTTTAGAATGTTTGATCTTTCAAGGACGATTTTATTGAAGTTTGAGAGATGCAAATATAAATTTACTCAAATATTTATGTCAATTTCGATATTTTTTGTAGGTCATATATATATAATTTGTGTTGTTGATTAGGTTGTATTGCTTCCAAGCCTAACATGACATTTCTTGATTTTTTGTGGCCTATTGAGTTGTTTAAAGGGGTTTGGAATGTCTCACATGTTTTAAAACCAGACTAGACCTACCGATTTGGTTTGGATATCTGAGGGTTAAATTGCTAAGGCCGTTAAACTAGGAAAACTGGCAGTACCTAGTACCACTTCATTTTTATTTTTTTTTCAAAACACTTTCTTTTGGTATGAGCATGGTTACCAAAATCAAATCATAAAAGCGTAAGATTTTATGTTCCTAAATGCAAAAAACAAGTTAAAACATATACAAAACCATTCCCCTGTAGACTAGTGTAAACTCAGCGATGGAATCATGTAAAATTGCATTAAATCGCGAGTTTACACTAAGACTTCATTCTAAGAGTTTCTAGCCTATCCTTGTTTCTATTGCGCAATTGGTTTTCGTATTCTCCAGGCACCGTTGCACTCTTGATAAGTCGCCATGGACGAGGGATGATGGACAATGACGGTATATGATGAGGATCATCAAGGAGCACCAGTGGATAGTCTACACATGTCGGGAGGCCCAGTTATAAGGGCTTATGAGCATCATCCAAGCCGTTGAAGGAACAGTTGGGCCAAGCATGGAGCTTTATTGTGGGAGGCTGGGCCAACCTCTCACTTAGAGATTTCTTTTGGGCTGAAAAATGCCACTTGTGTTTTGGGCCCAGTTTTGTTTTTGGGTTTTAATTGATTTAGGTTCAAATAATGTATTCAACACTTTAGTAATTGAGGCTTTAGTTATTGGGCTTTTTACTAAATTAGGGTTGTTTCTAGGTTTGAGCTAAGTTTGTTGAAGTGTTTTGCTTTAAAGGGAGGCTAGCCCCTTTGTGGTGGTCATAACTTTGAATATTGAATGAATTAGAGGATTTCTCTTTTGGGTTCTTTTGAGAACTCTTGAACTTATCAAGAATGGTGAATTCTTGTAGTGTTCTCCAAAACTTATCACTTACCTCCATCCCCTCTTGAGTGTGGCGTCTATATCTTCCCGAATACCTTTGGTTCTCACTTTGCTAAGTGATGGGTCGAGATCCTCTTTGTTTTTGTTTTTTTTGTTTAAGAACTTAATTAGATGTTCTTGGATACTTCATATTTCCTCTAATTATTGTTAGGTCTCGAGGTAAGTCCGAGAGGTTCACATCTGTATACTTTCTATAACTTCGATTTTCTACAATTTTTTTTCTTTTTCTCTCTCCTTCAGTGGGTGAACAAGAGAGTGCAAGAGGATGAAAGTAGAAGAAAAACGGGATGCACATGAGTTAGGAATTATGAGAGAGAAGAGAAAATGACAGAGAAACCAAATATGAAGCAGAAAATGTGTGATTTAAAACCAGATCAGAGAGAGGGAGAAAGAGAGCAAGTTCCAAGGAGCTGTGTGAAGAGATAATGGCATATGGGTCAACAAGTCAAGGCTGATTTCATTAAAATAAATTATGTGGAGTTGCATTCCATGAGTGAGAGTGATAAAAATTTAAAATACTTTAGCTACATATCATTTTGATTTTTGAAGGTAAGGGAAAAAGAAAAAGCTAAGGTATCTTAATTTATATTTTTGTAGATGTCCCATATATATAATTTTATACAATTCATTTTTCAAATTGAATAAACTCTCACAACTTCAAAACTTAATTTTACGATTATACATTACCAAAAATTATTTTATTTAATTGAAATTTTATGATATCACATATCTATATTATAGTAAATATACATAATTTTTATATTTTATTATATATAAAATATAATTTATCTTATTTTTTAAATAAATTTAAAAATAATTAAATTAAATTTTATATATATATATATATATATATCATTCACATATTAATTATTTTTATATAATATAATATATCACATAAATACTAAAAATATTTAAACAAAAAAAACCTAAAAAATCTCCTTTACTTAAACTCAATTTTGACAACTTTGGTACCAGAGAAGTGGTTTCCATTTTCCCCAATTTCATTTTGTCGCTCTTTCCCCTCGAGTCTCTGCCTCTCCCCTTTTACCCCAATTGCTTGATTAGGATCCTAATCACCAGACACCAGCAGCGATCAGTTCAGGTGTGCTTCAAGCGCGACATCGGTTTGTCCCTCCCTCTCTATTTGTCTTTCTCTTGTCTCAGTTTCCAATTCCATCTCTGTACCATCTGTTCGTGTTTTTTTTTTTAGTTGGAGCTATCTTCAAGCTTGCATGTTTTGATTTTCCTTTTTCTATCTTTTTCTTTTATTTTATTTTTTGTTTTTATCTGGATGCGGGTTTTAATTGTAGTGTGTTATCAAAATTTTTTGATATTGCTATCTTGTAATTAACACAAGATTACTTCTTTTTCATTTTGCAAATTTGGTCATCTAACTTGTGCAAAGCCAGAGAGGTAGCGCTCGGAACCCCTGTTAGACATTGCTCTCCACATTGCCTTTCAAGCTCTTCCACCTATTAACACTACCAAATCAAAATGCTAAAAACAATAGGAAAAGAATCAATTGGAAAGAAAAAGGAGAAGAGAAGGTGCATAACTATGATCAATCTGCAGAAATCACAGCCAAATCTGTAATTGTTCCAACAAATCTTCAAGATGGCTTGTGTTTCAGTGTCCTCTGAAGGATTTATGAGTTCAACCGGTTGAACCGGCGGTCCAACCGGTCATTCATAGCCACACCAGTTCTACCTTCGATTTGGTTTTAAAAACACTGCTCTTAGGCCCCGTTTGGATAGCATAACTTACAGCTTATTAGAGCTTCTCTATTAGTATAAGTGCTTTTATGTAAAAAAAATAGTGTTTTGATAAGTTTATATAAGTAGCTTATTAACCATCTAAAAGTTGTTTTTAGCTTATTTTATGAAGCTATTTTTTATGCTTCTTAAAAAAGCCTTGTGCGAAAGCCAATTTGAGTGATGACCGGGAAGCTGATTTGCAAATTTATGGGACAATTATATCCCTACCTTCTTCGCTCTTCGTATCTCCCTCATACCATTGACCTTCTCTATATCTCCCAGTTTCTTCAATCACGTTGAGACTCGTCCATAACTTCTCTATCTCCATTTGTCGCTTCTGCCGCACCTAGCAGGTATGTCTTTTTGTAGATTTTCATTTCATTTGCTTTCACTTTCATATTCGTTTCTGCTCTTTTTTTTTTCTTCTACATTTTTTCTTTCATACCCGTCCTTTGTTCTCTGTTTCTCCATCTCCATTTGTTGCTTCTATTGCACTTTGTTTTGAGACCCGTCCATGGTTTCTGCTATGATTCCTTTGCTACTTGTGATAAATGTGATAAATAATGGAATAGCACATACCTAGTGAACAATTTTTGGCATTTGAAATGGATTCTTGGTTGTTCAGAATGGGTCATTGCTAACCCCAATGACTGATGATGTGATTTCCATGGCGGAATCATCACTAAGAGTTCAAACCCATCAGAGCGAGAGGAAGGTCCAGTTCTTGCTCCGGAATCAGTGAAAGAGGCGGACGAATTTACTGAAATTAATGTTGAAGCTAGTGTGGAAAATGTGGAAATCGAACACCACCCGAAATCCGATGACGTCGGATTGATGGTGAAGTCATCCGAGGAGGATATAGTGTCAGAGGAAGTATCTATATCCAAGGTTGTTGAAATAAGGGAGGAGACAATGGAGGAAAAGAAAAAGGTAGAAGAACACGGGAATAGGGAGACTGCTACTAAACTTGAGAAAGAGGAAATTGCTGTTGTGAAGGAAAGAGATGAAGAAAAGAGGGAAGTGAAGTTGGAATTTGAGGAGGAGGATGATGATTGGGAGGGGGTTGAGAGGAGTGAGCTTGAAAAGGTGTTCATGGCGGCAACGGAATTTGTTGTTGCTGGGAATAAGGATGAGAGGTTGGCGAGTATTGGGAACGATGAGCAGGTGGAGTTGTATGGCCTTCACAAGCTTGCCACTAAAGGGCCTTACCGTGACCCTCAGCCAATGCCTCTTATGGTCTCTGCTCATGCCAAGTGGTATCAAACTTGTCTACCATTTTCTTCATTTTTGTTAGCAATGTGCTTGTTAAATGGTTTTTTTTTTTTTTTTTTTATGTTTNTTTTTTTTGTGATGTTAAATGTAATTGGGAAGCTCTTCTTAGGGAAGATATGATAACATTGAACTAGATATGACATGCTGTACTCACAATTTAGGGAGGAAAAGGCTGCAACTTGCTATAAGGTTTTCAGCGGGGGAACTAGAAATGAGAACTAACCATAGGCTGTGTTGTTGCTGGCAAAGTAATTAATGGTTAGTTCTCATATATTAGATTGGTATGTCATACTTCCTAAGTAGTGAGATGCAAAAAAGTTCAGACTTTCAGATGGCTGAATGAATGAATCTATAAAGTAAACTCCAAGACTGACTGTATCCCTCTAATATTGAAAGACATTAGATTGCTTTGAAGAAAAAAAGGGAATAAACTTCATAAACAAATGTAAACAATGCACACGGGCATGCTGAACAAGTTACATGGTATAGTTTGCTTTGTGTTAGTGATCGACAATACTGATTACGTTGTGCAAGGAATGCTTGGCAAAAGCTGGGGAACATGAATCCAGAGGTTGCTATGGAGCAATATATTACCCTTCTTTTAGATAAAGTTCCTAGATGGATGGAAGATAATTCTGCTGTAAGTTTCTACTATTGAGGCATATTACCATTTAATATATTTTGTGACATCAGCAACGGATAATTTGATATGAACCTTTTTACAGGGAAAGGGTGAACAAGAACTAAACAAGTCAGAATTGTTTGATTCTGCTGCTATTGATTCAAGCACATCTTTCTATCCTCAACAAAACCTCGTATCTGAAAGGTAGTCTATAGAAGTTGTTTGATCTCCTCTTATAATCAACTTCCAGTCATTATTATTAAATTATGACTTGTTTTCTGGTATATCTAGATTTGATGGTGACAGCTTCTCTCCTGCAGGGAACTTGAAAAACAGTTTGGTGCCCATAATTGTAGTTTACTTGTAGAGTCAGATTTGGATAACAATATAAGTTGCTCAAGCCATTTATATTGACACATTCTGCACTTAAATCATTTTTTATTTGATATGTGTGATGAGACAATAATGGAAATTGTTTGGTGCATAATTTTTAAATTCAAATTACAATCCTTTCTTTATGCTTCTATTGCTGGCAAGAAGGGTTAGGAAGAGAATAATATTTTTATTCATAGGAGCTGAATCACATGCCAACCCTTTATGAACATTCAATTTCTTGGATTACATAAAATAACTACAATGATTTTTCTGTGTTTTTGAATCATCATTTGAGTTTGAGAGCTGTTTTTCTTTTTCTTTTTCTTGATGAATTTTCAGATTAAGAATGATGACATTTCTGCTACCATCCTGTGACAAGGGGGCATTGTCCCGCATTTATTTCGGCAGAAAGAAGACTGATTCTTATTGCCAAGAATAAAAGCTTGCTTGAAGTATGCGAGATTCTTGGGCTAGTTGCTGTCTCATTCATTCCTTGAATTATATATTGGTGTGTCATATTGAAGTATGAATATAATTGAATAAACATCGTTTAGCCTGGTAACTTCCAAAATTGGTATGCTCATGTCATGAAGTATTAATTAGCAATTAGGTTTTGTCAGTTAATGGGCTAAAACTGTAAGGGCATCTTGAAGAAAATGAAGGAGAAGATGAATTATTGAGTAGTATTAATTTGATAATATCCTTAGAATACTTTGCTATTAGGTTATAGTAAGGAGGGATTATTGTACTTCTCTCGAATGTGGAGTTCAAAAGTGGGCTGTGATTCATATGCATTTGTCATTGCTTTAAAAGCATCTGCTGATTCAGGTTCTTTACTTCATAGGATAGCTATACACACCAAACAACTAAAAAAAGGGTAAGATGAGAGCTCTTTTGTTGTTAATTCTCTTGTTACCATGTACAATAAATGTGGGAAACCAGACTACGACTTGCAATTGTTCAAAAGAATGAGGATGCCAGATGTGGTTTTATGGATTACAACATATTTTTAGATGGGTGAAGATGAACATGCAATGGAAGCATTTAAAAAAATGAGAAAATCATGTCAGTCCCAATGAATACACTTTTTCAGCAGTAATTTCTGTGCTATAGCTGAATGGGAAAATCTTAAAATAACAGGATGTATTATAACAAAGTGTTTATTTATTCAAACACAATCTTTAATAAATGCTTATTAATGTCTTTTTCAGTAATTTTCATAATTATAAGCATTTATATATTTGTCTATCTAAATGTTTTAAAAATAGCTTATAGATTTTAAAAGCGCTTCTTCAAGTATGTATTCAAACACTAAATAGCTTAATTTAAAAAGAGTTTATGGTATAAAATTTTTTCACATAAGGCCTTCTTATATAAGTGCTTAAATAAATTGTTTACCCAAACGGGGCCTTAGCATATGTTCAAGGCTTCAAGCACTTTTTCAGTCTATGGACCAAGTACCATCGAGTTTGTGCTTACAACCAATAGTGAGGCCGCCCATAAGTTAGCCCTGTTGGCATTGAGAATAAATTCTGAGATGTATTGGGTAGAGGAAACTGCTGCAATTTTATATGATATAATTGCCTTTGATTCAAAATTTATTGAATAGTGGAATAAAGTTCTGCTCAACCAAATAATAATTCCAAATAAAAAGCATGTAAACATAATAAAGTCAGGACTTATAAAGTTCAAATAATCCTAGTATCACAGATATACTTATAAACTCAAAGCAAGACTCAAATTTAAAATAAATACTAAATATCTTCGCTACAAAACATTACTAGCGAATTATTCCATAATATTTCTATCAATTAGATGTCGCTACTTATATGGTGAAGCTGGTCCAGAAGTTGTTGGGGATTTCGGTGGGGGCCTGATACTCTTGCGAATATATTTTCTAGCCCAAGCATGCTTCCCATTGATGGTGAATTTGGCTCTACCAGTATAACCAAGGACAACTTTTAACTTGTTAGCAGAAGGAACCACGAGACGAGCATACAATGGTTGCTGCAACGGTGTCTGTACTTCTTGCATGTATATTCCTTCAACGATATCTCCATATGTTCTGTTGGAGAGAGAAAACAAGCAAAAGAACCATGGAAAAAAGAAAAAGAAAACAGCCATTATATGTATAAAAGATAACATCAAAAAGACCAGTGGCAACAATTTATATAAAAAATGACCACAGTGCCATTGAGTTAGTTCAGTTGATAAAGATTGTATGACTTCTCTTATAAGGCTTAAGTTCGAATCTCACAGTTAATAATATTCTTTTCAAAGACAATTTATAAGTACTAATGTAAACACTTACTAAAACATATGACATTTCAAGGTTGTAATGTACACTCGTTGAGACTTGTGATATATCTTGACCTAAGAATAAAATAGTTTCTTCTTACCTTAAACTTTTGTCTACCAAAAAAAAAAAAAAAAGAACACAGAAAATGACCACATTAAAATTTTCATTTAAGTGAGTATGTGAGAGATAACCTTGTGAAGAAATCTTGTACTTCAGCCTTTGAAATGGGGTATCCTCTAGAGAATGTCATAAAGATTGTCCGGTCATCTGGAGGCACCATTAATACTTCCCTTCTCTCACCAGCACTAGTACCAATTGCACTAATACCAGCATCCAACGTTGACTTGCTCAAAATCTCGTTTATTTCATTATTTAGAAAATCTTTCTGATATTGATGAAGATTGTGACGACCAAAATCAACATTCGAACTTCCTTCAGTCATTTGAGTACCTAGAAGTTGTGGTGCCCCCATACGTTGGGGTACAAAAGCCCTAAAACTCGGATTATAATACATCACCTGTTGCATTGTTGATGTTGGAATAGACACTAGTTTGTGAAAGTTTCCAGGATTTAGCACCGGCTCGTCGTCATTCACTACCACTATCCCAAGGGAGTTTAGTTCCTTCATAGATTTTTCATGTTGCAGTATGTCTGTGAAGGCTTTAATGCAGACATCATTCGTTATCTTTGCAATTGCCCTAATTATGCCAAGACGGTTTTCATGAAAGAAGTCGAGGGTGATGCCACTGTTAGTGAGGATTTGCATCATAGGCACGTTATTGTTGTTATCAGTAGATGAAAATTGGTCACTCTCAATGCAATCTAGGGCCATGACAACCTCATCTACTAGAGGACAGAGAGAACTGTCAGGCCAGTTTAGGAGCTTGGACACCAACCTGAAATTTTTGCTAGTCCTTTCAAACCAAAGGAAGAGGGCCATGACTTGAATGGCTTGAGATGAATTGCGACCAAGATTGAAGACTAAACGGGTGAAGAGGGTTCGGTCAATCTTGTGAAATAGATTTAACTCTTCTTGGGTGATGGTGATGGTGGAACCTGGGTATGTGGTTGATGGGGTAAAAGCATAAGAAGTGAAAGATGAAGCCATTGGTGAGAAAGACAAAACTGTGAAAAGAAAAACCGCACGGATTTTCTTTGAAGCAATGAAGACGAGACTAGTTAGGGACCGTTATTTAAACAAATTATCTGGTGCCACTGGTGAACTTTGTAAGTTAACTAGTGAGGCATGAGCTAGCATGGTATATTGGTACGATATTACCATGCCAGGAGCGAATGTTATCGTTTTCTATATCTGATAGTTTTCAAAAAGAGCAATATATATGTCATTTATGACTCTGGTACAGTGCTTATCTTTTATAGTCCATCAAGTTTCTTATGTACATCTATCATATCCAGGGTGGATCCATGGGGCAACATATATATAATTTGGCCCAAACAGCATAAATAAGAATATATTTAATATTTAATGGAGACAATTTTATAAATAATGGCTTTGGGCACACTCTAATGCAACTACACGGCAATTAGCACTTCTAAACCCTCTCCAGAGAAGGCTAAGTAAGCCTCACTCACAAAATAGGAACTTTAATAACAAAGAGAAGTAAGAACTTGTATAATTCAATGAATGCTATATTTTTAATTGGTTTTATTATGTAAGAGGTCTCACCTATTTGTACTAACTGATCTCCTCCCTAATGAATGATGGAGATTGTTTTAAATAGAATGTGGGGATTGAGCATTATAAGTTTCCAACATCCTTCAAAATATCTTTGATAGATATAAAATATCTATAGGAGAAATAATATGAATGGCATATAAACTATTTGAAATTTTTTTTAACTTTTTGGGGTATTTGCCCCCTTAATGCACAATTTGCATCTGTCCCTAGCCATGTCAAAGCTATAAGAAAAATGATTTGGTGATAAGATGTTCCATTTTTTATTTTCTTTTTGTTCTTTTTAGAAAATTATCTGATATATAATATTTTCTTTACATTGATAGTAGTGTACTATATTCTTTATATTTCTATATTAATTAAAGGAGAGTATTGGTAAAATCATGATAAAGGAAAATTGATGTCGTCGGTGCATAAATAAATAGATTAATTAGTGAAAATTTTAAATATATATACTATAAGGTAATTTACAAGAAAAATTGATCGTCTTCCATAAATAAAATATTAATTGATTATTTAGAGATGATAGATTGGATGAATCCAATCTGGGGAGACTTTTTCTTGAGAACAAATGAGATATTACAATTTTTATGGTAAGAAATTATCAAATGAGATATTACAATTACTTTTCACCAACAAAAAGAAGTTATATATTACAATTAATTTTTTTGAGAAAGCTCCAAAAAAGATATTATAAAAACTTAAATGCATACAACTCATATATTAGATTAATCTAATCTAGTAAGATTTGGCATTGGCTGTCAAAAAGAAAACTGCAAAAACTATTACCAAAAAAGAAAGTATGGGAAAGCTTGCGAGGATACTGTTATACGCATATTAGTTCCTTTTATGAGCCTAATGACAAAGCCTTAGCTGTTATAGTTGACTAGTTACCTGTCCCCAGATTGATGCCCTAATAATTAAGTACAAGGTATTCTATACAGAGCCTGGAGGTCCCCTGTCTCATGTTCAAATTCTATTGAGATTATGTGTGATTGGATTATAAGAAGGGATAGGCCACCCCCTATTGTATAACCTCCAAAGGGCCAAATAATACTAAACTAGTTACACAGTTCACTATAATCATAGAATAGGATGGAGTTTTAAAATTAATAAAAACACAAATAAAAAATTACTAGTTGTTTTTCGGCATTTAAAAATAACTACTTCTAAATCACTTAAATTAATTGACATATATACTTTTGAATAGTATACAACAAGCTAGTACAAAAATCATTACCAAATGGCTTGTGGCTTAATGATACTAAGTAGGGGTGTAAGGAACCAATTGAAACCAACACAAATCGAGCCAAAACTGAGCAAAACTGATGAGAGTCAGTTTAAATCAGTTCAAAATTTTCCTAAACTAATTGATTCGGTTCAGTTTTGGTTCCAGAAAAAGTTGAACTGAAGGAGACCAAACTGAATCGATATCCCTCTTTTACACTAAAACACATGTTTCAATTCATTCTTTTCTCAATTCATCTCCCTCGCCCAAGTTGCCCAACCCTTTGCGCCTCGCTGCCTCTCAATCCTCTCATCTTCCTCGCTGAATGGGCATATATGAGTGGGTTCCATGAGATAACCCCAAAGTCTCTGTCTTCTCCCATATAAAAATGGGCATATCAGTGTGTGTTCCATGATTTCTTTGCTCAAAATCAAATTACTTCTAAAACATTTGCGATTTTGCCGAGGCAAGCTCAGATTTTTGTTAGTAGTGAAGTCGGATTTTCAGAATTCTAGAACTTGTAAGTATTTGGGTTTGGATTCATAACTGTTGTACCTACTGGGTATTTGAATTGTTTGGTCAATTTGGTGAACTGGACAAAGAGTTGGTGATAGGAACAAAGAAATGCTTTCATCGTCAATTAGTTCACAGAAGTTGAAACGAGCTACATTATTTAGTATCCAGAACCGACCAAAACTGAACCGTCCAAAACTAAACATTGGCAATTCGGTTCAGTTCAGGAACTGAATGTACACTTTTCGGTTTGCATTATTCTCAAACTGACCCCATAGGTTAGGTTCATAAAATTAGGGAACCGCACCGAAGCAAACCGACCCAACGTTCACCCTTAATACTAAAGTCGTCTTCAAGGTTACAATAGAGTTCCGAATTTGAATTCAAAGTGGTAGTGATGTTAATAATTCTTTATTGAATATATGAACAGTGCCTCTAATAATATGCGTAGATATAATTAATCTTACATATATGCTACTTACTTATGAATATACCTTAGACTGTTCATGAAGGGATTCTCTTGTTCCTATTTCTACTTTTTTTTACAATCTAATCCTTTTTCTCACTTTTCTATCATATTTTCCATCAATTAATAATTAACAAATGGCTTATTTCTTTTTTGTTGTTTTTATTATTAGATATATAGAGTATTGAACTTTGGAACAGATATGATGATCCAAGTGTAGAAGAAAAATGAATTGAAGAGAATAAACTTCGATTGATTTCACAGACGTACACAAGCGTCTATATATAGAGATTACAAGTTTGGAAATCTAACTAACTGAGAATATAATAACTGACATTCTAACTAACTGAGTTTACTTAACTAAAGCTGGTATGCTTACTAATTGAAGTTAACAATTTTAAGTTATATAAGGCGTAATACTCCCCCTCAAGGTGGGAAGTAAATATCTATTACTCCCAACTTGGAAATGAGAGTGTTGAATTAGACTGCTAGAAGCAGTTTTGTTAAGATATCAGTCAACTGATGTTGTGACGGGACATGGACTAGTTTTATGAATCCAGAATGGACATGCTCCCTTATGATGAAATGACAGTCTATGTCGATATGCTTAGACCGATTATGAGAGGTAGGATTGGAGGCTAAATGAATGGCAGATTGGTTGTCACGAAATACCATCACAGAGGAGATTGGAAGTTCAAAAAACTTGCACAACTGCTTCAACCAAAGTAGCTCAGAAACGACAAAGGCTAATGATCTGTATTATGCTTCTGCAAAAGATTTGGAGACTGTGGGTTGTCTCTTGGATTTCCAAGAGATGAGAGAGTTTCCCAGAAAGATACAGTAGCCAGTTGTAGAACGTCTTGTGACCAGGCAACTTCCCCAGTCAGCATCTGCAAAGGCAATTACTGCAAGAGAGGACTTGGAGGAGAAAAATAAGCCCTGCCCTGGTGCCTTTTTAAGATATTGAAAAAGGTGATATGCAGCCTGTAAGTGAGGAGATCTAGGAGCTAACATGAACTGACTAAGCTTATTAACAGCATAGGTAATATCAGGCCTTGAAATGGTCAGATACATAAGCCTACCAATGAGTCTTCTATACATCGATGCATCAGTCAACAATTCCCCTTCATGTGTATTGAGTGAGATGCCTGGATCCATAGGAACTGTGGAAGGTTTTGATCCAGAGAAACCAGTATCCTCAAGCAACTGAAGGGTATATTTTCTTTTAGAGAGATGAATGCCTTTGGCTGACTTGGCAATCTCAAGTCCAAGAAAATATCGAAGATTACCAAGGACCTTCAATTTGAACATCTTTTGCAGCAACAGTTGAGTGTGATGAATGACTTTAGGATCCAGTCCTGCTAGAATAATGTCATCTACATATACGAGTAAGATGACCAAGGAATTCCCATGACCAGAAGTGAATAAGGAACAATCATTGTGGGACTGTCTAAAACCATGCTGCAACAAGGAGCTGGAAAATTTGAAAAACCATTGCCGGGGAGGCTTGCCTTAACCCATAGAGGGATTTTTGTAACCTGCAAACCATGTTCTCCCCCTAAACCTTGTAGCCTAGAGGAAATTGCATGTAAACTTCCTCAAATAAATCCCCATTTAAAAAAGCATTGTTGATGTCTAACTGACAGAGAGACCATTTTTTGATTGCAGCAAGGGAAAGAAGAAGTCTTACTGTGGTGATTTTTGCCACTAGAGAAAAAGTATCTAGAAAGTCAATTCCAACTTGTTGAGTGTAACCTTTCGCCACTAGTCTTGCTTTATATCTATCCAAGCTGCCATCTGCTTTATACTTGACTTTGTAGATCCACCTGCAGCCTATTGGTTGCTTTCCTTTTGGAAGTGAGACAATATGCCAAGTGTTGTTTGCCTCTAGAGCATGAATTTCCTCAACCATGACTTGTCTCCACTCAGGAAGCTTGACTGCTTGGTGGTAATATTGAGGTTCATATATAGAGGAAACGTGCATAATGAAATCTTTGTAATTTGAGGAGAGTCTGTGATAGGACACAGTGCTTTGAATGGGATAGGTAGCCTGAGAATTTGTGATGTTGCAAATATAATTTTGAAGATAGGTGGGAGGTCTGATGGTTCTTGTAGTTCTTCTTAGAGGAAGATCAGTATTAGAAGACTGAAAAGGAGCAATAATGTCTCTGCTTTCAAGTTCTGTGTGTATGGGAGCAGGAATTGAATTCGATGGTTCAAGGACTGGTTCATGGATATGGGGAATAACTATGTCAGAGAACATATCTATGGGGGCTGTGGTGTTTAAGGTGTGGAAAGGGAAAAACTGTTCATGGAAGAGAACATCCCTAGATATGAAGAATTTTCTGGTTTGAATGTTGTATAATTTGTATCCCTTATAGCCAAGAGGATACCCCATGAAGACAATAGGTGTGGCACGAGGGGTGAACTTGTGTCTCTCTGGAAGTGGTGTTGATGCAAAACATAAGCAGCCAAAAACTTTGAAGGCTGTGTAGGGTGGCTCCTTATGATATAATAGCTCATAAGGAGATTGATTATGCAGCAATGGAGAAGGGGTTCTGTTGATCAGAAACACTGCTATATTTAAGCATTCTCCCCAGAACTGTACTGGCACCTTAGACTGAAAAAACTAGGCTCTAGCCACATTAAGTAAGTGCTGGTGTTTCCTCTCTACCACTGAGTTTTGTTCAGGTTTATATGGGCACGAGAATTGGTGGATTGTGCCTTGAGGTTGCATGAAGTCAGTGAGCTGCAACTCTTTAGCATTGTCTAATCTGAACTGTTTAATGGTGCTGCCAAACCGAGTCTTGATAAATTTGAAGTAATGCATGATTAACCCATTTGCTTCTGCTTTAGTTCTAAGCAAATAAACCCAAGTGAAACGTGTGCAATCATCAACCAATGTGAGGAAATATTTCTTGCCATTGTGTGTGTCATGATGATAGGGACCCCATATATCACAATGAACAAGATCAAAGGGTGATTTGGACAGATTATTATGAGAAGTAAAAGATAGTCTACGAAACTTGGATAAAGGACAAATAGAGCAAGTGTTAGAAGTATAATTTGCTGAGTAAGAAAATGGAATTTTATTACTAAGAATTTTCAAGACTTTGTTTGACAAGTGGCCTAGCCTAGAATGCCATAAATGTGCATGACTAGAGAAATCTGATACTAAATTTACATTTGACGTATGTATGACAGAATTTGAATCAGTTACAAGTGAAGTTTGTGAAGTAAATCTGGAAATATCAGGTTCTGTATCAATGGCTGTTTGTGCATCATTCCCTTTTGATTGAAATAGGTATAGACCTTTACACAGCTCACCCTTGTCAATCATCCTCGACTGGTTGATGTCCTGGATGATGAAAGAATTAGTGTGAAAGGTTATTGTATAAGGAGAATGATGTAACAATGCACCAACTGATATAAGATTCACATGAAATTCAGGTATGAATAACACATCAGTCATGATGAAGTTAGGAGCCAAAATAACTGTACCACTAGCAGAAACTGACACTTTGGTTTTGTTTGGCAGAATAACATAATGATTTGTCAATTGTGTATGAGAAGCAAACGAAGTGAGGGAACATGCAATGTGAGAGGTAGCTCCTGAATCTATGATCCAAGAACTTGGATTATCCTGAAAATTGAGACTACTAGCAGAGAAAATCATACCATTCACATTGGGATTTGCATTGTCCACTACAAGATGATTTGTTTGGGTTTGAAGCAATTGCATCAGTTGATGGTATTGCTACGCAGTCATTTGGAATTTCTCTTGGGGCTGATCAGCATCAAGAAAAGTGGAATCACCAACTTGGTTGACACTGTCACTATGTGCATTCTTGCCTTTCTTGTATCCAAATGGGTAACCATGGAGCTTATAGCATTTATCTTTGGTGTGTCCAAGAATGCCATAATGAGCACACATTGGCCTATCTTTCTTGACATACTGAGGTCTCCCCTCATTGTTAGATTTGTGACCTGCCTGAGACACAGCATACGCCATTTCTGTAGCATTCTGAGTAGTAGATGAACCTAATTCCCTTTGTTTTTCTTCTTGAGTGACTAAAGAAAAAACTCGATCAATGGGAGGTAGAGGATCCATCAGTAGTATCTGACCTCTTACATGGGAATAAGAGTCATTAAGCTCCATCAGGAAACATAGCACATATTCCTGGAGTAGATGATCAACAACTGGTCTTGCACCTCCACAATTACAATTGCAAACTNTCCCCTCATTGTTAGATTTGTGACCTGCCTGAGACATAGCATACGCCATTTCTGCAGCATTCTGAGTAGCAGATGAACCTAATTCCCTTTGTTTTTCTTCTTGAGTGACTAAAGAAAAAACTCGATTAATGGGAGGTAGAGGATCCATCAGTAGTATCTGACCTCTTACATGGGAATAAGAGTCATTAAGCTCCATCAGGAAACATAGCACATATTCCTGGAGTAGATGATCAACAACTGGTCTTGCACCTCCACAATTACAATTGCAAACTGGGCGATATTCACCAAGATCTTCCCAGATTCCTTTCACATTGGTGAAATATTGCCCCACTGTCATTGATCCTTGTGAAAGATTAACTAATTCCTTTTTGAGTTGAAAAATTCGTGGACCATTTTGTTGTTGATATCGTTCTTGAAGATCTTTCCAAATGTCAGCAGCAGTAGCAGAATATATGACACTAGCAGTTATCTCTTTTGACACCGAATTAAGCAGCCACGAAGCAACGATGTTATTTTTCCGCTACCAAGCCAAGAACAGTTGAGTATTGCTCGCATCAGGGACCTGGAGTGATCCATCAACAAAGGCGAGTTTATTCTTGGCCATCAACGCCATGTGCATGGCTCGACGCCATGAGTTATAATTGTCTCCGGTGAGTACTTGCGAGACCAGATTGAGCCCCGGAGAATCCGAAGGATGAAGAAAGAAAGGGTTTGAAGCATCATCAATGGCGGAATTCGCCATTAGAGGTCCAAGAAAAGAAACAGAATGAAGACGAGATGTTGTTGCACTTCAAAGCATAGGAACGGAAGAGCAAGATTGCTCTGATACCATATTGAACTTTGGAATAGATATGATGATCCAAGTGCAGAAGAAAAATGAATTGAAGAGAATAAACTTCGATTGATTTCACAGACGTACACAAGCGTCTATATATAGAGATTACAAGTTTGGAAATCTAACTAACTGAGAGTATAATAACTGACATTCTAACTAACTGAGTTTACTTAACTAAAACCAATATGCTTACTAACTGAAGTTAACAATTTTAAGTTATATAAGGCGTAATATAGAGCTCGATTTTTTGGCTAGGCATATGAGGAAGTAGGGATTTGAACTTATGACCTCAACCATTTTAGAAAATTCCTAAACTAACTATGATGTGTGTGCTTATGTGAAAAAATGGCTTATTTCATCTTGATAAACGAACTACAATTTAATTTTTTAATATGAAAAGAATCCTTTGCTTCTTTCATTGTCTTTGATAATGAGATTATACAACTTCATAAATATGTATTTTCACATGGATCAAGATCCTCTAATGTTAGAGGTAACATGACACTATCATGCTAAGCTAAACAAAGCTCTTCATGCTCATTAAAGCCAAATCAATGGTCCAAATTATAATACATCATCATCCCCTCAAAACTCACCGTTTCACTAATATTTTTTTTCTCTCCTTTTCCTTTTCACCTCTTCTTTTCTCGTTCCACTTAATCTCTACGTTCATTCACCTCTTCTCTATGTTTTGAATCCAATTCTTATTAGGCGTGGCTGCCCACATTTTCCTCGATGTGCATAACCATTTCTTAATATGTAGGGATATGATGCATTTGTGCTACTACCACTTCAAAAAAAATACTGAAGCAACGACGGAAAATAATCCATCTCTATAGTGACTGAATACCCTTCAGCAATGTTTTTTGTTTTTTAAAAGTAAAAAAAAAAAAAGTAGCTACAGTAATACATTGTTCCCTAAATAAAATAATATCATTTTTACGGAGTCACTATTTCCACACCCTAGTTTGCTAATGTCACACCTTCTTTAATGTTTAAATATAATATAAACTAAATTATCCTCATTCAAAAATAAAAAGTTTTTAAAATTTGATTAATCATAAAATTCAAAAATGTTTAAATATGTACTCTTATTAATTGTAGCTCGATTTTAAATTACATTGTTTGGATTAATTTTTAAAGAATTTTAGAAATTTCAAGATTTTTTTTTTGGTAAATTTCAAAGTCTGAGAAGTGATAATTTCAAATACAATCTAATTTGAGTAAATTTGAAAATTCCTTCTCTCCTGATACGCCTCTCCCCTGAGCCCAATACCTCTCGCTTTCACACCATGAGCAAGTAAAATATGTTTTTTGTCCCTCACTTTTAAAAGTACTACCAATTTTGTCTTCACTACATTGCGTTACCAATTTGGTGATAAAACATGACATGGTATTATGAAATACAATGTCATTGCCCCATATAACCAACCCACCTAAAACAATGCTCTTTTATTAAGTGGGAATGATGATTGGAAAAATCACTTGATAGCAGCACCCAAAACAAAGGCATTTTCAATGGCCTTCTAAGTTCATTCTCTTTCTCCTTCATTTGCAATCACTGGGTTTCTGAGTTCAAGCTTCTAACTCAAGATTCTTTAGTGATGGTTATGCAAATTCCATTTCCCTTTGTAGGTTTAGAGAATCATTGTGAATCTCTCCCTTTTTCTCTCACTTTTGACACTACAAGAAAATAGACATTTTCTCATAGACAAAATCTGTAAGAAAACGCCCAAAATTCCGTGAGAAATAAGTTTCTCATGGACTTTCTCATGAATTTTAAGGCACGAGAAAAACCCGTGTGACAAACCAAATTTCTAACAGAAATTTCTAACGGACTTACTTTTGGCTTGAGAAATACTGAAAAATATTTTCTCATGAAATTTCTCATGGATTTTTGTTTGTGAGAAAGTCCTCAAGTTTATTTTTGGCTAAAAAATGACTACTTTTTTTAAAACAATTAATTATTAATTCTAATGAAATGCATTATATATAAAAATAAAAATGAAATAAATCAAATAGAAATAGAATAAAAATTTATTAATCAAATTTAATTACAATAAAAAATATTATACAATGAAAAAAAAAAGTACAATACAAATCCCCTTAAGCCTTAATCCCCATAGTTGTCGCTTCACAAGTCCTCGACTTCATCATCATCGTTGTCAGTCAGGGGTTGTGGAACCATAATGGATGGCGCACCCTGACTTTGTTGCCGTAGATGAGCCAACATTATAGCGAGCTACTATGTAGACGTGCTGGAGGCCTCAAAAAATTGGACCACTGTGTTAAGGCGGTTCAGCTCCTAGACCTGTTGCGTCAAGGAGGCCACTTGTGTCATCATCTCCAGCAAGCGAGGATCTAGCTGCTCGGAGGGCTGGGTACCCTGTGGTTGGGTCAAGTCCAACACACTTACCTCAAAGCCTATGCCATAAACCTGGCCTTTCTTGTTCTTGCCGCCGACGACATCGAGCCATATCTCGATGTTGTTAACAGAAGACAAAGAGGATTAGGCATGGCTCTCAGACTGGTGCCTTTCAAACTCAGTCTGCATAGAGAAAATTATAAAGTTAGTACGAAATATATACATATAATTAATAGACATAAAGACTACAGAACTTCAAAAATACTTACATAAGTGGACTGAGCTCATGGATGGACTCAGCCTTTGCTGGCACTATGTTGGAGGTGATGAAAGACCTCCAGTGAATATGGCTCTCTTCCTAACTCCTTCGTCTACAAAAAAATTCAACCGTTAGTAAACATAAAGTAACATAATTTTTAAAGATATCTAAAATTAAACTACGTTATTAATTCAAAAACTTACCAACCTCTATTTATGTTCGGAGATGGTTATTGAACTGCCCCTGTGATAGGCCTAGCCTTGATCCGAGGACCGGTTCTTGTTGTTCCTCTTCGAGACCGCCTTGTACTATGAGGAGGCCCATTTAGCTTTTAGGGCCTCCAACACAGTAGGCAACAACTATTCACCCTTAATCTTCCTGATCTTGATGTCTCGAAAGGAGGCGCGAAGGTTGTCATTGAATTTTGAGAGCTAGACTTACAAATCTGTGACACATTTCTTCTGCATTAGAAAACAGAAGATCAAGGTTAGTAAACATTAAAATGAAGTTATTTAGTTTAGAATAAAGTAAAATTAAATAAGCTGAAAAATTTACTTTGAACTTTGTCCACTAGAGTTCCTTCACCTCATCAAGAACTGAGGTGAAGTCCAGCCAAGAGTGATCGAATTTTGACTTCTAGATAGCAGAAAAGTAGTGGACGGGCTCCTTGGAAGGAATAAGGCTAGACAAAATGTATAAATTATTATTAGTATGAAAGTTACAAACTATAAACCCTAAAAAATTTTAGAGCCAAGTATTAGAATTAACCTACTCCTTCTTCCCATGTGGCCAAATCCACAACTGATCATTAGCTGTGCAGGAGCCGGGCATTGCTGAGATCGAAATCATCGAACTGGCATGCGACGACCCTCCAACGGCCGACAATGCGTTGCTCGGGGTGGCGGCTCCTGAGTACCCCTTATATGCCGCAATGGGCAACGATGTGCGCGCCAACCTTGGGGTCAGCATAAACAAAGGTAAGGCTAACTCGGTCTGAGAAGGCTGAGCAATAGTCTTGCCTTTGTCCCTTCTGGAGGGCCCAGGTGTTAGAGATGAATGCTTACGATTGTCTGACATCTGTCATACAAAAAGGTAATTAATTAAGCATAAATTAATAACTCAAAAAATCATGATACCATAAACCTTAACCCTAACCCTTAACCCTTAACCTCTAAACCCTAAACCTTAAATCCTAAATCCTAAATTCTAAACTCTAAACCTTAAACTTATATCCCTAAATCTCAAATCTTAAACCCTACCCTAAAACCTAAACCCAAATTCTAAACCCTAAACTCCTAAAAACATAACCCTACCCCTAAACCCTAAACCTTATATTCTAAATCCCAAACCCTAAACTCCAAAACCTAAATCTCAAATCCTAAACCTAAATCTTAAACCTCTAACGCTAAACCATAAATAAAAAATTGAGCTGAGTCTCTCCTAAAACTTAGACATTGCAAGAATTCAAAATTTCATACAATTACACAGAAACACAGTCACAAAATTACAATTTATTCCATAATTAAAAATTACATAGCAGTAGAGGTGAAAATTACATAGTAATTGAAAAAATTACAAAACTAATTCTATACACCATTCAAAAAATTCAAAAACAAATTCTAAAATCATTCCACATCAAGTATATAACAAAAACCCTACATAATCTTAACCCCTAATATGAATTTCATTATCAATTTCACTATCCAAATTCATCTATCAACCTACATTATTCAACTACATCCAACACAACTCCTATACTATCTAAAATAACTAGTAAACATTCTAAATAGCTAAATCATATAATATTCATGCAAATTAATAGACAATTACTCATAAAAAATGCATAAAAATTCAAAGACAAGAGAGGGATAATGGGACCTACCTCAATGAGCTATAAATTGAAAACTGACTCGATAGGTTGAAAGTGGAGTTGGACTGCTGGAAAACCCAACTCCCACTACCAAGAATGGTGCAAAAACGCCTCAGGCCAAAAGGGGAAGAGAGAAGAGAGAGAAAAGCTTGAAAATGGAGAATGGAAACTATGGTTGTGTGGGGAAGAAGAAATACAAGATTTCTCACAGATAGTCCATGAGAAAAAAAAAACCCTTAAAATTCAAAATTTAAGTAAAACAGTGTGCTGCGTTTTTCTCACAGACGTTCTCACAACATCACTTATGCCATGAGAAAGTCCACAAGAAAATTTGAATTTTCTCACGGACATGATTTTCTGTGAGAAAATCCTAACAGTCATAATCCGTGAGAAACGGAAAAATTTTCTCACAGAGTATTGGTCCATGAGAAAATCCTTTTTTCTTGTAGTGTGACTTCAACCAATTTATTTTTTCTGCAAATTTTCTACCGTTGATTCTTGTTATGCAAATCAAATAATAGAACATATGAAGATCCCATCCTTCTCTTGACAAGCGAATAGAAGCCATTGCTCAATTGAGATTTAGAATCAAAGAGAACATGTAACTCCAAGTTTTTGGTTTAAGATTTCATCTAATGATTCATGGTGAAATCCCCTAGTTTTTTGTGTTTATTTTTCTATAGTTGTACAACTGAGCTATTGTGGTAAATCTCTAGGTTGCTTTTGGAAAATATTTTCTTTTATGGTCCATATGTTTTGACGGAAAAGAAAATTTTCATAGAAATTTTTTTCGTATTCTAAAATTTTCAATTGTTTGTTTCACGAGAAATAATTTCCTAGAAAAATTTTATTTTGTTTGTTTAGGCAATAAAGAAAATTTAATATTCATTCTCAATATCACTAACACGACCAAAACTGAAGATTATTTCAAGTCAATTTACATCACCACCAAAAAAAATCAAAAAATGGAAATAAAAACACAAAAGGTTTTGAGGCAAATAGATTTAAGATTGTAAAATTTGCCAAATGATCATCATCCATCAATAACATGAACATGGTTACTGATATGTGCTTTTTATATTGTTAAGTTCCATGTTTATCAATGGTTTCCTACTCAGATTCGAGCACAAATTGCTTTAAACATGGTACTTATCCCCACTTTCTGTTCTTTCAGGTGTTTCTCTGGCTGATCAAGCAAGAGGAAGAGTTTTAGGGAGTTTCTAGAGTAAAAACCACCAAATCATGAAGTCCATTCAGGGGACACGGCTTAGACACGCCCGTGTCCATGGCCGTGTCTGACCTCCAGAGAGTCCTGCTGCAGTTGCTAAGGAACATGGCCAAGCCTTGTAATGAACACGCCCGTGTCCATGACCGTGTCATACCTCCAGAGAATCTCCCTGAGTGGAACACGCCCCTCCCCTACAGAAACATGGCCATGTTGGTTTGAACACGGGTTGAAGAAGAAGTGAACACGGCCGTGTCGTGGCCATGTTCGAGCATCTGAAGGGTGAAACCCTAGAATTAGATGGAGTATTTATTTGAACTTGAGGAAAAAGGGGAGACATCTTTGGATAGTCGAACACTTAGAGATTTTGGAGCGACTTCAGAGGTCAGGTGCAGTAGGAGCACTTTGGAAGATTGGAGAAGAGCAAGATAGAAGATCAACCACTTGAAGGAACTTCATGAGAATGAGTTTTCCTGATTCTATCTTGTCTTCTCTGCATTTTGTTGATTCAGATTTTATCGTGAACTGATTTGTAAAAGTTAGTTAGGATGAACCCTAGAAATACAACTGTACTATTCTCCTTTTGAATTAATGAGAAGATGTCTTCATTTCTTGGAATTGTCTATGATTGCCATTTGTGTTAAGTTGACAAAGCATGATGCTGATTTAATACCAAATTTCAATTTATGTATTGAGAAATTATAATTTGATTTAGATCATTTGTAGATAGTGGGGTTTGCATGGAATCACTAGAGATAGGATTCACATGAATCTTCTGATTTAAGCCAATGTACTAAGGGAATTCATAGAACACGAATTAATGCATTCTTGGGGGTTTTGATTGTGAAGAGATTTCAGTCAATCAACCTAGGAATAAATGTCTTATTACTTGAGAAAGATTGAGGCATAATTCTGGAATTCTTATCAGTCCAAGTAGAGAAGTTTCGATCATTGAGTTAAATATGAGAATGCAATGTATGTCATAGGAAGATTCTTATTCTGACTCATCCTACTCATTCGATAAATCTATCAATTTTTTTGTTATCGTCTTCCCTGATTCATTCATTTAATTTAGATTAATCGATTTCTCTTATTAAACCAAAATTCTAAGATTAGATAATAGAAAAGGGATTACTACTAATAGCTATAGTTCCTCGTGGGATCGACATTCGTACTCAATCAAGCTATCCTACAAACAATAGATATACTTGCCTAGAATGTTTGTAGCATCATTTCAATTGAATACAAATTTATAAAAGTAATCATCAGCTACATGGAAAAGAGCACATGCCACAATAACACACTGATGCAACTAGCTAACCCAAACGTCAACATTATCTCCCAAAGACACATAAATGCTCAGAAGAAAAAGTGAGATATTATTGAAGAGTTGCTTCTAAAACTTCTCAACTATATTGAAAACTCTGCCAAAGAAGCCTTAAACATCTAAATTCAACATCCCCCAAAGTATTGATGTGGTAACAATCACTACAAGAAATTTTTTGGATTCGAACGGAATTTTTCCGTTGGAATTTGAAATTCCAATGGAATTTAGGTCGTTGGAGAAACGACCATTGAAATTGCAAAATTCTAATAGAAATTCCAACGAAATTTTACCATTAGAACTCGGTTTTGAAAAACACTTCCAACGAAAAATTTCAATGCAATTTTCCCTATAAATTTCCATTGAAATTTCTTTTTTTAATAATTTTTTAAATGTTTACTAAAAATTCCAGTGTTAATTGGAATTTTTGCATTTATTAATTTTTTTAATTTTTACTAAAATTCCAACAAAATTATTACTGTTAGAATTTTTTTAAAACCCTAAAATGACATATTTATTTCTTTTTGAAGCCAAATCAAGAAAACAACAAAATACATTCAAAACTGGGAAAACTAATCAAGGATTTCATATATATATATATATATATAGATAGATAGATCAAATGCAAAAANTATAAATAGATCAAATGCAAAAAAATATACAATATCCAAATAAATAACAGAAGTAGTTGTCATTTAAGTAAGGAAGTATAAAACATAGTAAGAGATACAAACTCCTAAAAGTCCTCAGAATCATCTCCCAAATCCTCATCACCCTCATCGTCCTCATCACCTTCATCGATGGTTGGAGGTTGTAGCGACGCAGTAGGAGCAGCCTCCTAGTTGTTCTGTCCATAATGTATATTGCTGGTGAATTACGTTAAAAATCCTTTTACTAAGGCCAATTCATTCTCAAGTTGGGAGACTTGTTGCTGGGACTCTCTTTGGGACTCCAGTTGGTCTCGAGAGCTGTAACACAGTCTACACTAGCTCTAAGCATGGTCAACTCCGCCTCAAGTTGTGCAACCTGGTAACCCTGAGAAACTTGTTGTTCCTCCAACTGGCTTTTAAGAACTGCAATACATAGTTGCAACTGAGTAAGCTCATCAGTGTTGTGCGCAGTGGTGGCAAACTGAGACCAGGACTCGGATGAAAAATAGAATGCTACTTCGGATACAAATCCATAAGCTTGGCCTTTCTTATCCCCCCCCCCCCTCAATCGCTTAGGAAAAGAGGGAAGAGTCATCAACATATGATCCTGAGGCTGCCACAACCTCCTTTAACTTCTCATAGAAACTTTGCATATGATTTCCAAAAGAACACAAAATGAAATTAATAAGTAAAAATAAGTAAATTATGCTAGAAGTTCAATTATTATTTTATAATTAGAGATACTCATATAAGTCCTGGTTGCCTTGGGAATTGACCACTGGTTTGCTCATCATTGTGATTCAGCTTATAGAAAAGCTTTGGGATGGTGTAGACACCGTATTTTGTCTAAGGGTTGTTACACATTTTTCAAAAAAAAAANAAAAAAAAAAAGGAGAAAAAAATTAATTATTTTTAATTGAGAATTTTGATTTTAAGGTCTTGAATGCCTCTTTTAGCTTTTGGATCAAAGTTTTGGTTTTTAAGCATTGACCTACTTCATTTTAATATAAGTTAGGGAGCCTTTTGGTCTATTTTCTTTAAATTTGAGTTTGGAGCCTTTTGACCAATTTTATTTGTTTTAAATACTTTGTTTGGATATAAAAATTATAATTTTTTAAGTTTTTTGTGATTTTGGGTCAAAACTCATGTTTTGGGCTTGACCCATCATGCTAAAACTCTAGTTTTGGAGCCTTTGGGCCTACCAATTTTTTTTTTTCAATGTTTTTGGTCCAAATAAATTATATATGTTTCTTGGACTATTTAATTTGTTTTAGGTTTAATTTTAGACCAATTGGATCAACTTAGGTCCAAAGTTGAGCTCTTTGAGCTCATTTTGACCTAATTTGGTCCATTAGAGTTTTGTGATTTTTTTTTAAAAAAAATTAAATAAATTTGTTAAAAATCTAAAAGGAGGCTAGCTAGAGTTTAAAGAATTTTTTCAAGCATAAGTAAAAAGATGCAGCCTCAAGGAAGCATGGAAGTTGCTTGTGCAAGACAATTTTGGGAAAATTGCTAATGAGGGTTTCTTAACCTTGTTTTTGCATGAAAAAAAAATACAAATTAGAGGGCCTGAAGTGTACAATTTGGTTAGGATATTTTGGAAAAGAATTATTAGATTTTTCACATGCCAAGACTAAAAGAAAGTGGGAGGAAAGTGCAAAATGGGTATGAAAGGACCAAACTACCCTCAACTTGCTCTCCAAGTTGAGAGGGATGATTGTATTTAGGAAAAAAGAGAGGAGAGAGCCTCATAATATGCTCTCAAGGTGAAAACAAGAAAGAAGAGAGAGAACTTCAAAAAATAGATCAAAGAGAGGAAAGTTGAGAGTTCTTGAGTGTTCTTGTGGGTTTTTGTTTGAATCTATGTGAAATGTATGTTTCTTTTTGTTTCCCTCTTGAATGCCTCTATTTCATTTTAATTTCATGAGTTTCATTTTGATTTTTGTTATTTTTCTCCTCTCTTGAATATCCTCTTGATATTTTGGTTTATGGAGATTATGTTTAGTCTTTATTTTGATTGTGGTTGAGTACTTAGTTTATTGTTGTTTTGCTTGTTTTAGCTATATGGCATAATTTTGTTTAGGGTTGGTCTTTTTCTAACATGATCTTGGTTGATAGTATTGTAGGTTTTACATGCTTGCTGCCCTATTATTGTTTTGGTACCAATTGTCATGTCTTGTTGGAGTGAGCATGCTTCTTGTGAATTTCTTTTGCCTTTGTTTTCTTGAATGTGTTTTAGGATTCTTGATTAAAAATCAAAATGATGTTTGACCTTTCTTGAAAATTGTGTTTTGGTCTTAATCTCTTGACTTTTGTCATGTTTAAAATCAAATTGGTCAATTGGGATGGTAATTATCAAATTTGGTTTCTAAATGGTCATTATCTGACATGTCAGTCTAACACTGGCAGTGATCAGTCTTTTGACCATAACTTTAGTTTTATAACCCCAAATGACATGATTCTTATCTTGTTAGAACCCTAAGATTTGTATCTTGTATCTATATAAATTTAATATTTTTTACATGTCAAATTTTCTCCCAGTTTTAATTTGAAAATAGTTGTTTTAATTGTACTGTGAAATTGTTAGTTGATTCTGGCAGTGTTCTATTTTTTGGCCATAACTTGAGTTAGGGAGCTCATTTTTTATAATCTTTTATTATTTAAAACCATAAGATATTTTTCTATGTCATGTAAAATTTTGGGGTCAAATTTCATTAGCATGCATTTCAAGATTTCTTTACAAGTTTTCTCTATTTTATGTTTTGTTTTCTGTCTTTGCTGTTATATATATATATATATATATATTTATTTTGCCTTGTATTTGCTTGATGTCATTTCTTCCTTTTTAAAACCATTTGCATGCTAATTAGGAGTGTATGTTGATTGCACTGTTTAACTAAATGTTGTTGCATTACTTTGCATGTCATTTTTATGATTTTATTTTGACTCTTAATGATTGTCACATGTGCTTTAGTATTGTATACATTTTCACTATAAGTTGACATGTTCATTGTTTTATCTTGTCATTTATTGTGATGTGTTGTGCCTACTCAATTGCTTATGCATATGTGACTTTTAATTTTTTATTTTGAGCCAACTAATGTGTGTTTCATGTGGGAGGGAGTCACAATCCTTGGGCCATTAACAAAACCATAAGGCAACTCGGAGGCTCGGAGAGCTTTTGTTTATTTTGATTACATTTTTCAATTATATACCTCTCCCCTATTGGACAAGGACAAATGTTGTAATACTTAAAATCATACATTTGCATAACATTTAAGAATGTGATTGTTCGCTTAGTATCCATAGACCTCTTACTTATTAAGGGAGGGGTAAGGGTGACTCTCCTATCCGCCCGAGGTAAGGATAAGCACCACTTTGGGATTCGAGAAGCGTGGGAACAAAGTGGAATGATTTAGGATGCGATTAGATTCATGCATAGCATATTTACAATTATTCACAATTTATATTGGTTGCATGCTTATTTATTTAGTTTATTTTTACTATTAAAAAAAAGAAAAAAATAAAAATAAAATAAAATGAACATTTGTTTTGAATTTGGTTTTCGAAAATGAAAATTTCCTTTAAGCTTTTGAACCATCTTACGAACTACGCAAACTTTGATCTCTAATTAGGGTACGTAGGCATTCGAGGGTGACGAATCAAGTCCAGATTTAAATAATCGTTCACTTTTCTTTTGTTTTCATTTAGGGATAAAAATAAATACAATTTGGCCATGACTTAATTTGCACAATTAATTTCAAGTAACCGTCTCTTAGACGAGTGTTGTAGGGTGCCTAATATCTTCCCTACATATAATTAGACTCCCGAACTCTCTTTGGTTCGTAGACTAAGTTTTGGAAATAAACGGAGTTTTCCAATTGTTCCTCGATTTTTAATACAATTGGTGGCGTCTCTAAGTTTTCTTTCAGAAAACTAATCTTTTTTTTTTTCAAGTCTGCCATTTGCATCATAGCGACCTTTGGGTACATTGTGACAATTTGGCGACTCCACTGGGGAAATTCGAGAGTCAAGCCTAAGAAGTTAGTTGTGCAAAATAGATGTGGCCTTTTTGTATTTTCTTTACCCCTTGTTTATTTAGTTTATGTTCTTTTAATGTTTTCATTATTTACTTTGTGTATATATTGTAATTTATTTTTGTCTTGCATTTGTAAGTAACTGTAATATATTCTATGTTTTTCCTTGCAACGAGTAGATGTAGGATGAGGTTCACTTGCTTCCCTGGCACACAAAGCACTAACACTCATACCTCACACACTCTCTTTGGCTCTATACCCGAGTCACTTTTAAACTTAGGGTTAGATAGAGAGTGAGCATTATCCCAAAGGGACTAAGTACCCTTGCTATCTATGTGAAGCTCCCACTTGGATTGCGACTTGTCTTTTTAACATGAGTAAATAGAGAGGCTTTACCTTTCACCTATTCATGTCAACAAGACAGGGTCTCTGTCTTCCCGATGAGAGGCAATCTATAGTATCTTGGACTTTTAAGATGTAGCACGGACCTAATAATCATGTACTTAATTTGACAGTAGATGCCCACCTTTATAGGGTAGACCTTAACCACTAGGTTAGCAATCCTAAGCCTAAAGCTGGTCAATTCATAACACATCGGGGGAGCATTTCTTTTTATTATTTCTCTAATTATTTTCCTGCATTAAAGTAAGAGGTATGATGCTTCGCTTCTTTTTCAAATAAACCAAGTATCCATTTTTTATTTTCTCATTTACATTTTTTACCCTTCCATTTTCCAAATAAAGAAAAGAATGTGGAAGCCTTGTTGTTTTTTAATTTGCCATGTCAAAGCTAGTCATATGCATTTGTGCATCATTTCAACCCATGTGCATCATTTTTGAAATAAAGGTCATTAGCTTTCTTCATTCGTCAATAAGGAAAAAGTTACATTTTTTGTTCATTTTTTTTCTCGTCAAAACACAAAAGATTTTGTTGTGTTCATTTGAAATAAAAAATAAAAAATCAAAAGTCATGCATTTTCTTGCCTATTCTCTAAATCTCATTTTTTTCACATTCATTCTTTGTAGTTCTCATTGAAAAGTTTTGAACATAGCTTACTCTAAGAAAAATAAGTTCAATCAAAAGTACTTCAGTAAGAGGTCAATTGTACTTAGGTCAAGAACAATGGCAATCATGGAACCTAAGAATTTAGAGTAAGATAAGGACTTGAGGGTTGAAATGGCAAAGGTGAAAGCTCAATTAAGTCAATTGTTACAAGCATTTAATGAAAGTTTGAAGCTGAAGGGAGTGTCTGAAGGTCAGAGTAATGCTGTAGATATTCCAATTTCCCAAGTGACTCCTCTTTTGGCATTGCCTTCGAACATCACAATTTAATTTCCCAAGTGACTCCTCTTTTGGCATTGCCTTCGAACATCACAATTTCTTCAACTTCCCCTGCTTATTTGGGGAATGCCTCTGCATTTGATAATGCCCTCAACTACTCCACCCCTTCATATCCCTGGATTGGCTCCAAACCAAGTTTTTCCTCTTATTATACCATAATCAAACATCTCATACACTTTACCCCAACCATATTTGTTTACCTTGATTGAGCTTTCTATAGGGACTTCATTTAATCTAAATGAGAATCAAGGTGGTGGTGTTTACACATACACACATCCCATCACCCACTACATTTTTCACTTTAACCCTCAAGAACCCTTAGTAGCAATCCCTTTGCGGAAGGAGAAAGAGGAGCAGGAAAAAGAGAAAATGAGAGTTGAGCTTATGGAGAAGAGACAATACTCTCTAAAGGAACAACTATGTACCAGGCAAGGTGTGAGGTCATATAGGTCCGTTAATTTAGAGTAGTTATGTCTTACTATGAATGTCATTATCCTAAAAGACTTTAAGATGCCTGATTTAGCAAAGTATGATGAGACTTCTGACCCTTATCTCCATTTGCTAGCCTACTGCACCAAGATGTCTGTATGGTCCAGAGGTGAAAAATTTGATGAGCTGCCGAGGCTCTCCAAATTAGTGAAAGTTTAAATTCGGTTTACCAAAGCTACTTGTAGCATAAGGCAACATCAAGTCGAACCAAAAGTGGTAAACCTTAAGAAAAATAACCAATCCAAGTCTAACTAATTCTAATTTTAATCCATAATTGATTTCAAAGAATCCATTCAATTATTAACCTAGTTCTTGGCCTTAGAACACATCAAGAAGCCTCTCAGTGCTCTATGGATGTCCACTGGTTAAGCAACTAGAATTTGGATCAACTAAGACTAAATGAATTAAGCACTCATTTAAATCAAGTTTTACCTAAGTCCAGAATTCAGCCAAGGGTAAACAATCCATCCAAAAGCTTAGAAACATTGATTAACCTTTAATTTCCTCTTTTATCACATGCAATTAAGCAATTAACACATGAAAATCTAAATCCAAATTTAAGCAATTTAAACAGAATATTTCAGAGGAAGGAAAGAAATAGATTAACCATTAAATGAATAACAATCAAAGCATAATCTCAGAATTAATAATCACAAAACCTGGATTTATTTAAGTATTCAGCCCTCCATCAACAAGAGGAACAAAGTTTACAAAGAACTTAGAGAGAAAACTTAGAGACTAAGAAAACAAGAAAAGCTATCTACAAAATATCCTAATGAATTTTGGCTTCTTCTTTTTGAGCATATAAACCTCCAAAAATATATGCACATCCAAACTGCCCTTAGGGAAGATGCATTCCCATGGTCCTTAGTTTTCATTGGGCTTTGGTCTGGGCTCAATTAGACTTGTAATGAAGAAGTTAGACCCATTTAAGTGCCAACAGGTCTCTGGAACCATCAGCCAACTTCGACAGGAAATAAGGCCATCTAAACTATACAATTTAGTGAACCAGTCTCATAAAAATTGAAACTAGGCGTCTTAGCTTTCCAATGGAACTAGTTTCAAGTCCATACGACATCTACAGCTCAAGTTATAGTCCAAAAATTGCATGTGCGTCCGGATCTGCGACAACATCTCTTCTCTGGCTTCTAGGCTGCATATGACCAGCTAGACATCCAAATTAGACTTGAGGTTCTGAATCAAAGTTGTAGAGATTTCTCTTAGATTTCCTACAAGGTAAGATTCAAAATTATTAGATGTCCAAAACTCAAGTTATGCATAAAGCATAGAGACAGCATAAAATGCCCTTTATTGCTGAAAAATACAATTAGGCACAATTGGATCCAAAGTCTTGAAATGTGGCCCAAGCCCACTCAGTTCAGGCCAAAAGAGGTTTAAAAGACTAAATATGAGGGTTAACTACTGTATAAAAAGTATGTTCATCAAAATTCCTTGTCCATTTCTTGTTTGAAAGCTTGCAAAAGCCTGCTTTAGATTGGTATCTCCAATTGGATAAGTCCAAGACCCAGAGTTGGAAGACATTGGCTAAAACTTTAATGAGTCAATACAAGTTCAATATGGATAATGCACCTACTAGAGAGCAGCTAAAGAGTATGCAGAAAAGGGCTGGAAAGACCTTTAAAGAATATGCTCAGAAATGGCAAGTGTTAGCTGCTCAAGTTCAACCACCATTAAATGAAGCTGAAATGAGAACTTACTTTATCAATACCTTGGAGTCACCATATTATGGGATAATGATTGAGAACTTTTAATGACTTTGCCGATTTGATTAAGATTGGAGAGAGGATCGAATTGGGGATCAAAGAAGGGAAGTTGCATATGGCTCATTCTGAGGAAATGGCTCTAGCCAAAAGAAAAAGGAAGGTGAGGTGAATTGGGTCCAGGCACCAGGAGTATTACCATATCTCCACCCACGAGGTCCATATTGCTCTCCAATGCCCACATACCCTCCTCCCTACCAGGTCAATGCAATCTCACCATCATTTTCACAACACCTACAAAATCCTCTACAAGCCTATACTTTTTATCAAACCCCAGATCAAGGATATCTTGCTCCACAAGCAGCTTTTACAAGGCCTGATTGTGGTCAACCTAGGCCTCCTAGAAATCAAGAACCCTTTTCCCAATCTTCCCATAACCAAAGTTGAGTTGTTCAAACAACTATGTGATACTCATGTGTTAGCCCATCGGCCTACGACTCCCCTATAATCTTATTTTCCTCACTGGTACAATCCAAACCTCAGGTGTGAATATCATAGGGGAGCCATGGGGCATTCAATTGAATATTACCCTGCTTTTAAGAGTAACATGATGTACCTAATCAAGCAAGGGGTGATTAAAGTTGAGGAAATTATGGTTGTGCCCAATGTAGCTACAAACCCATTGCCAAATCATAGGGCTCAAGGTTGAGAAGATCTCAGTGGAGGTTGAGTGGTGATTCAGGAAGGATGTTAATCGAGCTTGCTTTTATGTTGCTTTAAGTCATTTTTCTTGATGTTCAGTGTTTGTCTTGCCAGCTTTCTCTTTTTAGCCAAAGTTTAAGGCTAATAGAGTTTACTCAGTGTTTGGACCTTATGTTATTTTGTTTTAATTAATGAGATGATCATGTATTTTCCTTTATTTCCTTCATTATTCTTGTTCTTGTTCTTTTGAAATAATTCAAAAAAATAAAATAAAATTCATAAATCTTCCTTTTGAGAAATTGTGATTGACACAAAAATAATAAATTTGAGAATGATGCAAATTCAAGGTCCCATAAGAAAAATGGTTTTCAACCAAATTTTGAGCTCTATAGAGAAACTTTTCCAATGATAAGAGATATTCTTTGTTCTCCCAAATATTGAGGAGTGTCCTTAGTTACTCCTTTGAGCTTGAAGAAGTAGACCATTTCTTAATTCCCTGACTCATGAACTCCCTTGGAAAAGGTAGAACTCAAATAAGCTTTGATAACAATATTCAAATGCCAAAAATAATGATTTCATTTCTTCTATCCGAACACTTCGTATCCATTGTAAGCTCTTTGAGTTTTTAAATTTTCCTTCATACCTAATGATACCTGATGAGAATCATACCCGGGGTGCAATAAGAATCAACTTGCAAAAGACATCTTCAAAATCTTCATGGACTTGCCACAAAAAAGAAAACAAAGTGAAAATGAAAAAGGAAATGCAAAAGAGAGGAAAACTCTCCAAAAGAACTCTTTGAGAGGGAAGAAAACCCTTTTCCAAAAAAGAGAGACAAATATATATAGAAAAAAAAAGGGAATAAACAGAAATATTTCCTCCAAATAGTTGAGGAATAAAAAAGGCAGTCCATGTGATAAAAATGAAAATTAGAAGACCACAAGTTGTGAAAAGCAAGATTCTTATTGTTTTTCCAACACCAAATGTTTGGGCCTTTATATCCTTTCTTTCATTAGTCATATCTTACATCCCTAAAACCTCATTACAACCCTTAAGCATCCTCTTGATAAATGAATGTTGGCATAAAAACCTATTAGAGTTGGGCATTGAAGAAAAATAGAGAAATAAGGTAAGGGAAGAAATCAAAATTTAAGCCTTTATCCTTTCATTCCAAACAAAAGAAATTTTTTTCATCTTAAGACATCATTATGAGCTTTTAAAAGACCTCCTTAAGGATTAGTTTGCTTGAACCATAAACTAGGGCAAAATTTTTCATGAAAAATTTTAGTTTTAAAAAAAAATAAAAAAATTAATTGAGGTCAAGCCTGACTCAAAGAAAAAAATCTTGTTTGTGTCAATTGCAACCCTCAAAAGGAATATCTTAGAATTCTGACACTAGGGCAAATTTTTTATTCTTCAAATTTGCAACCAGTCATAAGCATTGAAATAAGGGCTCTATGTCCTAGCTTTTGCCTCTATGACCCTCTTTAATGCCTAACACTAGGGCAAATTTTGGTTACCTAAAATTCATTTCTTGCATAATTTTATCCTTGCCAAGTTTGTTTGCATAAAATAAGGGGGCATAAGCCTTGTCTCATCTTAATCATTTCTTCACAATTATGTCATTTCTTGGATGCAAAACTCATTTCATTAATTTTTTTGTTAAATAAAATAAGAGTGGTTCTTATTGAGTTATGATGATTGTTAAATTAAGTTGAAGTATCCAATTAAATTGCTGCTACAATCACTCTAGGCAAGTGCACCTATCGTTTTATAGTATAGCTCAATTGAGTATGGATATCGTTCCCACGAGGACTATAGCTATTAGTACTAACTCTTTCTCTATTATCTAATCTTCAATTTGTGGCTGAATTGATGAACTATTTAACTAAACTAACAGAAGCGAGGAACAAATAACAATGAACTCTTAAGGATTATCAATTAGATAAACAGACCTAGATAAGAATCCCCCCAGAATCTAACCTTGGACCTTCATCCTTAACTCAATGTGATCACCATTTCTTGCTTAGACTGATGGAAATTCTTGAATTATGTCCTATTCTTTCTCAAGCAATATGAAAACTATTCCTAGGTTGATTGATTGAAATCTCTTCATAATCAACACCCCCCGAAATGCATTAGTTTGTGTTATGTGAATTCCCAATATTAAGGTTAACCCTAACCAAAAGACTTATGTGATCCTATCTCTAGCATTCCATGCAAATCTTATTGCCTATAAATGATCTATTCAATTTATGACTTCTCAATCTGTAAGCTGAAATCTGATATTAAACTAATGGCATGCTTCATTAATTCAACAACAAATAAGAATCATAGACCAAAAAGGAAAGGAGCAATTCTCATTGAAGTAAAAGAGGAAGAATACAAATTCAACTTTGGGGTTCATCCTATCTAGACCTTTACAATTTAGTTCATGATGGTAATAAGAACTACACTAAAGGAATACACAGCGGAAAGAGAAGAATGAGAAAAACTCATGATATTCAGAACTCGCTCTAGCTTCTTCTCAAAAGCCTTCAAAGTCTGATTGTCATCCCTCTTCCTGATCTGCTGCTAATCTCCCTCTTTTCCCCCCTAAGGTTCATTTATATAGTGTTTGGAACCCTGGGGTTGACCTTCAGTAAAATCAAACACAGGCTAGACACGGGCCATGTTCACTTATAGGACTAGGTGTGTCACTTAGATAAATTCTAGACTGCAGACACGGCCTCAAACACGGTCGTGTCATTTCAGCTTCAGGGTGTGTTCATCTCAACATGGCCCATGCTTCTCTGGCTAAAGGAGTGTTCCCTTGGCATGTTACTTGAAGATGGTCTCTGGCTAACTAACACGGCATCCAACATGGGTGCGTTCTTCAACGATCATGGCCGTGTTCTTCACAAGCTATGCAGGTACTTCTGGAACCTTGACACAAGCACACACATGGCTGTATGCACAGCCGTGTCCTTTATCTGAACTTCATACTTCACTATTTTCTCTGCACTTTGCTCTAGAAATTCCCCAAAATTACTCTTTTTGCTTGAACAACAAGAATATTACCTATTAATACAATTACAAGGATTAAATACCATATTTACAAAAAATCACTCAAATGTGCATAAGAATGCAACAACAAAGCATGAAACTTATAGCCAAAATAAGCACATATCCCACATTTAAGCAATTGCTTGTCCTCAAGCAAATCAAAACAGAACAAATCTCTTAATAGCCTCTATCCCTAGTGAAACAATTCATGACAAGCAAGTTATGTTAGGTACTTTACCCTAAACAGCTGCATTATTCAATACCTATACTCGGCTCATGAACCAAGTCATTGAACCACAGATTCGTCATGGCTCACCTTTCAATAATAGGAAAGAACTACCCTGTGCTATTACTAGGTTCTTAAACATGACATTTTTTTCTTCTTCTTGTTCTTTCCAAATTTTTCTTGTTCTTTTTTCTTTCTTGCATAGTTTGGGGTCCTAGGATGTGGCATTTGGTCATTGCCTGCGACCCACATTCAACTAGTTGTGCTTCATTGGCATGCTCATACCCTTCTCCAGTTTCAGGCACAGAAGGTAGAAGAGCAGTGCCCCACTATGCTCAAATCAGCTACTCAAATTATTCAAATTGCCATTTTTTCTAAGCACAGGGTATTCATACTAGGTAATTAAGGCTAACTAGTACGAGGTTGTGACTCAAAGTTCCAGGTCCACTGAGCCTAAGTGGTTACCTCATAATGCAGCTAACTAAAAGGTAAGGTATCAAGCAAAGATGATTAAGCCAGAAAATAAAAAACACCTAGGAATATCATCTAAAGAGTATAATGTTTTAGTTCGAATTACTTTAGGAACTTACAGCTTATCAAGTTAAAGAAAATAGGTTCAAGCATCAAGTTCAAGCATACCCCCTCGCCCCCCACACTTAAGCAACACATTGTCCTCAATGTACAAAAAGTGAAAACAAAAGGAAAAATACTCCCTGAAGGTGAGGCTGCAATGTGAAGAACTACTCCCTAGGTGGCTCTTTAAGAGGCTTAGAATGAGGCGCAAGAGATGGTGCACGAGATGACAGAAGTGGAGGGCGAATTGGCTCTACTGAAGGAGACGAGTCTGCATCTTCAATCGGCTCTTGGAAGATCGGTGAGCTAGGCAGTGGTGGGGAATGAAGTCCCACAAGGTGGACTGCACTCACTGATGATGCGCCCTCTCATACGACATCCACTGGTGTAGCTGTCACTGCTCCTTTCGGTTCTCCATGATGATGCGGTTAATTCTGGCCCGTGCCCATCGACCTCAACCTCTATGCGGCTTAACTACCGTTCTATTACAGTTGGTTTTCAGCCCTCCTCATCAGCTAATGTGAATGGGAAGCCGGGAAAAGGTTGTGAAGATGGAAGGGCTGATGTGCTTGGTCCCGTAGATGGGGGTTCCTCATCTTGGGGATCCTCAGGGGTATCTGTGTGGTGTCCTTTAGCGGATGGACCCTCGAGAGCCACTATGGGTGGTGCACCGACTAAGGCGAGATATGTACCCTATGAGTCTGTGCGATGCTCGACCATCCCCATGACCTTCAAGGTATCTATTCCCAGTGGCATTGGTCAACAGGCCACTGTGAGAGTAAACTCATCACTCAAGACATTAAGGTGACTCATCACCCAAGACATTAAGGTGACTCATCGCCCAAGACATTAAGGTGGTGGGTCAATCAAGTAATCATGGACCCCCCACCAATAGCACCAAAGTTGCCCCTCTGCAAGTAACCCTTGATGAGTTGAATGAATGCGTATCCGAGGTGTCAATGTTACTATTCATGTATACATCGAAGGAAAAACAAGTCCCTCTTGCCCATGACTCTGGTACTCTCCTTCTGTGCAATCAAAGAGTGTACGAGGAGCTTATGAATATATCGGAGAGCCGGTGAACGAATAGTAGAGGCCTTAGACCTCTTGGCCTCATAAGTGGTCTCCGTGCTGATTTCTTTCCAATAGTCCCCAGGCTCTGTGTTGGGCGAGTGTCAATCCAAGTCATAAGAGTTATACACGAACTCCTGTTCAAAAAGCCCAGTTGCCTCTGTAAACTCCTAAAGACTCATGCTATTCATAAAGGAGCCAAGGCGGAATTGAATAGTCTCTGGCTCATGCCATGTGGACGTGGAGGTTGTGAACGTCATGTTGATTTCCACAGTGGCTAAGAACTCTAGAGTGAGCTCTTGATAAACTAGCTCCTATAGCTCAAAAATACTGCCCCAGCGGCTAAAACTGAGGAGATGTCGAACTTCCTGTTCAAGGCCCAACTCCTATAACATTGGCCATACTGGGTAGCGGCTAGCTGCTCCTTATGCTCAGCCCCTTGTAGTCTGAGGAAGGGTGAAAAGAGGTGTCAGTGGTCATGGCTCTCCTTTTCTTGGGAGATGGGGAAGGTGAATCTTGAGTGGTCGGGCGCTTCTTACAAGGTAGCAACTTATCATGGCACGACTATGAGTTATTGGTGCGCTTAGTCATGTTGTTTGCCTGTAAATGCATAGAAAAATCACCCAGTGAATATCAAGGAAATGACCCCCACATTTAGACAGATTTTTTTCATACCATGAAAGGGTAAATGCATAGCACTAAGTTGAGAGTGTACTAGGAAAACAGAGTTCCACAGAGTATAGTAGAAAAATGAATTCAACAAAGTTAAATGCACTTCTTTCAGGAATGTCTTGCTTGTGTAGTCATACCCTACTACCCTATTTGACAAGTCATGCAGTTCTTAGTAATGTAACTTTTTGAAGAGACATAATGCAATACTAAAGAATAATAGGAACTCTCCCAAACATTTTACTGTCAAATTTGAATTTCTAACAGTAAGCATTGACCAACCTATATCCGACTTTTGGTCTACTACATCTATCTTAAAGACCAAGACATCAAGTTTATCACCTTTTGCATGGGAAGAACAAAATGAAAAGATATTGTTGACACTGCCAAATACAACAACTACTGGTTTGATCTAAGTAATATCCCAAAGTCATGATTCGATGAATGTATACTCAAATTTCACAATTTGGGTAGGCATAGAAAAAAACTATCAAACAACAGCATTCCACAGAGTATAGCAGAAAAATGAATTCAACAAATCCCACTAGAACTTAACAATCTATAGTAACATCTTCCCCTTCCCATACTATAACATTCAAGCATCACTCAGCAGAAATCAACCAAACAGTAAACGGTAAAGAATAAAGTACAAATCCCACTAGAACTTAACAATCTACAATAACATCTTCCCCTTCCCATACTATAACATTCAAGAATTACTCAGCAAAAATCAACCAAATAATAAACGATAAAGAATAAAGTCTAAAGAATGGCAACATACTTGCATAGAAGAATGCAATTTTGGTGTGGTGTGGTGTGGTGTGCGATTTTGGGATGAAATTGGGGGATTTGGGGAGGAGGGTTTGGATGAAAATGGTGGGGTAAATCTGTAATAACTGAAAATTAAGAGAAGAATGCGAAAAGGTGGAGGTTTGTGAGGGGGAGAAGTTATCCCGAGTTTTAGAATTTTAAAGGGTTTATGCGACATGGCCCAAACACGGCCGTGTTGGGCTTGGGTAAGGAACACGTGATCTAACACGTGCGTGACTTGGGGGTGTTGGTTTGACACGGCCATGTAATTGGTCATGTTTAAAGGGCACAAAGTGCTGTAACTGAACATGGGAATGGACACGGACATGTTAGTGATTGTGTTGGTGACATGACATGTATGGATACTTACCTGGGCATGGACATGGCCATGTTGTAGGGCGTATTGATTCTGAGCAATTGACATGGGTATAAACACGCTTATGTCACTGGACGTGTCCTCCCCTTGGATTCTCTGCATGATGCACATGGGGTAGGGCATGACCATGTTTCAGGCCGTGTTCTGCACTCTATATTGAGTGATAAACTCTTATTGCACTGACTAATTTGCATAGGTGTTTCCATCAAAACCTACACCAAAAAAATAGGATGTGAGTCTCCCCTTTAGCTAAAGACTAATTAAGGAACTGAAAGAAAACAATCAAACACAAATCATAAAGAGAATTAAGATAAATAAAAATAAAACACTAGACATGGGGTTGCCTCCCAATAAGCGCTTCTTTACAGTCATTTAGCTAGACTTAGGTACTGAGGAGCTACTGCAGGGGGTCTTGGAGGTGATAAGCATCTTTGGAAAACTCTTAGATGCTAGCACCATGGTATAACTTCAACCTTTTCCTATTGACCTTGAAGGTTCCCTTCTCTGAATGAGTGACTTCAACAACACCATAAGGAAACACTTGTTTCACCATGAAGGGACCTAACCATCTGAACTTTGAGTTTGCCTGGGAACAATCTAATGCGTGAGTTAAAGGGTACCATTTGGTCCCAAGGTTGAAACTCTTTAGGTGATTTGATGTGTTGGTTATGCCATTTCTTTGCCTTGTCCTTGTACAACCTTGAACTTTCATAAGCAACATCTCTCCATTCTGTCAGCTAATTCAACTAGAGAAACCATTTTTCACCTGCACTAAACAAGTCGTAGTTAAAGAATTTTATTGCCCAAAAAGCCTTATGCTCCAGGTCTGCTGGTAAATGACAGGACTTCTCATAAACAAGTTTGTAAGGGGTAGTACAAGTAGGGGTTTTCAAGCCAGCCTTATAAGCCATAGAGCATCATCTAATTTCAAGGACCATTCCTTTCCAGATCGCTCTACAATATTTTCCAGTATTCTTTTAAGTTCCCAATTCGTCACCTCTACTTGGCCACTGATTTAGAGATGATAAGGCGTAGCCACTTTATGAGTAACACCATATTTCTTTAAGATATTAGCTAGCTATTGGTTATAGAAATGGGTACCTCTGTCACCAATGATAACTCTAGGTGCTCCAAACCTAGTGAACAATTTCCTAAGGAACTTAACAACTACCCTAGCATCATTGGTAGGTAAAGCTTGAGCTTCAACCCATTTAGATACATAGTCTACTGCAACTAGGATATACTTGTTTCCAAAGGACGAGGGAAAGGGACCAATGAAGTCAATGCCCCAGACATCAAAGACCTCACACACAAATATATTAGTTTGGGCATTTCATCCTTCCTAGAGATGTTACCTGTGCGCTAGCAATTGTCACATTGCTTTACATACCTTTGGGCATCCTTCAACAAGGTAGGATAATAAGAACCTGATTCCAGGACTTTCCTTGTTGTCCCATTGGCTTGATAATGTCCTCCAATTAGACCCTTATGGCATTGCTCTAGGATGCTTTCAGTCTCCGAAGGCAACACACGGCCTTACCATTTGGTCTGCACAAATATGAAATAGATAGGGGTCTTACCAAAGGTAGTATTTCAAATCAAAGAAGAATTTCTTCTTCTGTGAATGAGTTAACTCCTTTGGCAGAACTCTACTTGTTAGGTAATTAGCAAAGTCAACAAACCAAGGAATGTCTTTCACCTCTAGTTCTTCTAAGCATCAACCAAGGTTTTGCTTGCATAATAGATAGGTCAGAAGTGCTTGTCCTTGTGTTGTCCCAGAACTACTCCTACTGCAAAATCACTTGCATCACACATTAGTTTAAATGGCAATGACCAATCAGGTGCAATCATAATAGGGGCAGTAGTCAATTTGTCTTTTAAAGTATAAAATGCAGCCACACAATCATCATCAAAGACAAAAGACACATTATTTTCAAGTAACTTAGTAAGAGGTCTAGCTATCTTGGAAAAATATTTAATAAACCTTTTATAGAAGTCAATATGATGTAGAAAGCTCCTAACTGCCTTCATTGAAGTAGGTGGTGGCAATTTAGTTATGGTCTCTATTTCTACCCTATTGACCTCTATACCCTTACTAAAGATTTTATGGCCTAATACTATACCCTCCTGAACCATAAAATGACACTTCTCCTAATTCAGGACCAGATTAGTTTCCTCACACCTCTCAAGGACTCTAGCTAAGTTATGTAAGCATAATTCAAAAGAGTTACTGAAAATAGAGAAGTTGTCCATAAATACCTCCATGATGTCCTCAACCAATTTATCGAAGATTGCCATCATACACCTCTGGAAGGTGGTAGGGGCATTACACAACCCAAATGATATTCTTTTATAGGAAAATGTACTATAAGGACACGTGAAGGTTGTCTTCTCCTGATCCTCTGGAACAATGGGTATTTAGAAGTACCTTGACATCCCATCTAAGAAGCAATAATAGGCATGTCCGGCCATCCGCTCCAGCATCTAGTCAATAAATGGTAGAGGCAAGTGATCTTTCTGGGTGGCATCATTCAACTTCCGATAGTCTATATAGACTTTCCACCCTATGACTGTTCTCATTGGCACCAACTCGTTCTTCTCATTAGGCACCACTGTCATGCCTCCTTTCTTTGGTACTACTTGCACATGACTCACCTAAGAACTGTTAGTAATAGGGTAAATAACTCCTACATCTAGAAGTTTAATTACCTTATTTTTTACTACATCTTTCATGTTTGGATTCAACCGTTGTTGTGGCTGTACCAATGGCTTGACATCCTCCTCTAATGAAATCTTGTGGGTGTAGAATGAATGGCTAATTCCTTTCATATCAGAGATCTTCCATGTTATGGCCCTCTTGTGCATCTTAAGCACATCTAAAAGTTTCCCTCTTTGATCCTTTGCCAAGTTTACTACAATAATAACAGACAGCTTGGAGTTCTCTGCCAAGAAGGCATATTCCAAGTGTTCTAGAAGTTTTTCAACTCCAACTCGGGTGGATCCTCAATAAAGGGTCTGATTCTAGTTCTTTTGTCCTCAATCCTCTCAAGAGGTGTCTCTTTGATCAATGACTCATGGGCTTGCAGGTATGTCACCTAATCCCTAATCTCTGTGTGATCAGTCACCTTATCTCCCTGCATGATACACGTCTCCAATGCATCTCTTGTAAGGATTTCCTGTATAAAATAAGACAAGTGAGTCAATCACATCTACATAAAAACATGTATCGTTAATACTCAACTTGTGCTTCATGATGACCTCGAATATTTTAAAGATCACTTGCTCATCTTCAACGCTTAAAGTCAACTTGCCACCATGAACATCAATGATGGCTCTAGCTGTAGCAAGGAATGGTCGACCTAACAATAAGAGTATTTCAACATCTTCATCCATGTCCATGATCACAAAGTCTATAAGGAAAATAAATTTATCAATCTTTACTAGCACATCTTCTATTATACCCCTAGGATATGTGATAGACTTATTTGCTAATTGAATGCTTATCCTAGTGGATGCTGGTTCACCTAATCCTAATTTTTGAAACATACTATAGGGCATCAAATTTTTACTAGCACCTAAATTTGCTAATGCCCTATCAACAAATAAATTACCAATATTGCAAGGGATAGCAAAACTCCCTGGATCTTTTATTTTTCGTGGGAGCATGTTCTGGATTATTACAGAGCACTCCTCATTCAGGGTCACCGTTAACAACTGCTCAAGCTTCCTCTTGTTAGAAAGGAGGTCCTTCAAGAACTTTGCATATTTTGGCATCTGCGAAAGAACTTCAACAAAAGGAATGTTAATATGCAACTATTTGAAAAGTTCTAAAAATTTATCAAATTGTTCCTCCTTTCTGTTCTTTGCAAGCCTGCTCGAGTAAGGTATAGGTGTCTGATATTCCTTCACCACTCCCTTCTTTAGCTCCTCTATCTTTTCTAGCACAATTTCATATTTCTTCTCAGTTACAACAGCACCTCCATCACCAGTTTGCTCTCTCTCGACCTCTTTCAGCTTTTTATCACTCTTCAATGTGATAGCCTTGGCTTGTTCTTTAGGATTTGGCTCGGTGTAGTTAGGTAGACTTCCTGGTGGCCTTTTTGAAATCAGCTTGGCCAGTTGACCAATTTGAGTCTCAATTTTGTGGATAGAAGCTTCCTGATTCCTCAAAGTTGTTTCAGTGTTTTGGAATCGGGCTTCTACTACTACAATGAATTTGGACCGCTGATCTTCAATGGTTGGCTTCTGTGGTGGGATAGGAGGCTGCTGAAATCCATGTGGAGGACCTTGCCTCTGCTGCCCTTGATTACTCCAAGAGAAATTTGGGTGATTTCTCCACCTTGGATTATATGTGTTAAAGTAAGGGTTATTGGGCATTTGTGGATTGTTGGCCATTCGGTTCCCTAAGAAGTCTGCTTACTCTACTACTGGCCCTATGGTGGATGCCTAGCATTCATGATTAGAATGTCCTCCTCCACAAATGTCACAGCTCATAACCAGTGCTGGTGGAGTAGGTCTGCTCATATCATCAATCTTTTTGGTAAGGGCCTCAATCTTTGCCTCCAAAGATGTGACAACATCTACACTATGCACTCCTCCTGATCTAGCCTTCATTCTTTGATTTTTCCACTGGTAGTTGTTCATAGCAATGTTTTTAATCAGCTTCTGCAACTCTTCAAGGGTTTTAAAGCTTGTGGTTCCTCTAGAGGAAGCATCAATGAGTTGCTTAGTCCCAAAGTTAAGACCACTGTGAAAGGTTTGCATCAATGAGTTGCTGTTCTAGCTAGATGAAAGTATCGACTTAGAAATTTTTCAGTGAGATCATCCCATGTTTTGATAGAACCAAGAGGTAATGTCTTTAATCATGATTTTGCTTTATCTAGCAGTGCAAAAAGGAAAAGCCTCAATCTAATTCCATCCTCACTAGCTCCATTGATTTTAAAGGTATCACAAATCTCTAAGAAATTTGTGATGTGAGCATGAGGGTCTTCATCCAGCAGTCCATCGAATTGCACAAACTGCTACACCATCTGGATGATGTTCAACTTGATCTCAAAATTATTGGCGCTCACCAGAGGTTTACCTATGTTGGACTCAGTTCCAACAAGCGATGGCCTAGTGTAATCCCCTATGGTTCGTTGTCTTGCTTGCTTAGCTATGGTTGATTCTTGTTCGAAACTAGGCTCGGATGTTTGAGTCTGGAGTGGATTAGCTTTCTTCTTTGATTTCCTCACCAACGTGAATTCAATCTTTGGATTCAGCTCCGAAACGTCTTAGTTACCACTTCATGTCATACAACCGCATGACTAGCTTCTGCAAAGATTAACCAAAGAAAAAGATAAGAAAGAAACTCCAAGCTAGATAAAATTAACTAAAGAAAAGAAATAAAATGACTAGAGTAATAGAAATTAAATGTTCCTAATATTATAGTCCCTGGCAACAGCACCAAAAACTTGATGATTTTTAAATTAAGTTAAAGTATCCAATTAAACTGCTGCTACAATCACTCTAGGCAAGTGCACCCATCGTTTTATAGTATAGCTCAATTGAGTACAGATATTGTTCCCCCAAGGACTATAGCTATTAGTACTAACTCTTTCTCTATTATCTAATCTCCAATTTGTGGCTAAATTGATGAACTACTTAACTAAACTAACAGAAGCAAGAAAAGAAAAAAAATAACAATAAACTCTTAAGGATTATCAATTAGATAAACAGACCTAGATAAGAATCCCCCCAGAATCTAACCTTGGACGTTCATCCTTAACTCAATGTGATCACCATTTCTTGCTTAGACTAATGGAAATTCTTGAATTATGTCATATTCTTTCTCAAGCAATATGACAACTATTCCTAGGTTGATTGATTGAAATCTCTTACACCCCCAGAAATGCATTAGTTTGTGTTATGTGAATTCCCGATATTAAGGTTAACCCTAACCGAAAGACTTATGTGATCCTATCTCTAGCATTCCATGCAAATCTTATTGCCTATAAGTGATCTATTCAACTTATGACTTCTCAATCTATAAGCTGAAATATAATATTAAACTAATGACTTGCTTCATTAATTCAACAACAAATAAGAATCATAGACAAAAAGGGAAAGGTGCAATTCTCATTGAAGTAAAAGAGGAAGAATACAAATTCAACTCTGGGGTTCATCCTATCTAGACCCTTTACAATTTAATTCATGATGGTAATAAGAACTACACTAAAAGAATACACAGCAAAAAGAGAAGAATAAGAAAAACTCATGATATTCAAAACTCGCTCTAGCTTATTCTCAAAAGCCTTCAAAGTCTGATTGTCAGTCCTCTTCCTGCTCTGCTACTAATCTCCCTCTTTTCCCCCTAAGGTTCATTTATATAGTGTTTGGAACCCTGGGGTTAACCTTCAGTAAAATCGAACACGGGCTAGACACGGGCCATGTTCACTTATGGGACTAGGCATGTCACTTAGATAGAATTCTGGACTGCAGAAACGACCATGTCTCTTCAGGTTCAAGGCGTGTTGATCTCAACATGGCCCGTGCTTCTCTAGCTAAGGGCGTGTTCACTTGGTGTGTTACTTCAGGGTGGTCTCTGGTTAACTAACATGGCATCCAACACGGGCATGTTCTTGAACGATCATGGTCGTATTCTTCACAAGTTGTGTAAGTACTTCTGGAACCTTGTCACAGGAACACACATGGTCGTGTGCACAGCCATGTCCCTCGTCTGAACTTCATACTTCACTGTTTTCTCTGCACGTTGCTCTAAAAATTCCCCAAAATTACTCATTTTTCTTGAACAATAAGAATATTACATGTTAACACAATTACAGGGATTAAATACCATATTTAAACAAAATAATTCAAATGTGGGTAAGAATGCAACAACAAAGCATGAAACTTATAGCCAAAATAAGCACAAATCAAGTTGACATGACAAGCATTAAGAATTGAAGAATTGACTTAAAGTAATACCATGATCTTTGCAATGGATTCACATTGATGAAAATCTATGCAGGAAGTAGTCCTTTGGACTTAACCCAAACCGGGGCAAATTTGATCGAGCAAATTTTTCATTGAGCAAGGAAGTTGCATTTTTTAGATTCAATGTCCTTAATTTGAACATGGGATTCAATCCACCATTAAATTCCTTTGCATGTTTGCGCTTTAACACATCGTTTAACTTTTCACAATATTTTTAGGCCTTGACCCGTCATTTCAATGTCATTTTAAACATTCATTATTCATATCATATTCTTGCATATCATACATCTTGCTTTTTAAATTTTTTGTCAATTCTCAGGCTCGAATCCTAGTTTTAATTTTTTTGCAAATTCCTAGGCTCGAATTTTCATTTTAAATTTCTACCAATTCACAAGCTCGGAACCTGGTTTCAAATTTCATCCTAATTCCCAAACTCGAACCTTGGTTTTAAATTTCGTGCCAATTTCTAGGCTTGAATCTTGGTTTTAAAGTTTTTGCCAATTCTCAAGCTCGAGTTCTGGTTTTAAATTTCTTGCCAAAGCCCAAGCTCAAAACCTGGTTTTAAATTTCGTGCCAATTCCCAAGCTCGAATCATGATTTTTAAATTTCATGCCAATTTTAGGCTCGAATCCTGGTTTTAAATTTCATGTCAATTCACAGGCTCGAACTCTGGTTTTAAATTTCGTGTCAATTGACAAACTCGAATCCTGGTTTTAAATTTTCTGTCAATTCCCAGGCTCAAATCTTAGTTTTAAATTTCTTGCCAGTTCTTAGGCTCAAATCCTAGTTTTTAAATTTTTTGTTAGTTCTTAGGCTCGAATCCTAGTTTTAAATTTCTTGCTAATTTCCATGCTTGAATCCTAATTTTTAAATTTCTCGCTAGTTCCCAGGCTCGAATCATAATTTTAAATTTCTTGTCAATTCCCAAACATGAATCCTAGTTATAAATTTCTTTATCCATTGCTAGCCTCAAATCTTGGTCTTTGTGGATTTAGTTATCTTTCGCATCATAAGTCGCCTCCATTGATAACACTTTTCTTTTTCCTTATTCAAGAAAAAAATACTTGTCTACCATCTTTACCTGTTTCCTACATGAGGACTTGAAAGCATTTGTTTCTCTTATCCCTCAAATAGCAAATATGTAAAGAGGGGCAAATTGTAAACACTGAATTTTGTCAAAGGGTTACTACACATTTTTCAAAAAAAAAAAATAATTATTTTTAATTGGAAATTTTGATTTTAAGGTCTTGAATGTCTCTTTTAGCTTTTGGATCAAAGTTTTGATTTTTAAGCAGTGACCCACTTCATTTTAATATAAATTAGGGAGCCACTTGACCTATTTTTTTTTTTTTTTTAAATTTGAGTTTGAGGCCTTTTAACCCATTTGATTTATTTTAAATACTTTGTTTGGACATAAAAATTATAATTCTATGGGCTTTTAGAGATTTTAGGTCAAAACTCATGTTTTGGTCTTGGCCCGTCATACTAAAACACTAGTTTGGAGGTTTAGGCCCACCCGATTTTTTTTTTTAATGTTTTTAGTCCAAATAAATTATATATGTTTATTGGGCTATTTAATTTGTTTGAGGTTTAATTTGGGACTAATTGGATCAACTTAGGTCCAAGGTTGAACTCTTTGGGCTCATTTTGACCTAATTTGGCCCAATTGGCCTATTAAAGTTTTGTGATTTTTATTTTTTTTAAAAAAAAGTAAATAAATTTGTTAAAAATATTAAAGGAAGTCAGCTAGGGTATATAGAATTTTTCCAAGCATAAGTGAAAAAATGTAGCCTCAAAGAAGCTTCATGGAAGTTGCTTGTGCAAGACAATTTTGGAAAAATTGCTAATTGGAGCTTCTTAACCTTATTTTACATGAAAAAAAAATACAAATTAGAGGGACTGAAGTGTGCAATTCGGTTAGGGCATTTTAAGAAAAAATTATTGGATTTTTCACATGCCAAGACTAAAAGAAAGTGGAAAGAATATGCAAAAGATGTATGAAAGGACTAAACTACCCTCAACTTGCTCTCCAAGTTGAGAGGGGTGATTGCATTTAGTAAAAAAAAGAGGAGGGAGCCTCATAATATACTGTCAAGATGAAAACAAGAAAGAAGAGAGATAAGAAGAGAGATAACTTAAAAAATATATATATCAAAGAGAGGAAAATTGAGAAAAAAAAGTTGAGAGTTCTTGGTATTTTTGGAGAAAAACGAGAAACCAAGAGTTGTTTGAGCTTCTTGGAGTTGACTTCTACACCTTTGAGCAAGGAATAGGAGTTTTCTTGAAGAACACTAGGTAATATTCACTATTTTTCTTGATTTCTTGGCATTCTCTTGTGGGTTTTTATTTGAATCCATGTGAAATATATGTTTCTTTTTGTTTCCCTCTTGAATGCCTCTATTTCATTTTAATTCCATGAGTTTTATTTTGATTTTTGTCATTTTTCTCCTCTCTTGAATATCCTCTTCATATTTTGGTTTAGGGAGACTATGTTTAGTTTTTATTTTGATTGTGGTTGAGTATTTAGTTTATTGTTATTTTGCTTGTTTTAACTATGTGACATGATTTTGTTTAGGGTTGGTCTTTTTCTAGCATGGTATTGGTTGATAGTATTGTAGGTTTTACATGCTTGCTGCCCTATTATTGTTTTGGTACCATTTGCCATGTTTTGTTGGAGTGAGCATGCTTCTTGTGGATTTCTTTTTGAGTATTTTTTTTTTCTTTGTTTTCTTGAATGTGTTTTAGGGTTTTTGATTAAAAATCAAAATGATGCTTGACCTTTCTTGAAAATTGTGTTTTGATCTTAATCTCTTGACTTTAGTCATATTTAAAATCAAATTGGTCAATTAGGATGGTAATTATCAAATTTGGTTTCTAAATGGTCATTCTCAGACATGTCAGTCCAACATTGGCAGTGGTCGGTCTTTTAAGCATAACTTCAGTTTCATAACCCCAAATGACATAGTTTTGTTCTTGTTAGAACCCTAAGATTTGTATCTTGTATCTATATAAATTTAATATTTGTACTTGTCTCATTTTCTCGTAGTTTTAATTTGAAAATGATTGTTTTAACTGTACTGTGAAATTGTTAGTTGATTCTAGCAGTGTTCTATTTTTTGGCCATAACTTGAGTTTGAGAGCTTATTTTTGTATAATTTTTTATAATTTAGAACAACAAGATATTTTTATATGTCATGTAAAATTTTAAGGTCAAATTGCATTAGCATATATTCTCAGATTTCTTTACAAGTTTTCCATATTTTATGTTTTATTTTCTGTCTTTGATGTTATATTTTTTCTTTATTTTGCCTTATGTTTGCTTGTTGTCCTTTATTCCTTTTTAAAACCATTTGTATGCTAATTAAGAGTGTATATTGATTGTCCTGTTTAACTAAATATTGTTGTATTACTTTGCATGTTATTTTTATGGTTTCATTTTGACTCTTATTGGCTGGCATATGTGCTTTAGTATTGTATACCTTTTTACTATAAGTTAACATGTTCATTGTTTTATCTTATCATTTATTATGATGTGTTGTGGCTACTCAATTGCTTATTCATATGTGACTTTTAATTTCTTATTTTGAGCTCACTAATATGTGTTCCATGTGAGAGGGAGTCACAATCATTAGGTCATTAGTAAAACCTTAAGGCAACTCGGAGGTTTGGAGAGGCTTTTGTTTATTTTGATTACATTTTTTAATTATGTACCCCTATCCTAGTGGACAAGGATAAATGTTGTAATACTTAAAAGAGTAAAACCTTTTTTTAGTCCTTAGAAGCAACCACTGACAAATTCGTCATCCAAAATTTTTTTGTGACAAATTGATCCTTGAATTATTATTCTGTTAGACAAATTAGTCCTTCGATAGGGTCTCGTTAGTGACATTTAAGGATAAATTTGTCCGATGAAATAATAATTCAAATACCAATTTGTCACCGAAAATTTTTGGAGGACAAATTTTTCTGTGGCTGCATTTTTCAAGAACTAAAAAATGGTTTTACTCTACTTAAAATCATACATTTGTAAAGCATTTAGGAATGTGATTGTTTGCTTAGTATCGATAGGCCCCTTAGTTATCAAGGGAGAGGTAGGGGTGACTTACTCCCATAGGGCTGGCTCTCCTATTTGCCCGAGGTAAGGATAAGTGCCACTTTAGAAACCGAAAAACGTAGGAACAAAGTGGAAGGATTTAGGAAGCGATTAGATTCATGCATAGCATATTTACAATTATTCGCAATTTATATTGATTGCATGCTTATTTATTTAGTTTAGTTTTACGATTAAAGCAAAGAAAAAATAAAAATAAAATAAAATGAACATTTTTTTGAATTTGGTTTTCGAAAATGAAATTTTCCTTTAAGTTTTTGAACCATCTTACGAACTATGCGAACTTTAATCCTTAGTTAGGGTACTAGGCATTCGAGGGTGACAAATCAAATCCAAATTTAAATAATCACTCACTTTTCTTTTATTTTCATTCAGGGATAAAATAAATACAATTTGGTCATGACTTAATTTGCACAATTAATTTTAGGTAACCGTCTTTTAGACAGGTGTTGTAGGTTGCCTAACACCTTTTCTACACACAATTAGACTCTCGAACCCTCTCTGGTTCGTAGACCAAGTTTTGGAAATAAATGGAATTTTCTAATTGTTTCCCGATTTTTAATACAATTGGAGACGACTCCAAGTTTTCTTTCAAAAAACTAATCTTTTTTTTTCAAGTGCGTCATTTGCGTCGTAGCAACATTTGGGTACGTTGTGACAGATGGTAGCTTTTCTCCCTAGCTCTAGTGTCTAAAATAAATAATAAATTTATGTTAGTTATTTGTGATAAATTAAGACATAATTATATAGTCAATAAATAAAAATTACATATCATCTCTTATGCTTTGACATGGAAATGGAGCCACCCCGATTCACACATCCTCCCTCACTAACAGATTGATTCTTTTTCTTTCGCTTCGACTTCTTCTTGAACTTAGGGTCAGTCATCCACTTAACCCATAGTGCGTCAAGTACTTCCTTGGACAACCACTTTCCCTTGAATTTGTGAGCACAAATAAAGGCTAAGTTTGCCCGAATCGTGTTAGCACACTTAAGCTCCCAGATCCACCTAATAGCATCATCATGATATGGATCTCACCTACAATATTTTTGAACCAATGATAGTGAAAAATTAGTTAGACTACCACTTGAACACAATTAAGAAACATAATGTGTAAAGTAAAGTAAACAATAGAGTTTAATTGTATCACCTGAAATTCGTCCTACCACATATCTCTCACATCCTTGGGAATCTCCTTCCAACATGTCCACGGTTGTTCATACTTGACCTTAATGATGAAAGAAATAACACCAACCGTATCAGTGGATGGAAGGAACTTGTACAACATAAATAATTAAAATTATTATATATAAAACATATATAATTGAGAATTGTAATGAAATTTACAACAATGAGATATAGAAAGTGTAGATATGATACTCCTTCCCACTCGGTTGAGCCCACATCCTACTATCAGTCGATCCACACGTTGCCGCATTGGCCACAGCAGCAGAAGAAGAACCCTGAGTTAATGGTGAATGTGATGGATGTATTGGGGTTAATGAAGTGAGAGTATAAGATGGTGTATGGTCAAAATGCACATCAGCGGGTGCAGAATAAGTCTCTAATGGAGCATGAACTCTCCCTCTGCCTCGGGAACCAAAGCCATAGGCACATGTGCCTCTCCTTGACATATGTGAACAAGAAACATCAAATATGTAAGTGAGACATTAAATAACATGTACATGCACAAAATAACATAAAGACATAGTTCAACCATAAATTAACCTTAAAAATCAATCACTTCCAACTAGGTAATCACTAGGAACTTCCTCTTCAGTTTTAGGCTCATCACTATCAAATGATTCTTCTTCTGCAACATGCTCTTTCATTTCATCATCAACTTCAACATGTGCATTAATTGTAATGTCCTTGAAATCTTCACCCCTATCACTAATATCTCTTAAATTATCTGTAATTTGGTCGTGAGAAGAGACTTGAGTCAAGTGAAAAGTTCTATCATCCTAAAATGGAGCATGCCATAATTCAATTATGCGCCTTGATTTCATCTTAATCACCACAAAACCAGTATCTCTTATTAAGATTTGGGTATGGATAGGGTGTAAAATATACTTGATCCGATTGTTGAGCAAAGATAAATGTATCTTTACACTTATATCTTTTATTCAATTTGAACTCAATAATTTCATACTTGGGGCAAATCCTTGTACCCATGAGCGAATGATCAAATCATTTATAATTGAAGAGTTTCAATCGCTTAATAGGGATTCCATAATACTCTACCTCAATTATTTCTTTGACAATTCCATGATATAAAGTATATGTTCCACTAAGAGCTATTCCAGAATTATTCGACTTTCGATTCTGTGTCTAAATAAATGTGTGAACAAAATAACCATTCACAAAATAAATTGTGAGCTGCAACACTTTTAAAGGCCCCCAAGCTAAATTGTATAAAAATTGATCTTCAATGTTATTATTAGGATTGTAGGCCTATTAACCATTAACATAAAGTGTGTTATATCAACACACGTGTTATAATGATAACTTCATTATGTAATTATGGAATTAACTTACATAGTTTTTGGACCAAAGTATAAAGTTTGATTCTATTTGTTTATCAACTTCAATGGAGCTGTAATCATCATCATATGCATTAAAAACTAAGGTATAGAAACTTGCAAAATTTTGAATAACATATAAAGAATAGAACTTATTTTAAGAATGGTTCAACTTCGGGGCAATTTAAAAGAACATACAGGGATGTTGTGGCTACTTCAACCTTATTTAGATAATGAGTTCTATAAGCCAACTCATGTCAGCTAGGATAGTTAAAAATAGATATTGGAGAATGCACAGACGACTATCCACCATCATTATTTTGAGGCAGTCTTCTATTTCTAGAATGGACGTGAGACTCAAAGTAATAAAAACAAAATGTGGAAGTCTCCTCAAGTATGCAAGCTTCTCAAATAGAACTTTTCACATAATCTTTATTTTTCACTTTTTTCTTAAGATGGTGTAAAAACCTATGAAAAAAGAAATATTGCACGATTATAATACATAAAAATGACGAGACATTCAAATGTAAGTAATTTTGAAATGATAGATTTATACCCTCTTAAATAGATATATTCATCAATATTATATAGACCCACCAACTTGTTTTTCTGACACTAAGTGTATAGGTAAGTGTTCCATGACGCCCAAAAAGCTAAGAAGGAATATATTCTCTAATTTACATAAGATAATAAGAATATTCTTATCAATCATGTCAAGTCTACTTTTTTCTAGTGTCGAACAACATAAATCTCAAAAGAAATAACTCAATTTAGTTAAGGATTCCCAAATAGGAGTAGACAGACTACTAAATGCAATTGGAAACAATCTCTCCATGAAGACATGACATTCATGACTCTTCATATGTTGCAAAATGCAACTTCTCATATCAATACATCTCCTCAAGTTAGATGCATATCTATCTAGAAGCCTCAGGTCTTGTACCTACTCATCTATTGTTCTCTTCTAATCCATATTGAAAGATTATTGTGCCTTCGGTTTGACAAATTTTTCATTACCTCTATCTTCCAACTCTAAGGCATTTAGTCTACAGTACAAACTGAGATTTATCCTCACCTTTACATTGTCATTGGTCTTACCTTTAACATCCATGACTATGTTGCAAACATTTTTGAACACATTACTCTCCTTATGCATGACATCTACGTTGTGTAGGTTCAACAAATCACACCAGTATGACAAGTTCCAAAAGATATTGCGTTTAGTCCAATTATGACTCTCACCATAGATAGATAAATGATACCTTCCTCCAGTATCAGTTATCTTAGGAAATTGAAAAACTTGTTTAAATAATTCAACTACCAAGTATCGCATAGGTAGGTGACCCATTTCAATGGTATCTTTCAAAAAGTTCTTATTCTTACGAAATGGATGATCATTGGGCAAAAATTGCTGATGACAATCAAAATAACAAGTTTTTTTTTTTTTACCATTTTTAATAGAAAATGCTTTCAAACCTTTAATGCAAATTGGACGACCCAAATAACCTGCTATTTGCCAACTTAACAACATGCCATAAGCAGGAAAGTCAATGATAGTCCACATCAAAGCAGCCTTCAAATAGAAGTTTTGTTTCTTAGAAATGTCATACATTTACACACCTTCTTCCCATAAAAGTTTCAGATCATAAATCAAATACTGCAGGTATACATCTATCTTGCTTTTTGAATTATGTGGGTCATGAACTATTGTTGTTAGAAACATGTATTCTCTCTTCATACACATTCCAGGAATTCTCCCTATGATTATGCCAATAATAATGATTTGGCTGAAAACATTTCCTATATAAATGTTACCTTACTTCATTTGTTTCATGAAATCTCAAGCACTTACATTTTACCCATGGACACCTAAATGTCCCTTCCTGTATAAACACCTCTAGTTCACTAGTAGCTACAATAAATCCCTCAACACCCTATATGAATTCATCTAATAACTTATTCCCTTGAGAATTTTTCCTATTTACATCCAACAACAATGCTCAGGTATCTCCATCTATTTAAATACTAAAAAAAAGGCTAGATTCATCAATTTTTTACACATTGCTCTCAACTTAAAGCTAAAAGGTTATGACTTTTATCCCATTCTTAGAGAATGCTTCGCACTAAAACAAGCTTATGCAAGTAATTAGTCTAATAAAATTTCAGCAACACCTCCCCATAGTTCTCCAAGTACATGAAATACACTATATAAGCAGCATAAATATGCACCCAAAGAAACATAGAGAGATGATGTGAAATTTCAATAAACCAGTTACAAAATAAACTTGCATACTTAATTTGGTGAATGCACTTCTCCAAGAACAGTCCCAAAACTAGGGATTATCTAAGAGTTAACTCTACTCAGTTAACTCTTAGATGAGTTTCTAAGTTAAATAAGATGTATGATCTAAGAGTATAATTATTATTCCATTTAATCCACTAAGACAATTTGACAATGATTTTAACTACACATTCAACTCAAACTCCAACAAGTCAATGTCTAAAAATTATATCAAGTATACATAAATATTAAAAATATGCATATTATACAATAGCACATATGAAATTTAAGCAGTAGCATAAGCAATCTCTAGTTAGACAACAACCAGCATACTTATTCCTAATTTAATTCACTATAATAAATGTCAATGCAATAGCCACGTGCTAATAAAATAACAAGCCCAATAACAAGTCCCATGTCACAAAGATTTCAAAGAGTCATATTATACATACCTCAATCAGTGTAATAAACCTATCCCTTCAAGCTCAAATGCACTAGTAACTGTCTACAACCAAAAAAATTGAAAAACAAAAATTATATATTCTAACTTAAAATAGAGAAAAACTCATATAAAAAGAAAAATCACAAATAATCTATCCAAAAAATTATCAAACTAAACTAATTATTCCATTCATCAAAAGCCTTAAACAAAATAACTTCATAATCATAAACAGTAACAACAACAAACAAAAAAACCAATAAATACATGTATCAATGGAGATGAAACCCTCATAAATGAGTGACAACACATAACCAATACATATTTCTATATTGTTTTCAAAAGGGTCATTTAAATTTGTAGTTGAAGAAGATTTTTTGATATCTTTGATTTAAATCAATTAGTTTTTAGTTTAATAGTCACTATTGTGGTGAGTTGGCTCCTTTATGACTTTGTGGGTTTTAGCCCATAACTATACAAACTTGCAGGTGCTTTCCTTCATCCTGATGAACACCCCTTTTATACAATAGTTATCCCTCATATTTAGTTTTTTAAACCTTTTTTAGGCTGAATTGAGTAGACTTGGACCTCATTTGATGACTTTGGATCCATTTGTGCCTAATTGCAATTTCCAGCAGTACTGAGCATTTTATGCTGTCTCTGTGTTTCGTGCATATCTTGAGTTCTGGATATCTAAAAATTTCGAGTCTTATCTTGTAGGAAAGCTAAGAGAATTATCTACAACTCTCATTCAGGGCTCCAGAGCCAATTTGGACGTCCAGAAGGTCATATGTAGCCTTGAAGCCAGAGAAGACATGCTGTCGCAGGATCCTGACCTACATGCAGTGTTTGGGCCATAACTTGAGTTGTATATGTCATATGGACTTGAAACGGGTACCATTGAAAAGCTAACAGACAGAGCTTCAATTGTCATGCCGACCGGTTAACCAGATTCTATATTGAAGATGGTCTTATTTGCCATCGACGTTGGCTGATGGTTCCAGAAACCCATTGGCACTTAAATGAGCCTAACTTCCTCATGACAAGTCCAAATGAGCCCAAACCAAAGCTCAATTAAAGCTAAGGCCCATGGGAACAAGTGTACCCTAAAGGAAATTTGGGTGTGCATGTAATTTTGGAGGTCTATATCTTCAGAAAGGGGAAGCCGAAAATGGGAATCAAGTCATTTAGATATTTTAGACAGCTTTTGAACTTTCCTTAGTCTTTAAGTTTTATCTCTAGATATTTTGTAAGAACTTGGCTTCTCTTGTTCATGGAAGGCTAATTCATCAAATCAATCCAGGTTTTGGCTGTTCTGATTATTGGTTTTGAGATTATGTGTTGTTGTTATTCATTCAATGATTAATCTAGTTCTTGCTTCCTCTGGACTATTCTGTTTGAATTGTTAAATTTGAAGTTGGATCTTCATGTGTGATTGCTTAATTGCATGTGATTAAAGATGATCGTATGATTAATTAATGTTTCTAAGCTTTTGGATGGATTAATTACCTTGGCTGGATCATGGACTTAGGTAAAACTTGACTTGAATGTTTGCTTAATTCATTTAGTCTTAGTTGAATCGAATTCTGGTTGCTTAACCAGTGGACATCCATAGAAGATTGAGAGGCTTCTTGATGTTTTCTAAAGGCCAAGAACATGGTTAATAATTGAATGGATCATTAGAAATCAATGATGGATTAAAATCAGAATCAGTTAAGGCTTGGATTGGTTGTTTTCCTTTAGGGTTACCACTTACAATTAATTTCTGTTAAACACATGAACAAACAAAACCCCCTTGTTGATATGTTTCTAAATATGATTCACTAAATAGAACAATCCTTAGGTTCGACTTAGGGCTGCCTTATGCTACAAGTAGCTTAGGTAACCGACCTTAAACTTTAACTAATTTGAGGAGCCTCGGCAGCTCATCAAATTTTGGCGCCGTTGCCGGGGATTGTTCTATATTTGAATCAATATTATTAGTAGTAAACTGACTGTTAACTTCCCCCTGATTCACCCTGCTTGTGTTTGAGTTTTTTGTTCTTTTTAGGGTTTTGGCCACTTTTTCCATAACTTTTTTGGCCAAGTATCCATTCTGTTTGAGGCCAGTGGCTATTGTTTTTCTTACTTTGAGGTTCCCCTCAATTTTTTATGTTGTCATTGAGTGAATTTTGGCCAATTGGATCATTTCCCCCTTGTTTTCCCTTCTGTTTGGCTTGATTTAGTGATTTTCGGTTTTACTGTTCTGAACAAAATTTTGTGCTCCGATTGACCTGAAACTTGGTCAGTTGAAGGAAAAGGGCCTAACAACCAACAATCACTACCTTTGGCCGTGAGGTCTGCCTTTTTAAGCTAAATTCCACTATTTTGATCACTTTTCCATTTTTTAAAGATTTTTTATTTAATTTTTGAGTTCTATTTTAATCCACCATTCATCCTGTGGTGGTAGAAAATTTTTTAAAAATGTTTAGATACCTTTTCTAGTCCTATTTTGGTATCTTTTTTCCTTTGTTGTGTTTTTGGTGTGTTTCAGTTTTAGCTAAATTCTGTCAGTTTTGTGTGTTTTTATGCATTGTGGTGTGTTTAGGCATTTAGCCACTTGTTTGCATGGTGTATGACTAGGTCTTCTCCTCTTGAATTACTTGAAGTAGACCCTGAAATAGAGAGAACCTTGCATACACTTAATAAAGCACATAGGACTGTTGATAATTTAGATCCAACCATGGCTGAAAATAGACCTCCTATTGTTATTCTTGTTGCTGATCCTCTTGATGAAGGTAATAGAGCTAATAATGCTAATAGAGCGGGAAATAATAATAATAATAATAACATGCAAGCCAGAGATAGAACTCTTAAGGAATTGGCTACCCCTGATGTTGCTTACCAACCTTTAGGGATCCAATATCCTGAAATTGATACTGCTTTCGAATTGAAGTATGGATTGATACACTTGCTGCCAAAGTTTCTTGGTCTTGCAGGTAAAGATCCTCATAAACATTTAAAGGAATTCCATGTGGTTTGTTCCACAATGAGGCCACAAGGAATCTCTGAAGAGCAGATCAAGTTAAGAGCATTCTCTTTCTCTCTTGCTGATGCAGCTAAAGACTGGCTCTTTTACTTGTCACAAGGTTCAGTCAGAAATTGGAGTGACATGAAGAAGCTGTTTATGGCAAAGTTCTTCCCTGCATCCAGAACTGCTGCCATTCGAAAAGATATATGTGGCATAAGGAAACTGTCAGGGGAGACACTGCACGAATATTGGGAGAGGTCTACCAAGCTATGCTCAAGCTATCTTCATCATCAAATAAGTGATCAGCTTTTGATACAATACTTCTATGAGGGTTTGTCACATTCGGATAGAAGTAACATTGATTCTGCTAGTGGAGGAGCATTAGTGGATAAAACACCTGCTGCTGCCAGAGATTTAATTTTCAATATGGCTGAAAATTCCCAGCAGTTTGGTGTTCGGATGATTCCTTCCACTAGGGGAGTCAATGAAGTTTGTGTATCACTGGCTGACCAACAAAGAATGGAGAACAGACTTGATGAATTGACCTCCTTGGTCAAGCAATTGGCAGTGGGGTGACAAGTATCCACACCTCAACCTGTAAGCTTGTGTGGCATTTGTGTTTGTCCATCTCATCCTACAGATGCATGCCCCACACTTCAAGATGGTGATTCTGGATTTCAGGATCCTTCTGTAGCTGCAGCAGGTGTTTTTCTTAGTCGACCCCCATACCAATCGCAGTAGCAGCCTAGATATGATCCGTACTCCAACACTTACAACCCTGGTTGGAGGGATCATCTAAATTTCAGATATGGCAATACTGCAGCACCACAACAGTAGTCCTCCCAACAACAGCCACAGCAGTAGCAGCAGTATAGGCAACCCTGGCAACAACATAGCCAATTTCAGCCAGCTAGGCAGAGCCAGTTTTAACAAAACAAGCCACCATTCTAGCAGCAGCCTATGCAGCCAGCCGGCCCCTCAACATCCAAACCTGAGCCTTCATTGGAAGATTTGGTGAAGCAGATGGCCACCAGTAACATCCAGTTCCAGCAGAGGGCAGAGTCCACCATGCAGAATCTGGAAACGCATATTGGACAATTAGCATCATCAGTAAGTCAGTTGCAGTCCAAGGGTTCTGGCAAACTCCTTTCACAGACAATTTCCAATCCAAATGGGAGTAATGTGAGTGCTATCACACTGAGGTCTGGAAAATCCTTGCAAGAGCCAGCCGAGCCTCAACTTGCAAGCGAGTCCCAACTGGCAGAGAAAGCAATTCCTGAGCTAATCAACCTTGCCCCTGAGAGCAAGTTACCTGCAGTAGCTCTTCCCTTTCCACAGAGAGCTACTCTGTCCAAGAAGACAGATTAGGTAGAGAAGGATAGAGACCTTCTGGAGACGTTCAGGAAGGTCGAAGTTAACATTCCATTGTTGTATGCTATTAAGCAAATTCCTAAATATGCCAAATTTCTCAAGGAATTATGCACCCAGAGGAGGAGGCTGAAGGGCAATGAGCGGATTAGCATGAGTCAGAATGTCTCAGCCCTTATTCAACCTCTGCCCCAGAAGTGCAAGATCCAAGAACTTTCACAATACCCTGCGTTATAGGAAATTCCAAGTTCGAGCATGACATGCTAAATCTAGGCGCTTCTATAAATGTCATGCCTATATCTGTTTTCAGTTCCCTCAGGCTTGGACCCTTGAATGCCATAGGAGTTGTGATACAGTTAGCCAACAGGAGCAGTGCTTATTGATGAGCTGCCGAGGCTCCTCAAATTAGTTAAAGTTTAAATTCGGTTACCTAAGCTACTTGTAGCATAAGCCAGCCCTAAGTCGAACCTAAGGATTGTTCTATTTAGTGAATCATATTAAGAAGCATATAAACAGGGGGGTTTTGTTTGTTCATGTGATTAACAGAAATTAATGGTAAGTGGTAAAGTTTTAGGGAAAACAACCAATCCTAGCCTTAACTGATTCTGATTTTAGTCCATCCTTGATTTCCAATGATCCATTCAATTATTAACCATGTTCTTGGCCTTTAAAACATATCAAGAAACCTCTCAATGTTCTATGGATGTCCACTGGTTAAGCAACCAGAATTCGGTTTTAACTAAGACTAAATGAATTAAGCAAATATTCAAGTCTAGTTTTACCTAAGTCCATTATCCAACCAAGGTAATTAATCCATCCAAAAGCTCAAAAACATTAATTAACCATACAATCCTCTTGTATCACATGCTAACAGAATATGAAAATCTAAATTCGAATTAAGCAATTCAAACAGAATATTTCAGAGGATTGAAGAACTTGATTAACAACTAAATGAATAACAACAACACATAATCTCAAAACCAATAATCAGAACAGCCAAAACTTGGATTGATTTGATGAATTAGCCCTCCATGAACAAGAGAAGCCAAGTTCTTGCAAAATATCTAGAGAGAAAACTTAAAGACTAAGGAAAGTTCAAAAGCTGTCTAAAATATTTAAATGACTTGATATGAATTTCAGCTGCCCCTTTGTATTGATATATATCTCCAAAATTACATGCACACCCAAATTACCCTTAGGGCACACTTGTTCCCATGGGCCTTAGCTTTAATTGGGCTTTGGTTTGGGCCCATTTGGACTTGTCATGAGGAAGTTAGGCCCATTTAAGTGCCAATAGGTGTCTGGAACCATCAGCCAACTTCTACTGCAAATAAGACCATCTTCAATATAAAATATGGTGAACCGGTCTTCATAACAATTGACGCTCTGTCTGTTAGCTCTCCAATGGTACCAGTTTCAAGTCCATATGACATACACAACTCAAGTTATGGCCCAAACACTGCATGTAGGTCAGGATCCTACGACAACATGTCTTCTCTGGCTTCTAGGCTGCATATGACCTTTTGGACGTCCGAATTAGCTTTGGATCCCTGAAAGAAAGTTGTAGAAAATTCTCTCAGCTTTCCTACAAGGTATGACTCGGAATTTTTAGACATCCAAAACTCAAGATATGCACGAAACACAGAGATAGCATAAAATGCTCAATATTGCTGGAAATTGTAATCAGGCACAAATGGATCCAAAGTCATGAAATGAGGTCCAAGTCTATGCAATTCAGCCCAAAAGAGGTTTAAAAGACTAAGTATGAGGGATAACTATTGTATAAAAAGTGTGTTCATCAAATTTCCCCACACTTAGCTTTTGCACGTCTCGGGCAAACTAGAATTCCAAAACCAAGAAAAGCAAGAACAAGGAAACAAAAACAAATTTAAAAACTAAAGGATCACCTCTCAATGATATTTAAGATATGCAGAAGTTTATACCACAAGTAAGAAGAGCAATTAAAGATTCAAGGAAGTCACAGCATTCATGAAATAAAATTTCTTCTCATCCAAAATTAACAAACAAGGTAACTTCAATTGGAAAGCATAAGTCAAGAATGATAGATCCTCACAAGATATACTCTCAATCCCTCAAGTGTTTAGAAATTGGGTACTTCACTCAATCAAACTCATGAAGAGATGTACTACCATAAGCTTGCTTATCTTCTACTTCTCCACTACTCAAACAAATGCACACACAAATCAAGAGGACTTTATTTAAGGTTGTAATAAGGCCAAGGTAAAGGTAAAGGAATTAATCAAAATGGATATCACAAGGTAAAAACTCAAAGAGAATAAAAGAACATTGGAGAGGAACTCAAATGACAAGCATTAAATTCCAAGTGTGTAAAACATATTCTCCTTCCTTTGCACATATTCCTTTTCCTTTCCTTTTCCTTTTTCACAATTCTGATTTTTTTTTTTTATTGAACCAATTGGCTCTTTTTTTCTTTCTTTCTTTCACATAATACTTTGCACATTAGAATTCACAACCTCCACACTTGTACTATTAATTACCCACAAGCATAAGAGCTCCTCCAAGACAATGAACCAATGCTCTCCCATTCCCTAAGGTAAGGTAACAACATGGTATTTTGTACATAGGCATATAATGAGCTAAGATCAAAGATAGGCAAATAGGCTCAATGGGGGTAATCAAAGGGAAATAATACAAGATTAGCTATTTGGCAAAGTGGCTAAATCAAGAAAGAATGCCTCAATCATGTTCATGTATGCAAATGATAATGTAGCCTAAAAAAGAATCAAACAAGTTCTAGAGTTAACAAATTCCATGAGTGAAAATCACACAAGAAGGAAAAAAGAATGACACAAATGCTAAATCCATCCATTAAAAGGTTCAAAAACTCACAAGACATGTATCTATCAAACTTAATCATCAATCCAACATCTAAAACCAAGCATGTAAAATTAAGGATGGAAAACAAGTTATTCAATCATGCTATGAACCTTGAAATGTAATTACTTTAAACTTACAACTTTACAAATTCTATAACATCATTGGAGGGTAATTAAAACAGAAAAATGACAACAAAAACAGAAAAAACAGCAAGAACAACAAACAGAAAAAATTAAAACAGAAAACAACAAATTTACAGAAATAGTAAAGTAATCAACTAAACTAATCAACTAACCTAATCAACTAATCAACTAAACTAATCGACTAATCTAATCAACTAAATAGAAAACAATAAAGCAACTAAACTATACAGAAATTCCTCCCCCACACTTAAATTTTACATTGTCCTCAATGTAAAAACTTCAAAAAGTAGCAACAGATGACAATTAATAGCAAGCAGTCACATAAGGACAAGTAAAGTAAAAGAGAGAGAAGAAACATCCTTATCAGGGGAGGTAGATGGCATCGTGCAAATGGACCTCCTCCACTATGTCCTCTTTAGCTACCTCACAGAATGGCTTGCGGCGGTTGAAACCTGTATGTCCAAGAAATGACCAAACTTCCCGCACGCATGTGGGGTAAGATAAAGCAGACATCAAGAACAGAAAATTGAAAATAAAATGAACAACAGAAAACATAAACGAAGCAAAAACTGAAAAAAAAAAACAGACGAAAGCAAACAAAATAGAAAATAGAATACAATTACAATAATATAATCAGAAAATGTACTCCCCTGAAGCTTAAGGTATCATCTTCCGATTACTCTCACGAAGACAGCTAGATACCGGGGTCAAAGACCATTCTCACGAAGTCTTGAGTTGTCCCTGTAGAGTCATCTTCTAAAGCTGTAGAATCAGAACCGGAACCAGAACTAGAATCAGATTCAGATGCAGATTTACCAGGATTGCCATCGCTTAAAAATGTAGAAATTTCTGCACAGATAGCACAGCTCATGTCACCATCACAAACAGCATATGAATGGCACTGGATATACTCCTCTATACCCACAAAGTCAGGGAATGCATAACATAGCTCCTCAGACACATCCACTAACTCTGCAGGAGCATCAATGACCACAGCCTCTGTGATAGAGTCATCTCGTTGTAAAAATGCTGCAATCTCAGAACAAGCAGGGCAAGCAGAATCACCACAACTACAGCACATAGAATCAGGAGTGCTCAAGAAGGCAGATATCTCAGCACATACTGCACAAGGTATATCACCATCGCAATCAGGACAGGAGTTGCACTGAACAGAGTCATCAACACCAACCAAATCTAGGAAGTCAGCACAGAGCTCATCATACCCATCCCCAACTAGATCATCAATCAAGTCAATGTGAAAGACAGAGTGCTCATCCATGGACGGCTGCATAGGCTCAAAAATATTGAATTGCACAACATAGTCTCCAAACTCCATGGATACAGTTCCTACATGAACATCAATCTTGGTCCGTGCGGTCTTGAGGAATGGCCTGCCTAGAATAAGTGGAGCCTTACTGGAGTGTGACTATCCCTCCATCTCCAGAATGTAGAAATCTGTTGGAAAGATCAGCTCATCAACTCTGACCAACACATCTTCAATCAATCCAGCTAGATATGCACTGCTCCTGTTGGCTAACTGAATCACAACACCAGTAGCTCTCAAGGGTCCAAGTCCAAGAGAACTAAACACAGTCATAGGCATCACATTAATGGAAGCACCGAGGTCTAGCATGACATGCTCAAACTTGGATTTACCTATAACACATGGAATTGTGAAAGTGCCTGGATCCTTGCATTTGTGGGGCAGAGGCTAAATAAGGGCCGAAACGTTCTGACTTATGCTAATTCGCTCATTGCCCTTAAGCCGCCTCCTCTGTGTGCATAATTCCTTTAAAAATTTTGCATATTTAGGATTTTGCTTGATAGCATCCAGCAATGGAATGTTGATTTCCACTTTCCTGAAAGTCTCCAAAAGCTCTCTGTCCTTGTCAGCCGCATCTGTTTTCTTGGACTGAGTGGCTCTCTGTGGAAAGGGAAGAGGTGCAGAATATGTAGGCTTCTGCTGTGGCATCTCTGGAGTGGAACTACTAGTGTGCTGGCTGGAACTGCTAGGGTCAGCAACAAGTGGAACTGGCACACTAGGTTGACTCTGAACTGCAGATGCAGGGTCTGGAATTGACTTGCCACTCCTAAGAGTGATTGCACTCACATTCTTCGAATTGGGGTTAAGAATGGTCTGAGAAAGAAGGGTGCCAGAACCTTGGGATTGCAATTGACTCACAGATGATGCCAATTGTCCAATCTGCATTTCCAGATTCTGCATAGTGGACTCTGCCCTCTGCTGGAACTAGATGTTGCTTGTGGCCATCTGCTTGACTAAATCTTCTAATGAAGGCTCAGGTTTGGATGTTGACGGGTTGGCTGGCTGCATAGGCTGTTGCTGGAATGGTGGCCTGTTTTGTTGAAACTGGCCCTGCTTGGCTGATTGAAATTGGTTCTGTTGTTGCTAGGGTTGCCTATATTGCTGCTATTACTGTGGCTGTTGTTGGGAGGACTGTTGTTGTGGTGCTGCAGCATTGCCATATCTAAAATTTGGATGATCCCTCCAACCAGGGTTGTAAGTGTTGGAGTACGGATCATATCTAAGCTGCTGCTACGATTGGTATGGGGATCGATCAGGAAAAACACCTACTGTAGCTACAGAGGGATCCCGAAATCCAGAATCACCATCTTGCAGTGTAGGGCATGCGTCTGTAGGATGTGATGGATAAGCACAAATGCCACACAAGCTTACAGGTTGAGGTGTGGATACTTGTCGCCCCACTGCCAATTGCCTGACCAAGGAGGTCAATTCATCAAGTCTGTGCTCCATTCTTTGTTGGTCAGCAAGTAATACACCAACTTCATTGACTCCCCTGGTGGAATGAATCATCCTGACACCAAATTGCTGGGAATTCTCTGCCATATTGGAAATTAAATCTCTGGCAGTAGCAGGTGTTTTATCCACTAATGCTCCTCCACTAGCAGAATCAATGTTACTTCTATCCGAAGGTGACAAGCCCTCATAGAAATATTGTATCAACAGCTGATCACTTATTTGATGGTGAAGGCAGCTTGAGCACAGCTTGGTAAACCTCTCCCAATACTCATGCAATGTCTCCCCTGGCAGTTGCCTTATGCCACATATGTCTTTGCGAATGGCAGCAGTTCTGGATGCAGGGAAGAACTTTGCCAGAAACAGCTTCTTCATGTCACTCCAATTTCTGACCGAACCTTGTGACAAGTAAAAGAGCCAGTCTTTAGCTGCATCAGCAAGAGAGAAAGGGAATGCTCTCAACTTGATCTGCTCTTTAGAAATTCCTTGTGGCCTCATTGTTGAACAAACCACATGGAATTCCTTTAAATGTTTATGAGGATCTTCACCTGCAAGACCATGAAACTTTGGCAGCAAGTGTATCAATCCAGATTTCAATTCAAAAGCAGTATCAATCTCTGGATATTAGATCCCTAAAGGTTGGTAAACAACATCAGGGGTGGCCAATTCCTTAAGAGTTATGTCTCTAGGCTGCATATTATGATTATTATTTCCCGCTCTATTAGCATTATCAGCTCTATTACCTTCATCAACAGGATCAACAACAGGAATAACAATAGGAGTTCTAGCTTCAGCCATAGTAGGATCTAAATTATCAACAGCCCTATGTGCTCTATTAAGTGTACGCAAGGTTCTCTCTATTTCAGGGTCTACTTCAAGCAATACAAAAGGAGAAGACCTAGTCATATACCATGCAAACAAGTGGCTAAATGCCTAAACACACCACAATGCACAAAAACACAGAAAAACTCACAAAACTGACAGAATTTAGCTAAAACTGAAACACACCAAAAACACAAAACAAAGGTAAAAAGACACCAAAATAGGACTAGAAAAGGTATCTAAACATTTTTTAAAATTTTTCTACCACCACAGGACGAAAGGTGGATGAAAATGGAACTCAAAAATCAAATAAAAAATCTTTAAAAAATGAAAAAGTGGTCAAAACAGTCGAATTTGGCTTAAAAAGGCAGACCTCACGGCCGTAGGTGTGATTGTTGGTTGTTAGGCCCTTTTCCTTCAACTAACCAAGTTTCAGGTCAATCGGAGCAAAAAATTTTGTTCGGAACAATAGAACCATAAATCACTAAATCAAGCCAAATCGAAGGAAAAACAAGGGGGAAATGGTCCAAATAGCCAGAATTCACTCAATGACAATATAAAACATCTAAGTAAACTTCAAATCAAGAAAAACAATGGCCACTGGCCTCAAACAGAATGGATACTTGGCCAAAAAGTTATGGAAAAAGTGGCCAAAACCCTAAAAAGAACAAAAACTCAAACACAAGCAGGGTGAATTAGGGGGAAGTTAAAAGTCAGTTTTACTACTAATAATATTGATTCAAAGTTAGAACAATCCCCGGCAACGGGGCCAAAATTTGATGAGCTGCCGAGGCTCCTCAAATTAGTTAAAGTTTAAAGTTGGTTACCTAAGCTACTTGTAGCATAAGGCAGCCCTAAGTCGAACCTAAGGATTGTTCTATTTAGTGAATCATATTAAGAAGCATATAAACAGGGGGGTTTTGTTTGTTCATGTGATTAACAGAAATTAATGAAAAGCGGTAAAGTTTTAGGGAAAATAACCAATCCAAGCCTTAACTGATTCTGATTTTAGTCCATCCTTGATTTCCAATGATTCATTCAATTATTAACCATGTTCTTGGCCTTTAAAACATATCAAGAAGTCTCTCAATGTTCTATGGATGTCCACTGGTTAAGCAACCAGAATTCGATTTTAACTAAAACTAAATAAATTAAGCAAACATTCAAGTCTAGTTTTACCTAAGTCCATGATCCAGCCAAGGTAATTAATCCATCCAAAAGCTCAGAAACATTAATTAACCATACAATCCTCTTATATCACATGCAAACAGAATATGAAAATCCAAATTCGAATTAAGCAATTCAAACAGAATATTTCAGAGGATTTGAGAATTTGATTAACAACTAAATAAATAACAACAACACATAATCTCAAAACCAATAACCAGAACAGCCAAAACCTGGATTGATTTGATGAATTAGCCCTCCATGAACAAGAGAAGCCAAATTCTTACAAAATATCTAGAGAGAAAACTTAAAGACTATGGAAAGTTCAAAAGCTGTCTAAAATATCTAAATGACTTGATATGAATTTCGGCTGCCCTTTTGTGCTGATATAGACCTCCAAAATTATATGCACACCCAAATTGCCCTTAGGAAACACTTGTTTCCATGGGCCTTAGCTTTAATTGGGCTTTGGTTTGGGCCCATTTGGACTTGTCATGAGGAAGTTAGGCCCATTTAAGTGCCAATAGGTGTCTGGAACCATTAGCCAACTTCTACTACAAATAAGACCATCTTCAATATAAAATATGGTGAACCGGTCTTCATAACAATTGAAGCTTTGTCTGTTAGCTTTCCAATGATACTAGTTTCAATTCCATATGACATCCACAACTCAAGTTATGGCCCAAAAACTGCATATAGGTCAGGATCCTGCGACATCATGTCTTCTCTGGCTTCCAGGCTGCATATGACCTTCTGGACATCCGAATTAGCTTTGGAGCCCTGAAAGAAAGTTGTAGAAAATTCGCTCATCTTTCCTACAAGGTATGACTCGAAACTTTTAGACATCCAAAACTCAAGATATGCACGAAACACAGAGACAACATAAAATGCTCAGTATTGCTGGAAATTACAATTAGGCACAAATGGATCCAAAGTCATCAAATGAGGTCCAAGTCTACTCAATTCAGCCCAAAAGAGGTTTAAAAGACTAAGTATGAGGGATAGCTATTGTATAAAAAGTGTGTTCATCACTTATCCAACTGGATTGATTGAAGATGTGTTGGTCAGAGTTGATGAACTAATCTTTCCAACAGATTTCTACATTTTGGAGATGGAGGAACAGTCACAATCCAGCAAGGCTCCACTCATTCTGGGCAGACCATTCCTCAAGACTGCTCGGACCAAGATTGATGTGTATGTGGGAACTCTATCCATGGAGTTTGGCGATTCTGTTGTGCAGTTCAACATTTTTGATACTATGAAGCATCTCATGGATGAGCATATTGTTTTTCACATTGGTGTGATTGATGATTTGGTTGAGGATGTTTACCGTCATATGTGTGCTGATTTACCTGATTTGGCTGGTTTTGATGATTCTATTCAGTGCCAATCTTGTACTGAATGTGACGGTGATTCTGACTGTGCTATTTGTGCTGAGATCTCCACCTTTTTACGTGATGATGACTCTGGTTCCCCAGAGCTGGCAGTAGCTGCTGTTCAGGAGGAGATTCAGTTTACAGAGATTGACATTCAGTCACCCAAATTACTGCCTTCTGCAGTGCAGCCATCCAAGCTAGAGCTGAAGCCTCTGCCTAAGCATCTGAAGTATGCGTATTTGACATCTGCACAGCAGCTTCCGGTAATTATGGCTAACAATTTACTTCCTGAGCAAGAGGAAAGATTGTTGCGCATTTTGCGAGAGCATAAGCAAGCCATTGGCTGGACATTAGCAGATATTCCTGGCATTAGTCCATCTACATGCATGCATCGNAGAGATTGACATTCAGCCACCCAAATTACTGCCTTCTGCAGTGCAGCCATCCAAGCTAGAGCTGAAGCCTCTGCCTAAGCATCTGAAGTATGCATATTTGACATCTGCACAGCAGCTTCCGGTAATTATGGCTAACAATTTACTTCCTGAGCAAGAGGAAAGATTGTTGCGCATTTTGCGAGAGCATAAGCAAGCCATTGGCTGGACATTAGCAGATATTCCTGGCATTAGTCCATCTACATGCATGCATCGTATATTACTTGAAGATGGCGCTAAACCAGTGAGGCAACCCTAGAGGCGATTAAAACCTCTCATCCTGGACGTGGTAAAGAAGGAGGTGACCAAACTTCTGCAAGCTGGCATCATTTATCCTATATCAGATAGCACTTGGGTGAGCCCAGTACAGGTTGTCCCGAAGAAATCTGGGGTTACAGTGGTGGCCAACCAGAACAACAAGCTACTACCTACCCGAGTGCAGAACAGCTGGCGGGTCTGCATCAATTATAGGAGGCTCAATCAAGCCACCAGGAAGGATCATTACCCCTTGCTGTTCATCGATCAAATGCTGGAGCAGTTAGCTGAGAAATCGCATTATTGCTTCCTGGATGGCTACACTGGGTACTTCCAGATTCATATAGCACCAGAGGATCAAGAGAACACCACTTTTACATATCCCTTTGGCACGTTTGCTTACCGGCGGATGCCTTTTGGCCTTTGCAACGCCCCTGGTACCTTCTAAAGGTGCATGGTAAGTATATTCTCTGATTTTTTAGAGGAGTGTATGGATGATTTTACTGTTTATGGTTCTTCTTTTGATGTCTGTCTGAGTAGTTTAGCCAGAGTATTGCATTGCTGCATTAAAACTAACATTGTCTTAAATTTTGAAAAATGTCATTTCATGGTAGAGCAAGGTATAGTTTTAGGCCATGTAGTGTCTAGGAAAGGAGTTGAGGTAGATCCTGCTAAAATAGATGTCATTACTGTTTTATCTTACCCCACATGTGTGCGGGAAGTTCGGTCATTTCTTGGACATGCAGGTTTCTACCGGCGCTTTATCAGAGACTTCAACAAGATAGCCATCCCGCTGTCTAGCCTTCTGCAGAAAGATGTGGAGTTTCTGTTTGATCACAAGTGCAAGGAAGCTTTCAGCAGCCTGAAGCTAGCTCTCACCAGTACCCTTGTCATTCAGCCACCTGATTGGACACTCCCATTCGAGCTGATGTGTGACGCTTCAAACTATGCCTTGGGAGCTATCTTGGCATAGCGAGTGGCCAAAGTTCCCCATGTGGTTTACTATGCTTCAAGAACTCTAGATGCTGCTCAAGCGAACTACATAACCACTGAAAAAGAACTTTTATCTATTGTTTTTGCATTAGATAAGTTCAGGTCTTATTTGATAGATTCTAAGGTTATGGTGTTTTCAGATCATACAACTCTGAAGTATCTTTTAAAGAAACCGGATGCTAAGCCAAGACTGATTAGGTGGATGTTGCTGCTCCAAGAGTTTGATGTGGATATTCAAGACAAAAGTGGAGCAGAGAACCTGGTTGCTGACCACCTAAGCTGCATCGAGCGAGCTCCTGATCCACTGCCCATTCAGGATTCCTTTCCTGACGAGCAGCTGTTAGGGCTGCATGGTGAGTTTCCATGGTATGCAGATCTTGTCAATTATCTAGCTGCCCATGCTTTGCCCTCACACCTCACACCTCACACGTGCCCAAATAGACAAGTTAAAGAGTGAGGCGAAATATTATGTGTGGGATGATCTCTATCTCTGGAAATTTTATAGTGATCAAATCATTAGGAGATGTGTGCCTGATAATGAGTTTCAGTCTATTCTTAGCTTTTGCCATACTTTTGCATGTGGTGAACATTTTGGTCCTCAACGTACGGCTAGGAAAGTCTTAGACTCTGGATTGTATTGGGAAGCTTTATTTAGGGATGCACATATATTTTGTAAATCTTGTGAACAATGTCAGAGAATCGGAAATATTTTCTATAACCATGAGATGCCCCAGCAGCCTTTGCTATTCTGTGAGATTTTTTATGTCTGAGGTATTGACTTTATGGGACCTTTTCCTATTTCTTTCGGTTTTGTTTACATCTTACTTGCTGTGGATTATGTGTCTAAGTGGGTGGAGGCGAAAACCACCCATACTGATGATTCTAAAGTTGTTGTGGATTTTGTTAGATCAAACATTTTCTGCAGATTTGGCATTCTTAGGGCAATCATCAGTGATCAGGGTTCACATTTCTGCAACTGGACTATGGCGGCTTTAATAAAGAAATATGGCGTCATGCATAAGGTTTCGACCCCTTACCACCCTCAGACCAATGGGCAAGCTAAAGTCTCCAACAGGGAGATTAAGCGTATATTGGAGAAGACTGTCCAACCTAATCGGAAGGACTGGAGTTTGCGACTCGAGGATGCTCTGTGGGCATACTGGATTGCTTTCAAGACACCTATTGGGATGTCTCCCTACCGGATAGTTTTTGGCAAAGCCTACCACCTTCCAGTGGAGCTTGAGCACAAGGCCTATTGGGCGGTCAAGCAGTGCAACCTTGATTTGAGCCAAGCCGGGTCCCAGAGAAAGCTTCACCTCCAAGAGCTTGAGGAGCTTCGTTTGGATGCTTATGAGAGCTCCCGCCTTTACAAGGAAAAGACCAAGCGGTTTCACAATAACATGGTGCTGAGGAAGGAGTTCTCTCCTGGCCAGAAAGTTCTCTTGTATAACTCTCGCTTAAAGCTCATGCCCGGCAAGCTCCGTTCTCGGTGGCTTGGTCTGTTTGTTGTCACCAAGGTTTTTCCTTATGGTGCAGTGGAGATAGCGAGTGAGTCCACCAGCAAGGCTTTCAAGGTAAATGGGCATCGCCTCAAGCCATTTTATGAGGGCGCTCAGGAGGACATCATGGAGGAGGTCCACTTGCAAGATGCCATCTACCTTCCCTGATAAGGATGTTTCTTCTCTCTCTTTTACTTTACTTGTCCTTATGTGACTGCTTGCTATTAATTGTCATATGTTGCTACTTTTTGGAGTTTTTACATTGAGGACAATGTAAAATTTAAGTGTGGGGGAGAGATTTCTGTATAGTTTAGTTGTTTTATTATTTTCTATTTAGTTGATTAGTTTAGTTTTTACATAGAGATTGCTATTTAGTTGATTAGTTTTCTGTTTACTTTACTATTTCTGTTAATTTGCTATTTCTGTTTTAATTTTTTCTGTTTGTTGTTCTTGCTGTTTTTTTCTATTTTTATTGTCATTTTTCTGTTTCAATTACCCTCCAATGATGTTGTAGAATTTGTAAAGTTGTAAGTTTAAAGTAATTACATTTCAAGGTTCATAGCATGATTGAATAACTTGTTTTCCATCCTTAATTTTACATGCTTGGTTTTAGATGTTGGATTGGTGATTAAGTTTGATAGATACATGCCTTGTGAGTTTTGAGCCTTTTAATGGATGGATTTAGCATTTGTGCCGTTCTTTTCCTTCTTGTGTTGATTTTCACTCATGGAATTTGTTCACTCTAGAACTTGCTTAATTCTTTTTGAGGCTACATTTTCATTTGCATACATGAACATGATTGAGGCATTCTTTCTTGATTTAGCCACTTTGCCAAATAGCCAACCTTGTATTATTTCCCTTTGATTATCCCCATTGAGCCTATTTGTCTATCTTTGATCTTAGCTCATTTTATGCCTATGTACAAAAATACCATGTTATTACCTTACCTTAGGGAATGGAAGAGCATTGGTTCAATGTTTTGGAGGTGCTCTTATGCTTGTGGATAATTAATAGTACAAGTGTGGAAGTTGTGAATTCTAACGTGCAAAGTATTATGTGAAAGAAAGAAAGAAAGAAAAAAAAANNAAAAAAAAAAGAGCCAATTGGTTCTGAAAAAAAAAACAAAAAAATTTGAATTGTGAAAAAGGAAAAGAAAAAGAAAAGGAAAGAATATGTGCAAAGGAAGGAGAATATGCTTTACACACTTGGAATTTAATGCTTGTCATTTGAGTTCCTCTCCAATGTTCTTTTATTCTCTTTGACTTTTTACCTTGTGATATCTATTTTGATTCATTCCTTTACCTTTACCTTGGCCTTATTACAACCTTAAATAAAGTCCTCTTGATTTGTGTGTGCATTTGTTTGAGTAGTGGAGAAGTAGAAGATAAGCAAGCTTATGGTAGTGCATCTCTTCATGAGTTTGATTGAGTGAAGTATCTAATTTCTAAACACTTGAGGGATTGAAAGTATATTTTGTGAGGATCTATCATTCTTGACTTATGCTTTCCAATTGAAGTTACCTTGTTTGTTGATTTTAGATGAGAAGAAACTTTATTTCATGAATGTTGTGACTTCTTTGAATTTTTAATTGCTCATCTTACTTGTGGTATGAACTTCTTCATATATTAAATATCATTGGGAGGTGATCCTTTAGTTTTTAAATTTTGCTTTTGTTTCCTTGTTCTTTCTTTTCTTAGTTTTAGAATTCTAGTTTGCCCGAAACGTGCAAAATCTAAGTGTGGGGGAATTTGATGAACACACTTTTTATACAATAGTTGTCCCTCATATTTAGTCTTTTAAACCTCTTTTGGGCTGATTTGAGTAGACTTTGACCTCATTTGATGACTTTGGATCCATTTGTGCCTAATTGCAATTTCCAGCAATACTGAGCATTTTATGCTGTCTCTGTGTTTCGTGCATATCTTGAGTTCTGGATGTCTAAAAATTTCGCGTCTTACCTTGTAGGAAAGCTGAGAGAATTATCTACAACTCTAATTCAGGGATCTAAAACCAATTCGTATGTCCAGAAGGTCATATGCAGCTTGGAAGCCAGAGAAGACATGTTGTCGCAGGATCCTGACCTACATGTAGTGTTTGGGCCATAACTTGAGCTGTATATGTCATATGGACTTGAAACTGGTACCACTGGAAAGCTAATAGACAGAGCTTCAATTGTTATGAAGACCAGTTAACCAGATTCTATATTAAAGATGGTCTTATTTGCCGTCGAAGTTGGCTGATGGTTCCAAAAACCTATTGGCACTTAAATGGGCTTAACTTCCTCATAACAAGTCCAAATGAGCCCAAACCAAAGCCCAATTAAAGCTAAGGCCCATGGGAACAAGTGTGCCCTAAGGGCAATTTGGGTGTGCATGTAATTTTGGAGGTCTATATCTTCAGAAAGGGGCAGCCAAAAATGGGAATCAAGTCATTTAGATATTTTAGACAGCTTTTGAATTTTCCTTAGTCTTTAAGTTTTCTCTCTAGATATTTTGTAAGAACTTGGCTTCTCTTGTTCATGGAGGGCTAATTCATCAAATCAATCCAGGTTTTGGCTATTCTGATTATTGGTTTTGAGATTATGTCTTGTTGTTATTTATTCAATGATTAATCTAGTTCTTGCTTCCTCTGGACTATTCTGTTTGAATTGTTAAATTCGAAGTTGGATCTTCATGTGTGATTGCTTAATTGCATGTGATTAAAGAAGATTGTATGGTTAATTAATGTTTCTGAGCTTTTGGATGGATTAATTACCTTGGCTGGATCATGGACTTAGGTAAAACTGGACTTGAATGTTTGCTTAATTCATTTAGTCCTAGTTGAATCCGAATTCTGGTTGCTTAACTAGTGGACATCCATAGAAGATTGAGAGGCTTCTTGATGTTTTCTAAAGGCCAAGAACATGGTTAATAATTGAATGGATCATTAGAAATCAATGATGGATTAAAATCAGAATCAGTTAAGACTTGGATTGGTTGTTTTCCTTTAGGGTTACCACTTACAATTAATTTCTGTTAAACACATGAACAAACAAAACCCCCTTATTGATATGTTTCTAAATATGATTCACTAAATAGAACAATCCTTAGGTTCGACTTAGGGCTGCCTTAGCTACAAATAGCTTAGGTAACCGACCTTAAACTTTAACTAATTTGAGGAGCCTCGGCAGCTCATCACATCCTTCATTGTTTTACCTAATTTGGTTTAAGAGAGGGGGTGGGAGTTAAGGGAAAGTATACGAGCCTAAATGTGATTAACTTCAAAATGTTCCATTGGTTTATTTGTCGTACTGCCTTATTGGCTTTAAAAAAGGGTAAATTAAACTCTACATATATATATTTTTTTAAAAAAAAAAGTAAAATCCCACTTTGATGTTTCAATTTTGTATGGAACCATATGCATTCCCATTTTTCTTATTTAGTAATGTTAATTATTCGTGTATATATGCTCACAAGTTGTCAAAATATAACTCTAAAATATAAAAGAATTTTGCCGGCCTTAGTGATAGATAATGTCAAGAAACATCTCACAAAGAAAAGTTTAAATAAATGAAGTTAAATTATGATTATTTTAACTCTTTTCTGGTGTACAAAAATTTAAAAATTGGTTAGACTAGATAAAACCAAGGGGGACATGTGTTAAATGGATCTTTACAACTTTGAATCCAAGTCATTGAATAAGGAATTTGAATTTCTCATTGTTGAATCAAGAAACTATTGACAATTATTTTAATTCTTCAAATGTAAAATAAGTGTGCAACTGCTCATATTTAATTAATATTATTCCAGCTCTATACATTGCTAAAGCCACAAGTGTATGTTACTGGTGATGATTTTGGTAATTTCAATAAAGTCTTAAATTCAAATCTTTATACTTATGAATTAAGTAAAAAGAAAAAAAAAAAACACTACTTTATTTTTAGTTATATGATGATGTAGACATCATATTTTGTCTTGGTGTTTTTCGTTGCATAAAAAAAATGATGATTTTTGAAAAGATGAAAGCTCTTAATTTTGTACTATTACTTTTTATATTTTTATTTGGGCCTTTATAATAAAGCAAAACTTAGTCTTACTACCTTAGCTTAATCCATTGTTAATCTAGCCTATTTTTTTAGAGAGAAGAAGGTTTAATCTCCATCAAATTCGTTCTATAAGGGTAATTTCTACTCTAATTCTTCCATCTTTACTGCTGGAATTTTTTTTTTTTTTTATCCATGGTGATTAATTTATCTATTTGTTGTTATGTGTAAATGATTATGCTGAATTTCTAAATCATAGTGTAGTTTGATGGAGTTTGAGATTGATTCTTATGGTTCTAGGGTACCCATGGTGTTGGATTCCTCAATTTAAGTTCAACTTTTTATGTTGATATAGAAATAATTTTTATTTTGGGAATTTGAGTTGTTTCTTTGATTCATAATACTAAGTTTGGTTGTCGATTGTGCATTTTCGGGTCTGTCAATATTTTCTGGCATCCCTCGGTTTTTATTTTTCAAATGGACCTACAGAGCTCCGATTTTAGTGATTCTTGATTTTTTAGAACCGGAAGATGTTTTCATCCTATGCGTAAAAATTTCAAAACTAAATTCATTTTCCCTTACTCCCAGTATTTATTTGAATTGTATTGTTTTTATGTCATTTTGGGGCTGTTAGTTTTCTTTGGCAACCCTTAGTTTTTATTTTTTAGATGAAGCTAAAAAGCTCCAACTTGAGTCATTCTTCCTTTTTTAGAACCAAGAAGCATGTTTCTCTTATGTATAAAAATTTCATGGTCAAATTATCTTTTACCTGCTCTCAATTTTTTCTTTGAATTTAATTATTTTTCTGCTATTTCGGGTCCGTCAGTCTTCTCTGACAACCCTCGGTTTTTATTTTCTAGGTAGAGCTACAGAGATTCAATTTGAGTAATTTTTTATTTTTTTAGAACTGGGAGACGTTTTTCTCATGTGTGTAAAAATTTTAAAGCCAAATTTTTTTTTCTCTATTCCCAGTTTTCATATAAAATTGGCCGTTTTTTGGCACTGTCAGGTTGTCAGTCGTCTCTGGCAGCATTTAGTATTTTTGTGTCTAATTTAAGCTATAGAACTTTGTTTTAAGTGATTCCTATCTTATTAGAACTGAGAGACATGTTTCTTTGTTATATAAAAATTTCAAATTAAAATTCCTTAGCATGCATTCTCAGTATTTGTCTAAATTTGGCTCTCCTTTCTGTTTTGTCATGAGATTCTTTTAGATATTGTTTTGGGATTATTTTGCTTGTGTTTTATTGATGTTCTTGAGTGATTTAAGGTTGATTGGGAATTATGTTAAATTTTCTTGTATATCCTTGTCTTGCATCATTTTGAGGTATTTTCATGCATCATTTTGCTTTGCTTGTTATAGTAAATCCTTTTGGTTGTCCATGTTTGAATAATTTCTTACATGTTTCCTGAATTAATGCTCATTTGATAATTGTTTCCGATAATGTTTGTGAGCTGGATTGTAAGTGACGACAAGCAAGAAGGCTCAATCCTCGAGCAAGGCAGAGTTGGAAATGAGAAGACCTTTGCTTTGCTTTACTTTTATTTTGTTTTATGTAACCATTTAAATTTCCACACTGTAATTTATAAACTCATGTACTTGCATTCATTTAGGATTTTAATTGTGTTCGATGTAGTATCCATAGCCCCCTTACTTATCATGGAAGGATAGGGCAATCTATCTGAATATCGGGTGGCCCACTCTATCGTTCCTAGATAAAGATAAGCGATTTATGACACGTTAGTTGCATGCATTTTATGTTTAAATTTGTTGTCAATATTCTTATTTATTTATGTAATTTATCATTTGAGGGATGAATAAAATATATTTTTTGTCATATTATGTTCGCACAATTGATTTTATGTAACTGTTTTTAAACGGGTGTTATAGGGTATCTAACACCTTCCCCACACACAGATTGACTCTCGAACTCTCTCTAGTTTACATACCATTTTTAAAATTTAAAAGGGATTTTTTAATTGTTCCCCATTTTCTTATTACAATTGGTGGTAATTTCAAGTTTTCTTTGAAAATTAATCTTTTTTAAAAAAAGTCTGTCATCCGCATTGTAAGGACCTTTGGGTATGCTATGACAAATGGTATAGAGGATTAATTTTTTGATGTCTTGTAAATTACCTAATCAACCACACCTAATAGGCTAATACTAATAGATCAAAGAAACTACACTTTGCTTAAACACCAAATCACCAATGCATGAAAACGACATGTATTCCAAAAAGTCCTTTGGGCCTAGGAAACCTATGGACCCAAGAAAGCCTGTAATGTGAACTTGGACCTCTTGATAGACCCAATAAGTTCCTATTCAAACTATTATATTATAATAGTGAATTGCCATTACATCTCAAATACAATTTAAGTTTGTAATTCTAACTAATAGATAGAAAATTAGTATTTCTCTAACAAAAAAATAATAATAATGATTGTCAATCAAAATTTGCAAACAGGGAAAAAATATTGATGCCAATTAATTTATGGAGGTTTCTTAGATACTTTGTTGTATGACATACTACATAAGAATAGCCAATGTGTGAATGACATGTGTACAAATTAACTGTTTTTAAGTTTGTTTGAAAAAATAAGATAAATTAATTTTATATCAAATAAAATATGAAAATTACATATGCTTGCTATGTCAGTGTAGTATGACATACACATATAGTATCATAGAATTCCCATTAATTTATGTGTCTCTAAAAGAGTTCTATATTTTATGGAGACCTATTCTATTAAGAATCCATAAAATCAATATAATTTTCCTAAAAAAAAAAAGCTAATAATTACTCATACAATTTGTTTTATACAATTTGATGTCAAACAAGAAATTGGTTCACCCTTGGAATACGTAGCTATAAATGGATTATAGGGAGCAATATGAGTGCTACTTAATAAGTATAAAACATATGACTTCATTATAAGGAGAAAACAATATACACACTTAGAACTAGTCAAAGAATCTAAATCTTTAAACATCACAATATCCCACAAACAGAATGGAAAAGTTAAGGAATAACCCCACAAGGCAACCCTGACAAGAAAAAAGTGTCAAAATGCATGCCTGCTTTTCCTTCAATAAATAGGAACTATATTTTTAGTTTCATGACATATGACTGATCTATCGGTAGGACCGTTGCATTTGTGGCCAACTCACTGATTTATTAGCATATTGCAAGTGGTGTTTTGTCACTTCTAAGCTAATTTATTGATAATTATTATCCAAGTTAATTTACTGACATAGATATAGCAATGCCTAGATTTAGTCCCACAAGAAGTATTAGCAACAAACGAATACAGAACTAAGCTACCACTCTTAAGCGTTATGATATTAAAATTGCAGCAATACATAAAGAGGAAAATAGCCTTTGAGTTTTGTTTTCGATTTCACCTTTGATCAACTTGGTGTGGCATGCAAAATGGCAACTGAAGCCAATATTCCAAAAGAAATACTTGCAAGATCATGTGTTACCCAAGAGCTTCATCCTCTGGCTACACTTTCTTTAGTTCTATATTTTTTTCTCATAAGAAATACTTCCATGTATGTGTGAAGAAATTTTCCAGATTTTCATTGTAGTTAGGACTTGTCACGATCACATAGGGATATTGCAATCATCCATAAAATTTCCACTAGTCCAAAACTTAAATGGAAAAGAAGGAACTCAAAAGGAAAAATAGTTAATGAATACTTCTTCCTTAACATCCCACAACTGAGTTCTGCAGAAAATTTACACTTATGAAGGTAAACTAAATGTACCATATTATCACAATTGCTACCTCCTTGCTATTAAAATCAGTATTAACGTCACATAGTTGTAATACTAACAGATTTGTAAAAAATTATCCTTACACCCAAAAAAATCCATAATCCATCCAAACAATATCAAAAAATCATAAAACAACAAACAACCCATACATCAAAAGCCTTAAACAAATTTAACAAAAAAATCAACACATCATCAATTTCCTCATCCCATTTTTAGATTCAAGCTAAGCCCTAACCTAAACAAGCTTGCATCAATCATTCATCCATTTCGTAATCATACATTATCACTGCTTCTATATACTATTATAACTTTAAGGAAAAAGTCTAAAAAACCCTTTCAACTATGCCCTATGTGCAGTTTACCCCCAAAATTTTAAAAACGTAAGAAAGATCTTCTTGAACTTTTAAAATGTGTATTTTAGCCCTATGACCCTGATATCCATCCATTAATGGATGGAAGAGAGCACATGTCGTGCACATGATGTGATTAATCTAGGCTATAATGTAATTTATAGGGGTATAAATAAAAATAAATTTATAAAATTATGGTCAAAAAATAATATTCAAAAATATTTAGGGCCAAAATGATAATATGATAGAGAGGTTTCCTTGGTTTCAAATAAAGTGACAAAACAAATTCAAGAACTTTATGAGAGTGTAGATAGAATANATTTCCCTTGGAATTACCGTTGGAATTTTTCGCATAATTCCAACGGTATAATTCCGTTGGAATTACCGTTAGAATTATTTTCCGTTGGAATTACGCAATTCCAACGGGGCATTTTCCAACGACACGTATTCCGTTGGAATTTCCGTTGGAGTGCAAAATTCCAACGGAATTTCGTAAAATTCCAACGGAAAAATTCCGTTGGAATCCAGGAAATTTGTTGTAGTGATATTTGATCAAGATATAATTAGCTCAAAACCATGCATAATCAGAATTTCAGCAAGCTTGAGTCATAACCAGTTAACTGAACATAAAACTAGTTTATGCAGCATATAGCAGAAAATAAAGATAGAAGGGAGAAAAAATTTAGCCCAATGTTTTTATAGTGGTTCGGCCAAACAGTGCCTACGTCCACTCTCCCAAGGCTGGGGTTCCACTTGTAGTTAAGATATTTCTCCAAGCTTCTGCAATCCTTGATTCCATAGGAGCTAACGAGAAACTCACTCAAACTAGTTTTACAATATTTTACTAGTAACTCTCTAAGCTGGTTTTACAAAGAGCGCACCAGTAACTCTTTTCACTAGTTTCCTAAGAGTTAACTAGAAACTCTCTTACTACAAGAAAAATCAATTTTTCTCACGGAAAATTCTCATAGAACAAAGATCCATGAGAAAACAACAACATTTCTCACGGATTTTCTCACGGCATGTGATTGTTAAAATTCTCTAACGGACATAGTTGACCATGAGAAACATCTGTGAGAAAATGCATGAGAAATGGTGTCCCAACTGTTTTCATAAATGTGTCAACTATTCTCACAGACTCGGTCCGTGAGAAAATTAAAAGTTTCTCACAAACTTTCTCACAGCATTAGCATGTTGTGAGAAAGTCCATGAGAATAGTGTTGCGCACCGTTTCACTTAAAATTTGAACTTTAGGGTTTTTTTCTCAAGGACAAATTCCATGAGAAATTATGTTCTTTTTCTCCCTCGCATAGCCGCAACCTCCATTTTCAATTTCAAAACTTTCTCTCTCTCTCTCCCTAGAGCAAATCACCACCATTTGAGCTTTCAAAGCTTGGGTTTTGTACCACAGGTCTTCTACTTCCAATCTATCAGTTTAGATTTCATAGTTTCTGCTCATTGAGGTAAGTTCCTCTACCCATCTCTTATCTCTGAATTTTTATGCTTTTTGTATGAATAATTCTCTTTCAATTACCATGAACATTATATGATTTAGCTGTTTAAAATGTTTATTGCTTATTTTAGATAATGTAAGAGTTGTTTTAGATGTAGCTGAGTATTGTATGTTGATGAATAGTGAAATTGATAATGAAATATATGTCATTTGTTAAGATTAGGTAGAGAATTTTGTTTTATGCTTGATGTTGAACCATTTTGGAAATTTTTCTAAATTTTTTGAATGTGTAGAAATAATTTTGTAATTTTTTCTATTGCTATGTAAGTTTTTACCCCTACTGCTATGTAATTTTTCATGTTGGAATAAGTTGTAATTTTCTGATTGTGTTTCTATGTAATTTTGTGGAATTTTAAATTCCTTGAATGTTCATTTTTAGGAGAGACTCTGCTAATTTTTGGCTTATGATTTAGGGATTTAGGGTTTATAGGTTTAGGAATTTAAGATTTAGGTTTTAGGGTTTAGGATTTGGATTTAGGGTTTGTGGTATGTTGTTTAGGGGTTTAGGGCTTAGGGTTTGGGGTTAGTATTATAACGTACCTGAAGGTCACTACGATGCGAATGATGGACTTTATAAAAGAGAGATTAATTTTCGAAAGAAAACATGGAGTCACCACCAATTGTATTAAGAAAACATGGAACAATTAGAAAATCCCTTTTTAAATTTTAAAAATGGTTTGTGAACTAGAGATGGTTTGGGAGTCAGTTTGTGTGTGGGGAAGGTGTTAAGCACCCCACAACACCTGTCTGAAGGATGGTTACCCAAAATTTATTGTGTAAATATAATATGGCCAAGAATGTGTATTTTATTTATCCCAAAATAATAAGTGTATTAAAAAATATCTAACAAAATTAAAGACAAAGAATTTAAATGTGCAATGTATGATTTCTCTACCGAGGCCTAAATTCTTCCACCCCTTTATCACATAAAGCACCTTCCAAGGTGGCGCTACCTTCATCTAGGTTGGATAAACAAAGCTATTCCATAAAGGAATTAGACTCAATCTATCCTCCCATGATAAGTGAAGGGGCCTGCGGATATTACGCGACACAAATATATATTTTATATGCAGTGTCAATGTATGATTTTAAGTATTACAATACTTGTCTCGGGGAAATTGACTTTAATTACATTCGAAAAAATAAAGTAAGATAAAATAAAAATTTCTTGCTCCTAGCTTGCAGTAAAGCCTTCTCAGGTAGAGCCCTCCAACTTGGCCACAACCACAATCACCCTCAGTCATATGTAAAATTGCTCAAGGAAACACCAAATACAAGGTAAAAGATTCACAACTAAATATCATCATCTCAAGTATATCTCATGTCTCAAGCATACAAGAAGGATCCCAAATGACACCCAATAAACAATGACTATAAATTGGAGAATTCAATAACCCAACAATTATTCCAAATTGAACTCAAAATGAATTTATGACAACTACCCAAAAATAAGACTACCAATCAGCTCTCACGTAAGCAAATGTAGAAATTACCAAAAGCTCCTGTACAATGCTTAGAACCAAGCTAAAACTTACAAAAATGGAATATGAAAAATTAAGAAAAGGTCACTAAGGCACAATCCAAAACAGCCACATTCAAATTAGAACTGGAAATAGGGGAAAAATAAAATAAAATTCTGAAAAATTTTACATATGAAAGATATATGTCTTACGGTTCTAACAAGATGAGAATCGTGTAACTTGGAGCTCTGTAGCTCTGGCTATGACAAAAGAATTGAGCACTAATTGACAAAACCGAGAATGGGTAAATCAAGTGCCTTTGATGCATCAATTCACACCCAAGTTCATACCAAATATCTTAAATCATATTAAAATAAAAGAACGGCATGAACACAATTGTTTTGCCTAATTTACAATGCATATCATGAGGAGGCATAATAAAGGCAAGCTCCATGGGCAATTACTATTTCCTAAAAAAATGAAGCATGAAATCACCATGACCAAAGAGATGAAAACCAGATCTAAACATATTTATATCAATAGTATATAGCAACTAAACACAATAGAGGCTAATACTTCTTGGGCACAAACACCTAATTATCCTCAAAACAAGCCAAAAATGTATTAAAACAATAATGTAAGTCAACTAAAACAACAGAGAGAAGTATACTAAAACGGAGCTTAAATGAGCATTCAAACAAACCCGAAATGAACACTTAATTAGGAGTAGGGTAGTGGCAAAAATTAGACTAGAAACATCAATGAGATGTCACAAAACAGCAGTGCTAATGTAGCAGAGGAGCAGTATTATACAGTGCAGAATGTAGGATATATATGTCCTTATATAGTGCAAAAATAGTAGTAGAAAACATAAGAACGATAGAGATAAATGCACCCAAAAATGTAAAAAAAAAAGTAAAAATAAAAAATTCCTAGAACAGCAACAACAACAAAAAAAAAAAAACCCAGGCAGCTCGCTAAGAGAAATGGATATAAAATCGGATGGGGCTATAAAACAGAGTTCGCATTAAAGCCGATTAAGTGCTCAAATCTATTTTTCATTTAAACATAACCCACAAAAATACTCAGCAGAACCCCAAAACACCCATAACAACAAAAAAGAAAAAAAAAATCCAAAATAAGGTGAATCATATACTGAAAACTCAAATTGTATACCAATGGAGACAATCCAAATCACCATTCTAATAAATCATAAACAGAGGCACTATCATAGCATAACAACAGGAACCAAAAATATAAAAGTCATCAAGCAATTATTTGGACTCAACCTCATAAACAACAATTTATCGATGGACGGAACACTAGATACCCCAATCCCATATATCCCAATGTAGAAATCAAAGAACAAATAACCAATAGGTAGACCCAAACTCAACCTATTATCTAGCAGCACACTGATCTTGAATGAAAGCATGAAAATAGACCACAATCAACAAAAAATCTTAAGATATTTCAGGACTTGGGGAAATTCCCATCAAATCTATAGAGGCTTGAGTTCAAATTAGAGAGAAGAAGAGAAAGAATACCTGGGTGATAGGAGACGTGGAGTTCTGCTTGCTCTTTATTTTTTTTGTTTCTCTTTATTCGATCTTCCTCTAGCTCACCCCCTTTCTCTCTGTCTTCTCTTCATTCTTTTCTTCCTTCTCTTCACTCACCCCCTCTCCCTCTTCTTAGTCAGTTCTCTTTTCTTTCTTCTCTCCCTATCATTCATACATCCCCTCTTTTAGATACTTTTATCTTTTCTTTCCACTTTTGCCCTTCTTACTTGCTGCCTACTCCCCTTTTTTTCCTTTGTAATTTGTTTTTTTTTTTTTTTTGGTTTAGTTATTTACTAAATATGGATAATGCATAGACTTGGACCAATGTGGAAAGAATAAAATCTATTCCTTGCTCTCCTATTGGTGCTCCTAGATCTAGTGACACAAAAATTCATTTACAAAATTTCTTTTCTCATTTTTTGATTTATTTATTATTCGCAAAAATTTAATTATTGAAGAATGGGGCAAATAGGCTAGACTAACAATAGACTAGGACTAGGGTTTGCTTCATTACAAAATCTCAAACAACAATATTAAAATTAATAATTAAAAATTAAGAATTTATCTCCTTTTTTTAAAAAAAATTATACCACAAAAAATATGAACAAAATATGGTGTCTATAGTTAGGGTATAGGGTTTAGGAATTTATTATTTGGGGTTTAGGTTTTAGGTTAGAGTTTAGGGTTTAGGGATTTATTATTTGGGATTTGGGTTTGGGTTTGTGTTTAGGGTTTAGTGTTTAGGATTATGATTTAAGGTTTAGGGATTGAGGTTTAGATTAATAACTCTTTTGTATGACATATGTTAGACTAGCCGAGGCATTCATCCCCAGCAGTTGGGCAGCCATCCAAGAGGGACAAAGGCAAGGTTGTTGCTCAGCCTTCTCATACCAAGCCGCTCTTACCTTTGTTTATGCTGACCCCGAGGTTGGTGCACACACCGTCACCCACTGCGATGTACAAGGGATACTCAGGAGCTGCCACCACAGGCTCCACATTGCCAACCACTGTAGGGTCGTCACATGCGAGTCCGACAATTTCAGACTCACAATAGCCAGGCTCTCGAGTGGCTGATGGTTGGTTATGGATACTACCACATGGGAGGAAAGAGTAAGTTAATTTTAATACTTAACAATAATTTTTTTTTTTTAGATTTACAATTTATTATTTCTAATACTTATAATAATTTATTCTTTTTGTGCAGCTTTATTCTTTCCAAGGAGCCCGTCAACAACCTTTCGACTATCTACAAGTCAAAATTTGAGGAGGCGTGGCTGGACTTCACCTCAGTTCTTGATAAGGTGAAGAAACTCTAGTGGACAGAGTTCAAGGTAAATTTTTCAGCTTATTTGATTTTACTTTATTCTAAACTAGTTGGTATCTATATTTACTAACATTGATCTTCTATTTTCTAATGCAGAAGAAATGTGTTTGGGACCCTCAGCATGAGAGCCAAATTCGTAAGATCTAGCTCTGAAAGTGTTCTAACAACCTTTACGCCTCTTTCCGAGACATCATGATTGGGAAGACAAAGGACGAATGGTTGTTGTCTGCTGTGTTGGAGGCACTGAAATCTAAATGGGGCTCTCAGCAGTACAAGGTGGTCTTAGAAAGGAACAAGAAGAACTGTTCCTTGAATCAGGGGCAAGCCTATCACAGTGGCGGTTCAATAACCGTCTCCGTACACAAATAGAGGCTGGTAAGTTTTTTGAAGTTCAAATGTAGTCAAAGTTTAGATATGATTAAAAGTTATGTTAATTTATGTTTACTAACAGTTGAAGATTTTGTAGAATAAGGAGTTGGAGAGAGAGCCTAACACACCCAAGGTTTTTCCTCACCTCCAGCACAATGCCAGCAAGGGTTAGGTCCATCCATGGGTTCAATCCACTTATGTAAATATTTTTAAAGTTCTTTAATCTTTATGTCAATTAATTATATGTATGTATTTCATGCTAACTTTATTCTTTTATCTATGCAGACTGAGTTTGAGAAGCGCCAGTCTGAGAGACCAGCCCAGTCCTCTTTGTCTTCTGTCAACAACACCGAGATATGGCTCAATGTCGTCGGCGGCAAGAACAAGAAGGGCCAGGTTTATGACATGGGCTCTGAGGCCGGTGTGTTTGACTCAGCCCAACCACAAGGTACCCAGCTAGACCCTCGCCTATCGGAGACAATGACGCAAGTGGCCTCCCTGAGGCAGCAGGTACAGGCCACCTCAACATAGTGATTCAAGTTCTTGAGGCCTCCGGCACGTCCACAGAGTAGCTCGTTGTAATGTTGGCTCATCTACTGCACCAAGGTCAAGGTGTGCCATCCGCTGCGGCCCCACAACCCCTGGCTGACGATGATGATGACACAGCCAAGGACTTAGGAGGTGACGACAATGGGAATTAGGGTGTAGGGATTTGTATTGTACTTTTTTTTTCATTCTATAACATTTTTTTATTGTAATTAAATTTGATTAATAAATTTTTATTTGATTTATTTCATTTTTATTTTTATATATCATGTATTTCATTAAAATTAATAATTAATTGTTTAGAAAAGAAAAATCAGTCATTTTTTAGCCAAAACAAAAAAAAAATTGAGGAATTTCTCATGAAAACTAATCTGTGAGAAATTTCACGAGAATATTTTCTCTAATATTTCTCACACCAAAATTAAGTTCGTGAAAAGGTGCGTGAGAAAATTTCTAACGAAATTATTTGGTTCGTCACACAATTTTTTCTCATGCCCCATAATTTGTGAGAAGCGTGTTTCTCATAGAATTTTAGGCGTCTTCTCATGAATCTTGTACATGAGAAATTCTTAATTTTCTTGTAGTGTCTCCCTCTAAAAAAGAAAGCAGAGGTCATACCCCAAATTTCTCACGGGAAATCTATTACAATAATCCCAAAGACTTAGCCCTAAAGATAACAACTCTCAAAAGAAATCTAACAAGAAGTTACAGAGTTGGAAGAAGAGAATAAAACTGGTTGTACAACAGAATGTGAATCTTGCTTGATGGCTTCTCTTCTTGATTTTCTAGACATTGGGTCTTCAGTTTTATAGGAATCTAGAGGAAGAAGATGACTGTTTGAATTGAAGATAGACTCCTCAATTTGTAGCTATCAATTTGTGCTATCTTAGGAATCATTTTATTCATCTTTGATTTCTTTCTGAATATAGCTTATTCTTTGAAAAACTTCTTTTTATATTCTCCAACAACTCTTTTTTGATTTCATTGCTTCCAAAGTCCACTCCTCTGATTGATTTGTCATTTATTCTTGAACATTCTTGAGCTTCAAAAATATCTTCAAATCTTTACTGCCACATCATCATAAATGATCTTATGAGGGAAAAGAGTTATGAATGAGAACTGGTTCTTGCTGAGGCAGAAACTCGTGCTTCTTCTTCACCCAAGTTTATCACTAACTTGTTATTAATAAAACACTTAAACAACCAGATTAGGGTTAGTGATAATTAAGGTTGTTTGTTATCATCAAAACTAGGGTTGGAGAACCATGGGGCCAACAATCTCCCTCTTTTTGATGTTGACAAAAGCCTGGAAAGATCTCTCCCTAGAAATATGGTTTCCTTTGAAACTAGTTTTAAAACTAGTTCAAAAAGTAGTTTTCACAAAATAGTTTCTTAGTAGAGGGGTTTCCTTAAAATATATATTAAGCACATATCATCCAGACTATCTCAGATATCAGAATCAGAGCATATAAGAAATATCAAGACAAATAATCCTTTTAGCATATATTTCCCTTTGTAACTGATCTTTCCAATATTTCTCACTCTTTGTAATTATCAAAAAGACTAAAGGAGACAAAAGCTAGATCCTTGAGATCAGAAAGCTCCTTCTTGGTTGTAGCCAGATCTTCTTTTGCTACAACCAACTCCTTTTCTCATGGTTGTCATTGCTACTGTCTGTGTGTGCCATGAAACAAAAATTTGCTTTGTTCTCTCCATCTGAGTCATCATTATCAGAGGTTGAATCACTCCACGAAACAATCATAACCTTCTCATTTCCTCTTCTAGTGTTTTTAGTTGTCACCATTGAAGAATCATGGCTTGTGGGAAGAGTGAGCTGAATTTTGCTTGTTCATCATACCTACAAAGATTAAAAACTTTTAGATCTTTAACTCAAGGTGGTTAAACCTACTAAGAGAGCCCAGGGCTCCGAGTCCAATACCAATTGAGAGTGTAGATAGAATATTTAATGAAGATAGAATCAACTCAAAACCATGCATAATCAGAATTTCAGCAAAATCAAGTCACAACCAGTTAATTGAACATAAAACTAGTTTATGCAACATATAGCAGAAAATAAAGAGAGTAGGGAGAAGAGATTTAGCCCAATGTTTTTATAGTGGTTCAACCAAATAATGCCTACATCCACTCTCCCAAGGCTGAGGTTCCACTAGCAATTGAGGTTATTTGTCCAAGCTTCCGCAATCCCTGGTTTCGCTAACTAGAAACTCACTCAAACTGGTTTTACAAGAGCTCACTAGTAACTCTCTAAGCTGATTTTACAAAGAGCTCACCAGTAACTCTTTTCACTAGTTTCCTAAGATAATATTTAATTTTTTACTTTTAAAGGTAAATTCTTAAATAATATTTTTTAAAAATCAAAATCTACCATTTGACAAATTCTTGTGAATTTTAATTACATGTAATTGAAATGCAGTATTTCAAATGTATGTATTTATAAAATGTTTTGTTTGAGTACTGATGAACACACTTTTTATACAATAGTTATTCCTCAGACTTAGTCTTTTAAACCTCTTTTGGGCTGAATTGCATAGACTTAGACCTCATTTCATGACTTTGGAATCCATTTATGCTTAATTGCAATTTCCAGCAATACTGGGCATTATATGCTGTCTCTGTGTTTCATGCATATCTTGAGTTCTGGATGTCTAAAAATTCCGAGTCATACCTTGTTGGAAAGCTGAGAGAATTGTCTACAACTTTCTTTCAGGGCTCCAAAGCTAATTCGGACGTTCAGAAGGTCATATGCAGCCTGGAAGCCAGAGAAGACATGCTGTCGCAGGATCCTGACCTACATGCAGTATTTGGGTCATAACTTGAGTTGTAGATGTCATATGGACCTGAAACTGGTACCATTGGAAAGCTAACAGACAGAGCTTCAATTGATATGAAGACCGGTTCACCATATTTTATGTGGAAGATGGTCTTATTTGCTGTGCAAGTTAGCTGACGGTTCCAGACACCTTCTGCCACTTAAATGGGCCTAACTTCCTCATGACAAGTCCAAATGGGCCCAAACCAAAGCCCAATTGAAGCTAAGGCCCATGGGAACAAGTGTGCCCTAAGGGCAATTTGGGTGTGCATGTAAAATTGGAGGTCTATATCAGCAAGAGGGAGGCAGCCGAAATTGGAATCAAGTCTTTAGATATTTTAGACAGCTTTCTAGTCTTGCCTTAGTCTCTAAGTTTTCTCTTAGATATTTTGTAAGAACTCAGCTCCTCTTGTTCATGGAGGGCTAATCCATCATATCAATCCAGGTTTTGCTATTCTAATTATTGGTTTTGAGATTATGAGTCGTTGTTCTTCATTTTAGTTGTTAATCAAAGTTCTTTCAATCCTCTGAAATATTCTGTTTGAATTGCTTAATTCGGATTGGATTATTCATGTGTTCATATTCTGTTTGCATGTGATAAAAGAGGATTGTATGGTTAATTAATGGTTCTAAGCTTGGACGGATTAATTACCTTGGCTGGATTCAGGACTTAGGTTAAACTGGACTTGAATGTTTGCTTAATTCATTTAGTCCCTTGTTGAACCGAATTCTGGTTGCTTAACCAGTAGACATCCATAGAACATTGAGAGGCTTCTTGATATGTTTTAAAGGCCAAGAACATGATTAATAATTAAATGGATCCTTGGAAATCAAGGATGAATCAAAATCAGAATTAGTTAAGACTTGGATTGGTTGCTTTCTCTTAAACTCTACCACTTTCAATTAATTTTTGTTAATCACAGAAACAAACACAACCCCCCTGTTTATATGCTTCTCAATATGATTCACCAAATAGAACAATCCTTAGGTTCGACTTAGGGCTGCCCTTTGCTGCAAATAGCTTAGGAACCGACCTTAAACTTTAAGTAATTTGAGGAGCCTCGACAGCTCATCAAATACACTCTATTATAAAAAGAACAAAAATATTCAAAACCTTGTTGTATTTATAATTTAACCATAGAACAGGATCTCTATTAGTATTCTACAAAATATGATAGCTTACAAATGAGTGAATTATACAGTAAAAAATTCTTGCAAACAATAGAATCTTAGTGCTACTGCAACATGAATTATTGCCATAAAGTAGGGTGCTACTAATCCCCACGACAGATAGCCACGGTTCATGATCTAGTTAACCTTTGTTGTATATGACTCCAAAACAAATTTTTGTTTCCTCAAGTAATTCCAATACCTGCATATGTCAAAAATAATTCAAACATATAATAAAGAAAGATGCTTAATTTCATATGAGTAAATATCTACCTTCCAAAAGTAAGATCGCTAGCAAGGGGATGAGGAAAGACAGCCACTGGAGGAGAAGTAATGAGCCTTTTGTGAGCCCCTAAAAGGGACGATATCATAGTAATCAATAACATAATAGACAGGAACAGAAAACTAGGAAAATAAATTTTAAAAAATTACCACTTGAAAGATAATACTTTCAAAGAACATAAGGTTTATGCAAGATGTGCATGAATAAACATCAAACACGCACAAGCATAATGCACTTAGAGTGTAATATTTTTTCTATTGGAACCAACTTCTTTATGGATGAATAGTCATAAATTTTAATGAGCTATATTGACAAAGATGCTATATACAACAATCTAAGTGTCATAGCCAAACAATTTGCAAAGAGAATTACAGATATACCAGCTATAGCTGCAAGAGTCATATCATCAGAATATCCACCATCTCTAAGTCTTGAGACTACACCATAACGGTCCTACCTAAAGTCATCAGCATGCATCTGTAGACAATCAAAATCATTAGTATCTAATTTCTTGGATGCATCACCCAATTGATCCAGGATGTAGCCTTACATCATCATCCAAAAACAAGACATACTTGCTATCTTTATGCATTTTCTCCACTCCAACTTGCTCAAGGGCCAATAGTACATATATATTACAACGAGTCAAAAAAATAAAATGCTTGCAAGGAACAAATTCAAAAATAGCCCCAAGATTTCTATATCAACAAGTAAAGGCAGGTGACTCTTTTAACTTGCGTTTTCATAAAAAGGGAAAAACTATCCAAATACTAATCAACGAAAAACCAAAAATGAATCACATTTTTCAATATAGAGAACATGTATAAGATTTATACATACTAATTCCAATAAAATGTCCAAAGGAAGAGACTAAAGTTCCCAACATAACATGGCCTATTTTGAATTAGAAAAGTCTATCAAATATATGTAAAATAACTTACATATCAGTTGGTTGTGAATTTTTTGACTACAATTTGTTGATAAACCAGCTACAACAACCTTAGCATCAATATAATCCTGCATAGATCAAACATGCATTTAAGTTGGTGAAATATAGACGAGAATATCAAATAAGGCCCAAAACAGAAAGAAGGCAATGCAAGTCCACCAAAAAGACTAGAATCTAGCCTCAATATGGAAGTCTGACTTCTTCCACACAGGGCCTTGGGGAAGAAAAACAAACTAAAATGTGTCTATATACAAGATTGTATAACTTATTTATGTGAAGAATAAAAGAATTTATGGACTTCATTATACCTCATGTTCTGATATTAGTCGTGACACAGCATGGTAAGCTGGATCCTCTGTACTTTCTACCCAAAAAAGAAACTCTAATGGGCCACCATAGAGAGATGTTATCTGCATTTGTATAAGAACAGACTCATAACAAACACAAATTTTCTATTAAAAGGAGAAGCTCAACTAAAAAGTGTAATGATATTACAACAAAGGAAAACTTAATAACTTACAAAGTGAATTCAAATTCCAAAATTCTAATGTAATTGAAAGGCGAGATTTATGTCATCAAATTGTTGGGGGTGTTGGTAACATACAAAAATCAATCCTGTAGATAGTTGAGATTGAATTACCTCCTTCATTTGTGCCATTTCATTCAATAAGAAACAAAATCAAAAGCTATGATCTCAATACACATTAATCTTGAGGGGGTTCCATTCCCGAAAGTCAAAATCTAGTAAACAATTCCTTTAAGAAGAAAAAGATTCAGTTCCAATATTACAAGTCCGGAGAATCTTGACAGAAGAAAATAAAAGCACTACATAATCACTTCCAACATATCATTTGATATATTTTGCACTAAATTGCATCAAAGGTTCATATAATCCCTCTTTTGTATTAAGTTGTTTGAACTTTGAAGAGTCCTTAGATTCCATATGAACCTTATAATTCCACAAGAACTAAAAGCACCTCAAGGAGAAAGCAGTTTCAACAGCCATACTAAATTTGAATCCTTACTGAGTGCTCTTATTTGTTAACATTTAGATTAAGATAAACAAAATGCAAGCGAAAAAAATTGCAGCATTCACATATTTCCTAGTTCGTCCTAACATATACAAAGTAGGGCCACCTAGTTGTCACACATAGAGTACATAAAGATCGTGGAAACTGATCTTTACTATCCAATCCATTTCTTAACAAGAATAACTGGAACATTTTACTATATATACTGCCAGTATCTAGAAAGCAATAAGGTGCAATAGGGTCACAAGAAACTTCCTTTGGAGCTCTCATTCTCATTGTAATATGCCAGCTGAAAAACACATTCAAACTTTAGAAATAAAAGCTAACTAACAAAGAGAACACTTCCCTTAAGTGCAAACTTTAGTAGTGATGCATGAAACTTGTTTAGTTTTGTGCAGGTAACTGAGAGGTTTTACCCAAATTTGAAAATTTGAATAAAATGGAGAAAATACTTATTCCTACTACCATGCAGATTGGGCAGCATGCAAGGACACCAGGAGATCCCTCACTGGCTATTGTATTTCTCTTGGTAATTCTCTCATCTCTTGGAAGACTAAAAAGCAAAGCACTGTTAGTCGCTCCTCTGCTGAATATAGGAGCCTTGCAACTACTGTCTGTGAATTGAGATGGCTTAGTTACATTTTGGCTGATCTTCAAATCCACATACCCCTGCCTGTCCCTATCTGGTGTGACAATCTTGCAGCTTTGCACATCACAGCCAATCCTGTGTTTCATGAAAGGACCAAGCACCTTGAGATTGACTGCCACCTGGTTCATGACAAATTTAAGGAAGGTTTTGTTCTTCCTCAGTATGTTTCTACTAAGGCTCAGCTGGCTGATGTTTTCACCAAAAATCTTGGAGGTCCTCAGTTCCATTCTCTTCTCTTCAAGTTAGGCTTAGTGGACTTCCATCATCCACACGCTCCAACTTGAGGGGGGGATGTAAAGATTATTTAAACTGTCAGTTACTTTTACCAGAGTCATTAGTTAATTTACTAAGTGTAGTTAATTCATTAACCAAGGTTAGCTAATCTGTTAGTTGTTAGTTAGCACAGCTGATATGTTATGCTTACGTGGCAGCCTTTGTATCGTTCTGTTACTGTATATATAGAATAGCACTTGTACAGAATCATTAAGTCTGTTTAATCGAAAATACTGAAAGTTTCCACAAGTTCTGTGTATCAGTTTTCTTCCTTTGTTCTTCTGGTTTATCTTCATCTGAAGATTTCACACAGCTCTTACTTGATTCAGGAAAAATTCCACAGATTGGTAGTCCGTGCCAGGGTTCTTCTTTCCCTGTGAATGAAAAGATTATACTATGCACATACTTAAAACTATGCAGCGCTTCCAGCACTGAGCAACCATAACTAAAGAGGAAGATACCCATACAAGGAGTAAGTAGTTAACTATTATCTATTAATTGACATTCTATGAGTGCAGCACATGGAGTAAGTAGTTAAATCAGATACCTAGCCAAATGAAAAAGGGAGATTATTTCCTGTCCCCAACGGCACTTTAGCAATTGGTGGTGGTTGAGGTAGTTTAAGATCCGAGACTACACCAAGGAGCCAGCTGGCAGTACCATCTCCACCTGCAACCTAATTTCCTGGGAATATGTTAGAGACAAGAAAATAATTGGAGGTCATTAGAGACAAGCTTATTAACAATGTTAAAGTTATAACTCTTGGTTGACACTTTTGCTGTTTTGACAAGCTTATTGACAGCCTTTTTGATAGTATTTAGGAGAAAGAAAAAGATCTAAACGCAATGTAAGAACTATTTTAATTAGTGAAGGAGTTAAATATATCAGCCATACAGAACAAGAAAGATTTAAGAAGATATAAGAAAGAAATATTAAAGATTGGCAGTCTAGAACTAAGTAAATTATATACATGTGTCAACAAGGCAACGATAGATGTACTCCAAAGCAATTGACTACCAAATTCTACACATTTTCCTTCATAATTTAATATTCAATAGAAAATGGCCTAGTAAATCAAGCTCAGGAAAAACTGTGCAGTTTCAATGTTTTAATGAACAAAAAATATGTCATTAGGCATGCGAAACCAACACAAAACTTTGACCAAAACACTTTGCATCAGCATATGAAGGTTCTAGGATCTATTACTAGAGGGGGTGAATAGGAATTGTTAAAATTAATTGCAAAAAGTAGTTCTAGTATAGATTAATTCAAATAACATATCTGCTTAAGAACTAGTTCTTCAAGCCTGAGAACTTGTTCTCTGATAAATTCCAGATTTGAACACAGAGAGATAACTTAATAAGCCATTAAAGATAGAACATAAGTTAATCTAGAAAATCACGAGTTCATTGCATAAGAAAGTAAAGCATATATTCTCAGAAATAAAAGATAAGGAGAAAGAGATCTGCAAGGGTCTTTATAGTGGTTCGGCTGAAAAATGTCTACATTCACTTCTCCCAATACTTGGGGTTCCACTATTTTTCAAGTTTATTTTTCCAAGCTTCTTCAAGCTTCTCAACCATGGTTTTGTTTTTCAAGCTAACCATGAACTAACACTCTCTAACTTACTAGAGATCACTCTCATAGATTTCTCCCATAGAAATTTAGATACAAAAACCCAATTTGTCAATACACCCCCATTGAAGAAACTCTCTTACAGAGTAGATAAAATACAATGAAGTTCTCTTTTTTACCGAGAGAAACACAAGAGAGAAAAATAAAATGAGCTCTCAAGGAAACCTTTCTCTTCTCTCAATTTTCCATTATTCCTTCTATGTAAAAACTAAAGCCTCGGTTCTCTCTCTTTATTATTCCAATGGAGAGCACGTGAAGGACCATGTGAAGGGCTATATGAAAAACTACCCACTACTTTGACAGGTGTCCTATTGTACTCCATTCATTATCACTTTTGTCCTTTTGTGAGATAAAGTAAGGAAAATATCCTTGAATCATGTATCTTACAACAGTCGCCTCAATAGGAAATTTTCTATCTCTGCCAAAGCAATTTCCTAGACTGACAAGAGAGGACATAACTCATCTAGAGTCTTCGAAAAGCATCTCCACATCAGCAAGCTTATAAAATCATTCTTCAGAAGAACTAGATCACTGAAGCAAGAACTAGTTCTTAAAACAGACAGAACTAGTTCTTAAAGCTTCTTTCTAACATGTTCTAAATAAAACACCTAGACAAGAAACACAGGTTAGTAGCATAGAGATATTTTGTTATCATCAAAACAAGATTAGAGAATTGTAGGGCTAACAATCTCCCCTTTTTTTATGATGACAAAATTGTACATGAAAAATCTCCCCTGAATATATGCAGTCTATAGAACTGAAGAACTATTTCTTTAGAGCAAATAATAATCACAAGTCAGGAGAGTTTTACATTTCAAAATCTGTTCATAAAAATAAGCAATCATATTGAACAGTTCAAACAGACTATTTTAGAATATACCATTCTCCCCCTTTGGCATTATCAAAAACAATAAGGGGGCCAAAATAGAATGATTCAAATCAACAGAGTAATAACTAAAAGAGTACTATTATAAATCCACAACTGATTAAGTACAAAAGATATCCAAAACAGAATCTATGATGCATGAGATGGAAAAGAAAAATAGAAAAGTCAAAAGGCTGCTGAATGTTCAAATTAACTACATATACAACTGAAATATTTGACAAAGATGATCAGAAAGTAATTCTAAGTAGAAGGAGGTTGTGAAGCTTTGATGCCTGCAAGTTCTACCTTAGTGACTGCTAGTTCCTTTTCAACAGCTGCCAATCGAGCAGTGCAATCAAAAGTTAGAGACTAGAAGAAATTCAGCCGCCTGCCATTTGATTGGCCAATTCTTCAAGTTTCACTGAGGCAATCCAATCAACATGGTCAACCTTTTGAGATGGATGGACTAGAGGGGCTTGTTTCTTCTGCTTCTTGAAGGGCTTTGAAGAACTAGTTATGGTTGCAGCAGCAAGCCTCTTAGCCTTGACAGAAGGAGAACTAGATGTGGCTGTAGCAGTAGGCTTCTTAGCCTTGGCAGAAGGAGAACTCGAAAGACGGCTCAAAAATTGGATTAGCAGTAGGGAGCATTTTCTTCAGAATAAGTTTGGCAAGGAATGGTTCTGCGGGGAAGTTGGAGAGATCAATTTTGAAATACTTGCAAATTTTGACAATAAGCATTCCATAGGGCAAACTGGTTTTGACCCTAGTGCCCTTGACAGTAGCAACCATATTGCTGAGAATCAGTCTAGGCAGGTTCAATGGCAATTGATTTTTCAAGTGGTACAACACATAGAGATCAGTGGTGGAGAAATCATTATGACTGCCTATACGGGGTAACAGTTGAGTAGTTATAATTTTAGCTAGAGTTCTGGTTACTGAAACAAAGCAGTGGATAGAAGGAGGTCTTCCTTGACCTCTTTGCTCAAGGAAATCATAGATTGATGTCATTGCATCATCATACGAAATAAGGTTAGAGGGCCAAACTTTTTGGACAAACCGAGAATCTCCCTTAACAGGCAATTTCAAAAGACTAGCTAACAATCTTTCAGACAGGACTATCTCTACCCTAGCAACAAATGATTTTAAATAAATAGTGCTAGAATCAAAGCCTTTAAGAGGCTGCAAGTGAGCATAGAATAGTCGGATTACCTTTGGAATCACTGGCTCACTGAGCTTCAACATACTCGACCACCCCATTTTTGCAAAAGCAGCTTTAACATATTTGGTGGCAGAAGAGGGGGATTCCCAAGAGACTTGGCAACCAAGCGCAATTGTCTTGTTAGCATACAATTTGAGGAAATTTTCCTTAGCAGCAACATTTTCAAACTCAGAAAGGTTTGGTTTTGGGGCTTTTTCCCGAGGAGTAAATGTGGTCTTTCTGGCCAGCATTTTGAACCTTTTGAGTTTGACTGAGGGCTCTGAAGGAGAGGGTTGAGTAGGTTTAGGAACAGGTGGGGGTTCTAATTTTGTAGAGGAAGATGGTTTTGGAATGGAAGCATCCTTCGATTCAACAGGAGCTTCTAGCGATTTGTGAGAAGAAGAAGATGGAGAGGGTACTAGTGATGGGTAGGAGCAGGGATGGAAGAATGAGAGGAATGGGAGACAGAGGTGGAGAAGCAGAGGGAGTAAAAGAGGGAGGAGCTTCGAGAAGCAACCATGGGATCAAAGGCTCAGAAATAGGTTCAAAAGCAGGAAAAGAAGGATTTTGAGATGGCATTTTACCTTTTCCTTTGTCTTTCTAAGAGACAAACTTCCTGGAACGTTGGATGATTGGTTCAAGGTCTATTGGTTCTTTAGAGGATGAGGAATCCAAAACCTCTATAGGTTCCTCACGTGATGGTCTTGCTCTAGCTTTCCCCTTCGATTTGGCCATCAATCTTTGACTTGCACGTCTTATGTCCATGCCTCTAAATACTGATAGAACTTGCTCCATGAAATAGCAGTTGAGCTTGAGGAATGGCACTTACAGTGATAGAGGAGGAAATGTGCAGAGGAATTTCAGAAGTAATGGAGAAACAAGGGAAGTTGAACAGTTTAGGGCTAAAATTCAAAAACAAAAGAGAAAGGGGGAAGTCGAGAATGATATAGGGCAAAGCGGGGAGTTTTACTAAAAAGGGCGTTATGACTAAATGCGCGTTTTGGCCAAAGGCTAGAAAAACGCTGGCCAAAGTTGGAAGCCCATAGTAAACAATGACACCAGCCTATTTAATAAACAAAGAAGGCTTTTAATCGATCAGTCCAAACAAAAATTGCCCAAAAGAATTATTGTGGCTCTTTAAAATAAAAGGCCCAAACGGAAATTAGATTTCTTTAAAAATTTGGCAACCAAAAAATTAAAAGGTTCAACAAGAATAATGGGCAAAAACAAATTCTCAAAAATTTTAGATTTCTTTGCCAAAAATTACAAAAGCATACCTAGTTCTATTTAGCATTAACTAACCTTAGGACAAAATTTCAGAAAAAAAAAAAATGAAATGCATATGTACAAGCAAAATGCAAAACATTATCATCCTTAGTTCATGTCTCAGGAAACATAATCTGTCTTCAGCTAAAGGTTTTGTGAAAATATCATCAATCTGATCTTCAGTTTTAACAAAAGAAAGTTCTATATCACCTTTGAGAACATGATCTCTTAGAAAATGATGTGTTATGTCTTTATGCTTGGTCCTAGAGTGCTGAATTGAATTTCTTGCAATGTTTATTGCACTAGTATTTAGCAGAGGAATTTTGTTAAGAGTTATACCATAATCAACAAGTTGTTGTTTCATCCATAGCACTTGTGAACAGCATAGTCTAGCAGCCATGTATTCAGCTTCAGCTGTTGATTGAGCAACCAAATTTTGTTTCTTGGATTACCAAGAGACCAAGGCTCCTTCAAGAAACTAACAACCTTCATTGATGCTTTTTCGATCAATTGAACATCCAGCATAGTCAGAATCTGTATAAAAAACTAGGTCAAAAGAACTAGTTCTACTAAACCACAAACCAACATTTACAAAACTGATAAATATCAAAAAATTATTTTAATAGTAGATAAATGAGATTCCTTTGGATTGACTTGAAATCTTGCACAAGCACAAACAGAAAAATAATGTCTGGTCTACTTGCAGTCAAATACAATAAAGATATGATGTTTCGAGTTAGAATTGTATTCAATTAAATCAATACTACAATCACTCTAGGCAATATCATTCCCATGAGAAACTATAACTATTAGTAATAATCCTTTTTCTATTATCAAATCTCAGAATTGTGGTTTAATAAATGAACTACTTAATNCACAAGCACAAACAGAAAAAATAATGTCTGGTCTACTTGCAGTCAAATACAATAAAGATCTGATGTTTCGAGTTAGAATTGTATTCAATTAAATCAATACTACAATCACTCTAGGCAATATCATTCCCATGAGAAACTATAACTATTAGTAATAATCCTTTTTCTATTATCAAATCTCAGAATTGTGGTTTAATAAATGAACTACTTAATCTAAACTAATATGAACAAGACAAGAAAATAATAACAATGAATTTTATAGATTTATCAATTGGGAAAGACAAGTCTAGATAAGAACCCCTAGAACAAACATTGCACTTTCATTTTTAACTCAATGGTCACCAATCATTTACTTAGACTGATGGAAATTCCTGAATTATGTCTTAATCTTTCTCAAACAATAAGACATCTATTCCTAGGTTGATTGACTGAAATCTCTTCTTAATCAAAACCCCCAAGAATGCATTAATTTGTCTTCTATGAATTCCCTTAGTACATTGACTCAAATCAGAGGACTTATGTGAACCCTATCTCTAGTGATTCCAAGCAAATCTCATTGCCTATCTAAACCTTTACAAATTAGTTCATGATAAAATTTGAATCAAAAGAATACAGAGAAGACAAGATAGAATCAGAAAAACTCATTCTCATGAAGTTCTTTCAAGGGGTTGATCTTCTATCTTGTTCTTCTTCACCCTCTAGGGTTGGGCTGTTGCCTTTGGCTCTGATATCTGCCTCTTGATGTCCAAAAAGACAGAGCCCCCTTCTTTCCCCTCTTAGGTGCATATATATACTACTTCAAATCTAGGGTTTCACCTTCAGAAGTTCAAACACGGTCATGTTCATTAATGGTTGTTGGGCATGTCACTTACATTCCCTTTCTAGACCTCAAACACGGCCTCAGACACAGTCGTGTTTCTATCTAGCAGGGGGAGTGTTCATCTCAGGATCTTCTCTAGACTGCGAACATGGCCTCAATAGGGGCGTGTCTTTTCTCATTCCTGGTCGTGTTCTTCACAAATTCTGAAGCAGAGATTCTAGAGGCCAAACACGGGCATGGACACGACTGTGTTTGTGGCCGTGTCCCCTGTCTGCACTTCAAATTATTCTGATTCTTCTGCCTTTTTGCTCCAGAAAGTTCATAAAATTCTTCCTTTTGCTTGATCAACCAGAGAAACACCTGAAACACAAATATATGAGTTAAGTGCCATGTTTAAAGAGAATTTGCTCAAATCTAAGTAAGAATTCATTGATAAAACATGGAACTTAAAGACATACTAAGCAAATGTCAAGATCCAATCATATCTCTGTATCTTTTCTCACAAACAGATTTACCTTTTTCATCCAGAACTAGTTTTGTGCCAAAACTCATTGGAGTTGAAATACTTTTGCATTGTCCATGCCAAAATGTTTAAACAGCTATCTAGTATACTTAGACTGATTTATGAAGATTCCATCTCTAGTTTGCTTCACTTGAAGTCCAAGGAAGAAGTTAAGTTCTCCCATCATACTCATTTCAAATTCACATTTCATTAGGATTTCAAAGTCCTTGCATAACTCATCATTAGTTGATCCAAAGATAATGTCATCAACATAAATTTGAACTATTATGATATTATGAGACAATCTTTTAGTGAAAAATCATTTTTCATAAGAAACTCACTTAGTCTATCATATCAAGCTCTAGAAGCTTGCTTAAGACCATAGAGAGCTTTGGAGAGTTTAAACACATGATTGAGAAAGTCTAAATTTTCAAAACCAAGGGGCTATTTAACAAAAAAAATTCCTCATTAATATAACCATTCAAAAAGGCACTTTTCACATCCATTTGAAAAAATTTAAAACCTTTAAAAGATGCAAATGCAAGAAATATTCTAATGGCTTCTAATCTTGCTACAGGAGCAAAAGTCTCTTCAAAGTCTAGACCTTCCTGTTGATTGAAGCCTTGGGCTGCTAATCTTGCTTTGTTTCTCATAATCTTGCCATCCTCATCAAGTTTATTTTTGAAAACCCATCTTGTGCTAATGATTGTGTGACCTTTTGGTTCAAGTACAAGAGTCCAAACTTTGTTTCTTGTGAACTGGTTCAATTCTTCTTGCATTGCCATGATCCAAGCCTCATCTTGTAATGCCTCATAAATTTTTGTAGGCTTGGACAAAGACAAGAATGCCAAGTTCACATGTTTATCTCTAAGAGATACTTATTCCTATTTCCAAGTCTCCAATCACCTTTTTAAATGGATGATTTCTGGAAGTTCTAGTTTCTTTAGGAAGTGAATTTTCACATTTTTTTTGGAGCTTTTTCCTGAACTGGTTTTGAAGGATTTAATTATGAATGAACTGGTTCTAGAAGAGTTTGATCTGTTGCTTTCTCTTTGCTATTCTCTGCCTTAGAAGGTGTTTTAATGTTGTCCTGCATTATATCATTCTTCTCAAGAGTATTTGAAGTCAAATGACAGTTAGATTCATCAAAAACCACATGCATTGATTCTTCTACAATGAGAGTCCTTTTATTGAAAACTCTATAGGCCTTGCTAGACAAAGAATATCCCAAGAATATAGCTTCATCAGATTTTGAATCAAATTTTCCCAAATGTTCTTTTCCATTGATTAAGACAAAACATTTATAGCCAAAAGCATGAAAGTAGCCTACATTGGGTTTTCTTCCTTTCCAAAGCTCATAAAGGAGTTTTCTTCAAAATGGACCTAATTAATAGCATGTTGTGTTTACAGCTTCTGCCTAAAAGTATTTTGGCAAATCATTTTCACACAACATGGTTCTGCCCATCTCAGCTAGAGTCCTATTTTTCCTCTCAACTACTCCATTTTGTTGAGGAGTTCTAGGACAAGAGAAATTATGATGGATGCCTTGAGTTTCACAAAAAAATTTGAAAAACTTGTTCTTAAACTCTCCACTATGATCACTCCTAATTGAGGTGATTGCAAAACCTTTTTTATTTTGTAACTTTTTGCTAAATTTCTCAACTATAGCAAAAGTATCATCTTTATGAGCAAGAAAGAAGACCCAAGTAAGCCTAGAGAAATCATCCACAATGACTAATCCATATTTCTTTCCATTTAGGCTTAATGTAGGTGTTGGTCCAAAGAGATCCATGTGAAGAAGTTGGAATGGCCTAGAAGATGACAAATCTTTCTTAGAAGTGAAAGAGGATTTGATTTGTTTACCTTGCTGACAAGCAGTACACATCTTATCCTTTTCAAATACTAGTTTAGGTAAACTAGAAACTAGTTCTTTCTTAGAAAGCTTGGAAATTAATTTAAAATTTGCATGTCCAAGTCTTTTATGCCACAACCAAGAATTATTACTTTGAGAAGAAAAACATGTTTCATTTTTAGATCTCAAGGAATCTCTAGACACAGTATATACATTTGAGCTTCTTTGGCCAATGAACAAGATATCATCAGAATTTTTCTTATGAATGATGCAATGAGGAGTTTCAAAAATGATTTTATGACCTTTATCACATAGCTGACTTATGCTCAACAGATTATACATCAAACCCTTGACCAAGTAGACATTGTCAATGAAAAGGTTAGAAGAAATTTTGATTTTACGTAAACCTACAATTCTACCTTTGCTATTGTCACCAAAAGAGACATCTCCCAAGTCCTCCTTGTTAAAGGAAACAAACTTTGAAGGATCTCCGGTCATGTGCATAGAACAGCCATGGTCCAGATACCAATAGTCACTTTTGGCTTGATAACAGGCCTACAAGAAAATCATAGAGATTTAGGTACCTCAACTTCTTTGGGTACTTTCATGTTGACAACAAATGTGCCTTTAGGCACCCACACCATTTTTCTTGCAGCACATAATTTTTTGTAGGAACATGTCTTTTGAGAATGACCTAAATGACCACAGTAACAGCAAGATCCCTTAATGAAAGAATGTGAAGCAGAGGCTTTAACAAAAGAATTTTGGAATGTCTTTGAAGAACTAGGTCGAAAGTAACCTAAACCAGTTCTGTCATATCCTATTCTTTGCTTTCCTAAGAGGGAATTCAAATTGTCTCTTGATGAACAGTATTTTTATATATTAATTAATCCCCATTTTTAACCTCCTAATCCTATTTTGGGCCTATTTGATTAGGCTTGGGTCATATTTCATTAATTAGGTTCAAATTGGGCTTAAGTGTGTTTTTCAGCATTATTAGGGTTTTGACACTATTCTGTATTTTGGGTATATCTTTAGTTCTGTATGTCTAAAAATTGTGATTCTTTCCTTGTAGGAAAGTTAAGAGGATTATATACAACTTTCATTCATACCTCAAAGGCCAATTTAGACGTTCAGTGGGTCAAATTTAACCCGGAAGTCAGAGTAGAGTTGCTGCCGCTGGATCCTGACCCGCATGCAGTGTTTGGACCATAACTTGTTCTGTACATGTCGTATGGACTTGAAACTGGTCCCATTGGAAAGCTAAGGCGCATGGATTCAATTTTTATGAGGCCGGTTCAACAAATTATGAAGTTAAGATGGTCTTATTGCAGGTCAAAAATGGCTGATTAGTCCAGAGACCTATATGGACCTAGATGGACTTAAATGGGCTTAACTTCCTCAATTCAGGCCCAATTAGGCCCAAATTGGAGCCCATTTGAAGCTGAGGTCCAAAGGTTTAAACCAGGTTAGGGGTAAATTAGGTGTGCATGAAAGTTAGGAAGTTTTAATCAAAGAAAGGAGGCAGACGAGTTATCAATTCTAGACTAGACAGTTTTAGTTTTCTCTCTTGTATTTGCTGGAACTTATTGAACTATGGTTTTCTTCCCTCATTGGAGCTTGGATTTCATGACCATGGAGGAGTAGAACTCTTGTAACTAAGTTAGACTTCTGATTAAATTCGATTTTGTTCTTGAGATTATGTACTTAATTTGATTAAGCTTAATGCAATTTCATTTTTCATTAGATTATGATTGTCTGGATATTTTATATGGATCATGGAGATCTTTGTGATTTATATGGATGTTTAGGTGTGAAATAGAATTTAGATTGATTAATCTTTAATTCTGTGCATGAATCCTTTGAAGAATTGCTAATTGAGGTTCGGTTTTCAGATTAGCCACTAATTGCTTAATCATTGTGATTACAAGATTAGTAATTGAATGAGGTTAATCAAATTCTAAGTGATAACTTAGTAGGAATAATTAGTCATAATTAGAGATTTTGGTTGTAATTAAACTCAATTAGCATTGCTGCATTAGGACTTAATCACTCATGTTAATCTAGGATGGATCAAACCGGTTAATGAATGAATGTCTAGCTAGGTTACGTTTTAATCAACTTAATTAATCCTATTTCAATTCTGCTTTTTACAATCTAGAAATACAATTCTGTTTTACAATCCCCTATTTTTAACTTGAAATTATTGATTACACATTACATTCATTGTGAGACAAACCCGGATTATGCCCTTTATTGCATTCTAATTAGGGGATTCGGTTTAATTTAATTGGTTAAGTGACATTTCCAATCATCTCTTCCTTGAACAAACTTAGCCAAGTCTCTAGATAATTCATTTACTTTTCCTTTCAGCTTGTTATTTTCATCTATGACAGAGGAAGTGAAACAATTTTCCCTTACAAGAATATCATTCTAATGCTGAAGAACTTTAAGTTTATCAACTAAAGCAGAGTTATCTTTCTTAAGTTCTTCAAACACATTAATCTGATCTTTTATGATTTTCTTGAAGGCAACAATTTTTGCTAGTCTTTTCTCATAATCAAAAGACAGATCATCAAAAGCATGACTCAGTTCATCATAAGTAAGAAGTAGTTCAAGATTACCTCACGCTTTTCTCCTGAACTTTCTCCTGTTGCCATAAGACACAAATTGGCAATGTTGTCCTCATCTGATTCTTCACTTTCTAAAGTTGAATCCTCATCACTCCAAGTAGCCATCATCGCTTTCTTCTTCCCCTTTTTGAAGAACTTCTTCTTCTTGAGGTTTGGACATTCTAGCTTAATTTGGCCTGACTTTTTGTACTCATAACATATAATGGGTTCCTTGTTGCTTTCTCTCTTGGTGAAGTTTTTGTGTCCTTTTGGTTGAAATCTCTTCTTCTCTTTTCTTTTCTTCATCAGATCAAGAACCCTTCTTGTAACCATTGCTACATCATCCTCACTAGAGGCTAGTTCTTCCTAAGTACTAGTCTCTGGGACAGTGGAAGCAAGAGCCAAACTCTACTTTCTTTTAACTATTATGTTCTTCTTTTGCATGATCAATATTTGATGTGATTCCAAAGTGCCTCTGAGTGAATCTACCGTGAGTTCATTAGATTCTGCATATTGGAGCAGCATTGTTACTTTGGAATCCTATTTATCAATGAGACATCTCAAAATATTCTTGACTTGTTCCTTTTGAGAATAGATTCTTCCAAGACCTTTGACATTGTTGATGATAGGGGTGTTCACCGAGCAGGTCAACCCACACAAACTACCTGACCCGACCCAACCCGCAAGACAATGGTTCGGTTCGGTTTCAGAACAGTAAAACCGCAGTTATGCGGTTCGATCTACCGGTTCTAATATTCAACCTGCATCACAAACCGAACCGACCCGCATTATTAAGGAACGACATCGTTTTATAGTTATGGTGGCCTGATTAAATGAGTTTTTGAAAAGGTGGTCTTCATTTCTCCCCATTCCAGAAATATCGAGCACAGTAGGAAATCCTAACCTTAGTCTCTCAATTCTCTACTCTCACTCACCTCAGCTTTTTTGTCTTTTCTCTCAGTGCTCTATCGTCTCTGCTCTCTTCTCCATCGCATAAAGCTCTCTGAGCTGTAGTTGGTCTATTCTCTCTCGATGTAGGACGTGTTGTTGGTGGATGTTCATAGCATCCTCTCTCGGTGTGGGTAAGGTAAGGAGTTTAATAGTTTGTCATCTTTTTAATTCTGAAGGTTCCTTGGTAAGTTGAATTTGATTGTATGTTAATTTCATTTTTTGGTTCATTCCATTGGGTTTTTTTATTAGGGTTTCGATTAGGGTTCCTTGAAGGTTCCTGTTGTTGGTAATTTTAGGGCTTCGGTGTGGGACATGCTGACTGCTATTGTTTAAGGCTTTGAGCAACAATGAGGGGGGCTTTGTCTTATGAATTTACAGAGGGATTGGGGAACTATCAACAATGTCTGGTTCATTCCATGCTAGCTCTCTATTTTGTGACTATATAAGACTTATAAGTTGTGCTCAGAAGCTGTTTGTTCTTTGTTCAGTTGTTGTATGAGTTTCATTTGTTATAATGCTTAGTTTTGATCATTTTTGAATTTTTGATATAGGAAACTATTCTTGTTACTTCTGGTCTTGCAAGGCTCGTTGAAGGTATGTTTTTTTGCTTCTTCTTGTTGAATTTTAGTCCCTTTTAATCTTTATGTTGATTGCAATCTGCTGCCGATTAAAAGATTATATTTGCATTGGAAATCTTTGTGGATTTTGATTAATATTTGTTTATGGTATGTCTTGTTTTTTTCAAATTTCTTAATTTTGACATATGGCTATCTATTTGTAGCTAGAAGATTAAACTAAAGCTTTTATAGAAGTTTTTAATTTTTGATAGTTGTTCTGTTGTTGCATGACATGGCATAAGAAATTTACCAAATTATTAATGGAAGGGTTTCAGGATTTCAGCTAGTTCCTTTTTGGGTTTCTTGACTTTCTTCTATGTGTTGCAAATGGGTTCACATGGAATGCAAGATTAGATAGTATCTTTTCTGGTTTGTATCTTGTCTAATGGGTTATCATGTGTGGATAGTAAATTTTCTGCAAAGTGTTATTGACTGTTGCTGTTGATGCCCATATCTGTATAGACCTTGAAACAGAACTGGATGGATAAAATTGTGATCATTATTGGGAATGAGAATATAAAAAATTGAACTTAAGTTCTCTTAAAAATTTTGGCTGGTATATCATGCTAGAAAACTTGTCCTCTTGAAAGTCTAAGTTACTAGAAATGAATTAATTTTGTATCATGTCAAAGCACACAAGTTAACTCAAATGAGTTAAGTTTAAGTTTCAATTTCTTGGAACTAACTTATATGATCCCTTGACTAAAGCTTACAGGATCAGCCACATGAATTTTTGCTCCCTCTTTTCTCCCCCATGTATGATGTTTGTAGCATTCTTCGCACCACTTGTCTCATTTTTACTTACTGTGCATTTCATACTTGTATTATACATTGCACATCTATCTTGGTATTTGTCATGTGTCTCTTGTCCTTATGTAAAATTACACTTGGCATTCACTAATAACTATGTCAGGTGTTTAAAATTTGTCTTTTCTGTTCACAACTTATCCATGAAAGGGAATGCAAGAGTTATGCTTGATAATTGTGACTTTTCCATCCAGTTTTGTTTAGAATTGTTTAGATCATTCTTCATTTTATCATCCTTTGGCTCTTCCTCCAGCACAAAAGCATATAAAATGTTTCTAATTTTGAAAGGTAATAAAAGACTGGTGGGTTGCCAAGGATGTTTGTGTCATGCTTTTTATGAGGTTGTATTCAGCTTATGTTTTTATTCTCTTTAAACCTTTAAGAGAAACATAAAAAGTTATTAATACCTATTAGAGAGAGATAACAGGGAGGGACATAAACTATATTCATGGTCAATTTGTCTCAATTATGGTTATCATGTACCTTCCTATCCTGTTTGTTAATTACTTACAGTGTTGGTCAATTTGTCTCACTTTGTTGATTGTTTACTTTGAATTTGGCTATGTTTCTAATTTTTCTGATTATGTCTCAGTTTGTTCTATTTTGTCATGTCCTTCCACTGAACTATTCCCTTATCTTTAGTGGTTTAAATATTTGTTTCAGTGATGTTTGACATTATTTTTCTGAGAAATTCAAATGTTCTAAAGATTCAGTCCTAGTCTTATATTTTTCTGCAAAATTATTTTGCTCACGAGTGATATGGTCATTTGAGCAATGTTTCCAATAACTAGTTCTTAATGCCTTAGTGGTATAAAATAGCAACTTGCACATCAGGTCAGAAAGGTGCAAATTGCAATCAAGGTTCATTTGAGTCAAGTCAGTTTGGGGTTGTTCTTTAATGTCTAATCTGACTTAGTTTGTGGAAGTGTATTATGTTAATTTTTAATTCATGGTTTAATAATTCATTCATTGAAATTTGTTTTAGGTGCTTTATGGTGACTGCTGGCACTCAAAGTGGAATGGGGAGTGCTCCAACTCCTCCAATCAGCACTGTTGCTACAGATGATATAGAGACTTTGTTGGAATTTGAACTTCATTTGGAGGCTAAACCTGAGCAAGTTGCAGCTGAGGATGCTAATGCTGAGGTAAGCTTGAAACGAAAACCCGTTAGACCTGTTTCTGTTGTGTGGTCCCATTTTACTAAGGATGAGGATGGGAAGAGGGCTGCCTGTAATTATTCTAGTAAGTCGTATGAATGCAGTAGCAGGAACCATGACACATCTAGTATGAAAAGTCATTTAAATGTATGTATAAAAAATCCACATAGGGTTAAGGATAAGAAGCAGAAAACCAGAGGGTGAAGGTTTTGGAAATGACCCTGTTAGGATTTTAAGAGTTCAAACAAGAGGAATGTAGGACTTCACTATGTAGAATGATTATCATAAATGAGTTGTCCTTCAAGTTTGTTGAAAATGAAGGATTTAGGGGTTTTATGCAAGTTGCTCAACCTTAATTTTAGATTCCTTGTCGCATAACAATAGCAAGAAGTTGTATGTCAATGTATTATAATGAGAGAGATAAGTTGAAGAGTATCTTAGCAACTAGAAATCAACGGGTCTGTTTTACTATTGATACTTGGACTTCTATTTAGAATTTAAATTACAAATGTGTGACAGCTCACTACATAGATAAGGATTGGCAATTGAATAAAAAAAATTCTATCTTTTAGTCTTGTTGATGATCATAGGGGTGACACAATAGGGAAACAATTAGAAAGATGCATCAAAGAGTGGGGATTACATATATTGGTACAGTCACTATTGATAATGCTAGCTCAAATAATATTGCTCTGAGTTATTTGATAAAGAGGGTTAATGAGTGGAGTGGAGCATTGTTAAATGGGCAATATATGCAATTAGGTGTTGTGCACATATATTGAATTTAATTGTCAATGATGGACTAAAAGAAATAGATAGTTGTATAAAAAGAATTAGGGCTGCTTGAAAATATGTGAGATCATCCCCTAAGAAAATGGCTTTGTTTAAAAGAATGGTAGATGAAACAAAGATAGCTAGTAAACAAGGGATTTGCATGGATGTGCCTACTAGGTGAAATAACACATATTTAATGTTGGATGCAGCTAAAAAGTTTGAAAAGACATTCACACACCTTGAAGATGATGATGTACAATACATGTGTTACTTTAGTGCCGAGGGGGGGTCTCCCACTGTAGAAGATTGGGCAAGGGCTAGGTTTTTACCAAGTTCCTCAAGATTTTTTATGATGCAACCCTTTCATTTTCTAGTTTTTTGAATGTCACTTCAAATGAATTTTTTCAAAAATTGTGCTGGATTGCAAGAACCTTGATGAAATGGAAGTCTACTGATGATGAGGTTTTGCATAGTATGGCAGTAAGCATGAAAGTCAAATTTGATAAATATTGGGATGCTAGTAGTGACAATACCAATTACCTTTTATTTGTGGCTGTCATTCTAGATCCTCGACATAAGTTAGCATATTTGGATTTCTACTTTAATCGGATGTATGGCAAGATGATGGGGGAAGTAGTCTTTAGAAAATTGAAAGATGTCTTCCAAAGATTGTTTGACAGTTACAGTCTCTAGTTTCCTATGCCTCTTGATGTGGGTGATTCTAGTTCTCTATCAGATCTTTCTTCACACCATGAGGTCAGCTGGTCATCAGAGTTTAAATTGATGGTGAAAAGACAATAGATTGAAGGGAAGAAGAATGAATTAGAGAGATACTTGGAAGATGGGGTAGAGGATGATTATGATGGGTTTGAAATTCTCAAGTGGTGGAAGGGGAAGAGGTTGAGGTATTATGTGTTGTCTCACATGGCAAGGGATATATTGGTCATACATGTGTCTACAGTGTCATTTGAATATGCTTTTAGCACTGGGGGTCGAATTCTTGACCCATTTTGTAGCTCACTTGCACCTACTATTGTCGAGGCTTTGGTTTGTTGCCAAAATTGGTTGAAATCACCTAAAAAAGTTATTGATCTTCATAGCCAATTGGATGAAATCCAATCTATGGAATCAGGTTAATTTCTTTCTTATGAAATTATGATTGAAAACTTTAACATTATTCAATTTAAGTTCACTATCAACTAGCTGACTTTATGAAATATTGTGTTGGTTTTCTGTGTTTTATTGAACTAGAATTGTCAAATGTAACTGAAAGTGAAGTGGGGACAAAGATTCAATAGATTGTCTGATACTTTATTATAAAAGGTCTATCTTCTTATGCTCTTTCATTTTTTTTTACTTGTTTGAATGACTGAAATTCTGTTATGTTTCTTGCTTTAAGACTAATTGTCTGTGGACTGAATTAATGTTATGTTTCTTGTTGTTTAGTTCATAGGGAATAGATGGCCCAAACCAGAATTTTTGAACCATTTCACCAAGGATGTTGCAAATGAAAATTATACTTGGGTGCATTATACTTGCAATCACTGTGCCAAATGTTTCAACATTCACACAAGGAAGACTAGGACATCGTGCTTGTTTCGCCATCTGAAAAAATTGCTTAGCTCTCAAATCAAGTTGGTTTGTTCAGCGTTGAAAAATTGCTTAGCATTTCACCAAGGTGGTTTGTTGGTACTTGGTAGCTACTGGTACTTGGTAGCTAGATTATATTACTTTGTAGTTTGTTTGTACTTAGTACTTTGTTGGTAGCTGTTGTTTGATGATTTGGTGGTTTGTTGGTAGCTGTTGTTTGATCATTTGGTGGTTTGTTGGTACTTGGTAGCTGTTGTTTGATGATTTGTTGGATGTTTAATCATGGTTAAAGTCTTAAAGTACTATTGTTTGTCAATGTTATTATGTTTCAAACTTTGAATGTTGGATATTTGATTAAATTATGGTGAAAGTTGGATATTTGTTAGAATGTTAAAGCTTTCTTGCCGTTTCGGATTTTCTGTACCCGCTTGTTAATTAGGTTTACATGAGACAACAATTGTGTGCAGTTCAACCCGCGAAACCACCCAAACCGAACCAAAATGGTTCATGCGGTTTAGTTCAGTTTTATTCCCTATTTCATACCAAACTAAACCGAACCAACCTATAAAAACACCTGCGGTTCGATTTCTAGAATTCAGTCCAAACCGCCCGAACTGACCCGCAAACACCCCTAGTTGATGAAGCTTAAAAAACGAGCAAAGAAGGAATCCAGAGACTCATCTTGAGACATATGAAACATTTCATATTGGGTAGAATAGATGTCAATCTTAACTTCTTTGACATGGCTTGTCCCTTCGGGAATGGCAGCAAGTCTATCTCACATTTCTTTTGTAGTGTTGCAAAAAGCAATGTTTTCATATTCCTTTGCAGATACAACACACACAATGTTGTACCTAGCTTTAGAATTAAGAGTGAATCTGAACTTATCTTCAGCAATGAACTCATGTTCTTCTTTTAGAACCGCAACTCCATCCACCAATTTAGTAAGAAGTGTGAGACCATTTCTGACTATTTGCCAAACTTCATAGTCAATTGACTCAAGATAGATCTCCATGTGATGCTTCTAGTAAGGATAATTTTCTCCATTGAAGAATGGAGGTTTGTGAGAAGAGTGTGATTCATTTTGGTTGCTCATGGCACCTGCAACAGAATAACCCAGATCTTTAGCTCTTGGTTAGTTAGACCAGCAAAGATAAGATGAGTACAAGCTCTGATACCAATTGAAGGTTGCAGGATCTATTCCTAGAGGGGAGTGAATAGGAATTGTTAAAATTAATTACAAAAAGCAATTCTGGTATATATTAATTCAAATAACAGATCTGCTTAAGAACTAGTTCTCTGATAAATTCCATATTTGAACACAAAGAGATAACTTAATAAGCCATTAAAGACAGAACAGAAGTTAATCCAGAAAATCACGAGTTCATTGCATAAGAAAGTAAAGCAGATATTCTCATAAATAAAAGATAAGGAGAAAGAGATCTGCAAGGGTCTTTATAGTGGTTCGGCTGAAAAATGTCTACATCCACTTCTCTCAATACTTTGGGTTCCACTATTCTTCAAGTTTATTTTTCCAAGCTTCTCAACCATGGTTTTGTTTTTCAAGCTAACCATGAACTCACACTCTAACTTACTAGAGATCACTCCCATAGATTTCTCCCATAGAAATCTAGATACAAAAACCAAATTTGTCAATACAGCCCCATTGAAGAAACTCTCTTACAAAGTAGATAAAATACAACGAAGTTCTCTTTTTAACCGAGAGAAACACAAGAGAGAAAAATAAAATGAGCTCTCAATTTTCCATTCTTCCTTCTTTGCAAAAACTGAAGCCTCGATTCTCTCACTTTATCATTCCAATGGAGAGCACGTGAAGGACCATGTGAAGGGCTATATGAAAAACCGCCCACTATTTTGACAGGTGTCCTATTGTACTCCATTCATTATCACTTTTGTCCTTTTGTGAGATAAAGTAAAGAAAATATCCCTTGAATCATGGATCTTACAGCAGTCACCTCAATAGGAAATTTCCTATCTCAACCAAGGCAATTTCCTAGTGTGACATGAGAGGACATAAGTCATCTAGAGTCTTTGAAAAGCATCTCCACATCAGCAAGCTTATAAATTCATTCTTCAGAAGAACTAGATCACTGAAGCAAGAACTAGTTCTTAAAATAAACAGAACTAGTTCTTAAGGCTTCTTTCTAATCTGTTCTAAATAAAACGCTTAGACAAGAAACATAGTTTAGTAGCACAGAGACATTTTTTTATCATCAAAACAAGATTAGAGAATTGTGGGGCTAACAGCATACAAGTTACATACATGTTCATTGATAATTACATGAATGAATCTTCAATTTACCCATAAGCAACATGCAAAAGAAAATACAAAGACATAAACAGACCCCTTTTAAAAGAAAATCAGTTTATTGATAAATAGTGATCATAATAAAATATTTGAACCTATCCTTAGCTTTAAGATCCAACTAAAACGATAAATGATCATCAGGATCCATACCACCTCCTAACCAGGAAACTATAAATTGAACCCTTGATATCCTTGGTCACCATTTTCCAAAAACGAAATGAAAATTTCTTAAGTAGCTCCATTGTCACCATTAGAACTCAGTTTGGTCGACAAGGAACTTAATCAAAATCAGGGGCCTTTGCAAGAGTACTTAATAGAAACTCAAAGTTCCATCCTTTCTGACTAATGAAACCATTATTTGCAACGAATTGTAATAATTGTGAGGAACTGAAACTCATCCAAAGAATTAGGTTCCCAAAAAGGTTTATAAATATATAAAATAGCTTTATGATCAACCAAATAGGGTTTTGCTCGCAGAGTTCAGACAAGTATTGCAGACCAATTGGGGAGAATCAGAAAAAATAGATTCTTTACCTAAACGGGATTTTTGCAGAGATATTCAATGAATGATTCAAAGATGAAAACAATATTCTTCAATGAAGCAATCCCTAATTCCTTTTCCTGCCAAGAGAATTCACCACAACAACTAAAATGCAAAGTGTTTTACAATGGGCTTGCTTCAAAATCTGGGTAGAGAGAAGAGAATTGGATTTCAGATAGAACACCTACCTAAAGGAGTAGAACCAAGCCTTGCAACTCTTCACCACCCTTGGATGCCGCCCTTGCCACCGAAGTCATAGGAAACAATCACCAACAGCCACACTTCAAGTCTTGCAGGTAGAGGGGAAGAATGGAATGGATGATGAACACACTTTTTATATAATAGTTATCCCTCATACTTAGTCTTTTAAACCTCTTTTGGGCTGAATTGCATAGACTTAGACCTCATTTCATGACTTTGGATCCATTTATGCTTAATTGCAATTTCCAGCAATACTGGGCATTATATGCTGTCTCTGTGTTTCAGGCATATCTTGAGTTCTGGATGTCTAAAAATTCCGAGTCATACCTTGTTGGAAAGCTGAGAGAATTGTCTACAACTTTCTTTCAGGGCTCCAAAGCTAATTCGGACGTTCAGAAGGTCATATGCAGCCTGGAAGCCAGAGAAGACATGCTGTCGCAGGATCCTGACCTACATGCAGTATTTGGGTCATAACTTGAGTTGTAGATGTCATATTGACCTGAAACTGGTACCATTGGAAAGCTAACAGACAGAGCTTCAATTGATATGAAGACCGGTTCACCATATTTTATGTGGAAGATGGTCTTATTTGCTGTGCAAGTTAGCTGACGGTTCCAGACACCTTCTGCCACTTAAATGGGCCTAACTTCCTCATGACAAGTCCAAATGGGCCCAAACCAAAGCCCAATTGAAGCTAAGGCCCATGGGAACAAGTGTGCCCTAAGGGCAATTTAGGTGTGCATGTAAAATTGGAGGTCTATATCAGAAGAAGGAGGCAGCCGAAATTCAGAATCACCTCATTAGATATTTTAGACAGATTTTTGAGCTTTCCTTAGTTCTTAAGTTTTCTTTTAGATATTTTGTAAGAACTTCAGCTCCTCTTGTTCATGGAGGGCTAATCCAACATATCAATCCAGGTTTTGCTATTCTGATTATTGGTTTTGAGATTATGAGTTGTTGTTCTTCATTTTAGTTGTTAATCAAAGTTCTTGCTTCCTCTGGACTATTCTGTTTGGATTGTTAAAATTCGAATTTGGATCTTCATGTGTGATTGCTTAATTGCATGTGATAAAAGAGGATTGTATGGTTGATTAATGTTTCTGAGCTTTTGGATGGATTAATCACCTTGGCTGGATCATGGACTTAGGTAAAACTAGACTTGAATGTTTGCTTAATTCATTTGGTCTTAGTTAAAACCGAATTCTGGTTGCTTAACCAGTGGAATCCATAGAACATTGAGAGGCTTCTTGATATGTTTTAAAGGCCAAGAACATGGTTAATAATTGAATGGATCATTAGAAATCAAGGATGAACTTAAATCAGAATTAGTAAAGACTTGGATTGGTTGCTTTCTCTTAAACTTCACCACTGATAATTAATTTTCGTTAATCACATAAACCAACAAAACCCCCCTATTTACATGCTTCTTAATATGATTCACTAAATAGAACAATCCTTAGGTTCGACTTAGGGCTGTCCTATGCTGCAAAAAGCTAGGTAACCGACCTTAAAAATTAAGTAATTTGAGGAGCCTCGGCAGCTCATCAAATTTTGGCGCCGTTGCCGGGGATTGTTCTATCTTTGAATCAGTAGTATTAGTAGTAAAACTGACTTCTAACTTTCCCCTAATTCACCCCCCTTGTGTTTGAGTTTTTGTTGTTTTTAGGGTTTTGGCCACTTTTTCCATACTTTTTGGCCAAGTATCCATTCTGTTTGAGGCCAGTGGCCATTGTTTTTCTTGATTTCAAGTGTGCTTAGATGCTTTATATTGTCATTGAGTGAATTCTGGCCATTTGGACCATTTCCCCTTTGTTTTTCCTTCGGTTTGGCTTGATTTAGTGATTTCTGGGTCTACTGTTCACCAAAATTTTTAGCTCCGATTGACCTGAAACTTTCTGGGTTGAAGGAAAAGGACCTAACTCACCAAAGTCACAGCCTATGGCTGTGAGGTCTGTGTTTTTAAGCCAAATTCGACTGTTTTGACCACTTTTCCATTTTTTGAAGATTTTTTATTTGATTTTTGAGTTCCATTTTCATCCACCTTTCGTCCTGTGGTGGTAGAAAAATTTTAAAAAATGTTTAGATACCTTTTCTAGTCCTATTTTGGTGTCTTTTTACCTTTGTTTTGTGTTTTTGGTGTGTTTCGGTTTTAGCTTATTTCTGCCAGTTTTGTGTGTTTTTGTGTGTTTTTGTGCATTGTGGTGTGTTTAGGCATTTAGCCACTTGTTTGCATGGTGTATGACTAGGTCTTCTCCCTTTGTATTGCTTGAAGGAGATCCTGAAATTGAGAGAACCTTGCATACACGTAATAGAGCACATAGGGCTGTTGATAATCTAGATCCTACTATGGCTGAAGCTAGCACTCCTATTGTTATTCCTATTGTTGATCCTGTTGTTAATCAAGGTGATAGGGCTGATAATGCTAATAGAGCTGGAAATAACAATAATAATAACATGCAGCCTAGAGATAGAACTCTTAAGGAATTGGCCACCCCTGATGTTGCTTACCAACCTTTAGGGATCCAATATCCTGAAATTGATACTGCTTTTGAATTAAAGTCTGGATTGATACACTTGCTGCCAAAGTTTCATGGTCTTGCAGGTGAAGATCCTCACAAGCATTTGAAGGAATTTCATGTGGTTTGTTCCACCATGAGGCCACAAGGAATTTCTGAAGAGCAGATCAAGTTAAGAGCATTCCCTTTCTCTCTGGCTGATGCAGCTAAAGACTGGCTCTTTTACTTGTCACAAGGTTCGGTCAGGAATTGGAATGACATGAAGAAGCTGTTTCTGGCCAAGTTCTTCCCTGCATCCAGAACTGCTGCCATTCGCAAAGACATATGTGGCATAAGGCAACTGCCAGGGGAGACATTGCATGAGTATTGGGAGAGGTTTACAAAGCTGTGTTCAAGCTGCCTCCATCACCAAATAAGTGATCAGCTGTTGATACAATATTTCTATGAGGGCTTGTCACCTTCGGATAGAAGTAACATTGATTCTGCTAGTGGAGGAGCATTAGTGGATAAAACACCTGCTGCTGCCAGAGATTTAATTTCCAATATGGCAGAGAATTCCCAGCAGTTTGGTGTTCGGATGATTCATTCCACTAGAGGAGTCAATGAAGTTGGTGTGTCATTTGCTGACCAACAAAGAATGGAGCACAGACTTGACGAGCTGACCTCCTTGGTCAGGCAATTGGCAGTGGGGAGACAAGTATCCACCCCTCAACCTGCAAGCGTGTGTGGCATTTGTGCTTGTCCATCACATCCTACAGATGCATGCCCTACACTGCAAGATGGTGATTCTGGATTTCAGGATCCCTCTGTAGCTGCAGTAGGTGTTTTTCCTGGTCGATCCCCATACCAACAGCAGCAGCAGCCTAGATATGATCCGTACTCCAACACTTACAACCCTGGTTGGAGGGATCATCCAAATTTCAGATATGGCAATGCTGCAGCACCACAACAGCAGTCCTCCCAACAACAGCCACAGCAACAGCAGCAGTATAGGCAACCTTGGCAACAACAGAGCCAATTTCAGCCAGCCAGGCCAGGCCAGTTTCAACAGAACAGGCCACCATTCCAGCAGCAGCCTATGCAGCCAGCCAACCCGTCAACATCCAAACCTGAGTCTTCTTTGGAAGATTTAGTCAAGCAGATGGCCACAAGCAACATCCAGTTCCAGCAGAGGGCGGAGTCCACCATGCAGAATCTGGAAATGCAGATTGGACAATTGGCATCATCTGTGAGTCAATTGCAATCCCAAGGTTCTGGCACCCTTCCTTCTCAGACCATTCCTAACCCTAATTCGAAAAATGTGAGTGCAATCACTCTTAGGAGTGGCAAGTCAATTCCAGACCCTGCACCTGCCGTTCAGAGTACACCTAGTGTGCCAGTTCTACCTGTTGCTGACCCTAGCAATTCCAGCCAGCACACTAGTAGTTCCACTCCAGAGAGGCCACAACAGAAGCCTACATATTCTGCACCTCTTCCTTTTCCACAGAGAGCTACTCTTTCTAAGAAAACAGATGAGGCAGAGAAGGATAAAGAGCTTCTGGAGACATTCAGGAAGGTGGAAGTCAACATTCCATTGCTGGATGCTATCAAGCAAATTCCTAGATATGCCAAATTTTTAAAGGAATTGTGCACACAGAGGAGGAGGCTTAAGGGCAATGAGCGAATTAGCATGAGTCAGAACGTTTCGGCCCTTATTCAGCCTATGCCCCAGAAGTGCAAGGATCCAGGCACTTTCACCATTCCATGTGTTATAGGCAAATCCAAGTTCGAGCATGCCTTGCTAGACCTTGGTGCTTCCATTAATGTGATGCCTATGACTGTGTTTAGTTCTCTTGGACTTGGCCCCTTGAGAGCTACTGGTGTTGTGATCCAGCTAGCCAACAGGAGTAGTGCACATCCAGCTGGAGTGATTGAAGATGTGCTGGTCAGAGTTGATGAGCTGATCTTTCCAACAGATTTCTACATTCTGGAGATGGAGGGACAGTCCCAATCCAGCAAGGCTCCACTCATTCTGGGCAGGCCATTCCTCAAGACCGCACGGACCAAGATTGATGTTCATGCAGGAACTCTATCCATGGAGTTTGGAGACTCTGTTGTGCAGTTCAATATTTTTGAGCCTATGCAGCCTTCCATGGATGAGCCTTCTGTCTTTCACATTGGTTTGCTTGATGATCTAGTTGGGGATGGGTCTGATGAGCTCTGTGCTGACTTCCCAGATTTTGTTGGTGTTGAAGACTCTGTTCAGTGCAACTCCTGTCCTGACTGTGATGGTGATATACCTTGTGCAGTGTGTGCTGAAATATCTGCCTTCTTGAGCAGTCCTGATTCTCTGTGCTGCAGTTGTGGTGATTCTGCTTGCACTGCTTGTTCTGAAATTGCAGCCGTTTTAGAACAAGATGATTCTATTCCAGAGGCTGTGGTCATTGATGCTCCCACAGAGTTAGTGGATGTGTATGAGGAGCTATATTCTGAATTCCCTGACTTTGTGGGTATAGAGGGTTATCTCCAGCGCCATTCACATTCTGTTTGTGATGGTGACATGAGCTGTGCCATCTGTGCAGAAATTTCTACATTTTTAAGCGATGGCAATCCTGCTGAATCTGCATCTGAAGCTGATTCTAGTTCTCGTTCCAGTTCTGATTCTGCAGCTTCAGAAGATAATTCTACCGGGGCAACTCAAGACTTCGTGAGAATGGTCTTTGACCCTGGTATCTAGCTGATTATCTTATTGTACTTGTATTCTATTTTCTATTCTGTTTTACTTTAGTCTGTTTTTGTTTTCTGTTTTTGCTTCTGTTTCTGTTTTCTGTTCATTTTATTTTCAATTTTCTGTTCTTGATGTCTGCTTTATCTTACCCCACATGCGTGCGGGAAGTTTGGTCATTTATTTGACATGTAGGTTTCAACCGCCGCCAGCCATTCTGTGAGGTAGCTAAAGAGGACATAGTGGAGGAGGTCCACTTGCACGATGCCATCTACCTCCCCTGATAAGGATGTTTCTTCTCTCTCTTTTACTTTACTTGTCCTTATGTGACTGCTTGTTATTACTTGTCATCTGTTGATACTTTTTGAAGTTTTTACATTGAGGACAATGTAAAATTTAAGTGTGGGGGAGGGATTTCTGTATATAGTTTAGTTGCTTTATTGTTTTCTGTTTAGTTGATTAGGTGTTTTCTGTTTAGTTGATTAGGTTAGTTGATTAGTTTAGTTGATTACTTTACTATTTCTGTAAATTTGTTGTTTTCTGTTTTAATTTTTTCTGTTTGTTGTTCTTGCTGTTTTTTCTGTTTTTGTTGTCATTTTTCTGTTTTAATTACCCTCCAATGATGTTATAGAATTTGTAAAGTTGTAAGTTTAAAGTAATTACATTTCAAGGTTCATAGCATGATTGAATAACTTGTTTTCCATCCTTAATTTCACATGCTTGGTTTTAGATGTTGGATTGATGATTAAGTTTGATAGATACATGCCTTGTGAGTTTTGAGCCTTTTGATGAATGGATTTGGCATTTGTGCCATTCTTTTCCTTCTTGTGTGATTTCACTCATGGAATTTGTTAACTCTAGAACTTGCTTGATTCTTTTTGAGGCTACATTTTCATTTGCATACATGAACATGATTGAGGCATTCTTTCTTGATTTAGCCACTTTGCCAAATAGCCAACCTTGTATTATTTCCCTTTGATTACCCCTATTGAGCCTATTTGCCTATCTTTGATATTAGCTCATTATATGCCTATGTACAAAATACCATGTTGTTACCTTACCTTAGGGAATGGGAGAGCATTGGTTCATTGTCTTGGAGGAGCTCTTATGCTTGTGGGTAATTAATAGTACAAGTGTGGAGGTTGTGAATCCTAATGTGCAAAGTATTATGTGAAAGAAAGAAAGAAAGAAAAAAAAAAAAAAAAAAAAGAGCCAATTGGTTCTGAAAAAAAAAAAAAAAAAAAAAAAATCAGAATTGTGAAAAAGGAAAAGAAAAGGAAAAGGAATATGTGCAAAGGAAGGAGAATATGCTTTACACACTTGGAATTTAATGCTTGTCATTTGAGTTCCTCTCCAATGTTCTCTTATTCTCTTTGAGTTTTTACCTTGTGATATCCATCTTCATTCATTCCTTTACCTTTACCCTTGGCCTTATTACAACCTTAAATAAAGTCCTCTTGATTTGTGTGTGCATTTGTTTGAGTAGTGGAGAAATAGAAGATAAGCAAGCTTATGGTAGTGCATCTCTTCATGAGTTTGATTGAGTGGAGTACCTAATTTCTAAACACTTGAGGGATTGAGAGTGTATCTTGTGAGGATCTATCATTCTTAACTTATGCTTTCCAATTGAAGTTACCTTGTTTGTTGATTTTGGATGAGAAGAAATTTTATTTCATGAATGCTGTGAGTTCCTTGAATCTTTAATTGCTTATCTTACTTGTGGTATGAACTTCTGCATTTCTTAAATATCATTGGGAGGTGATCCTTTAGTTTTTAAATTTGTTTTTGTTTCCTTGTTCTTGCTTTTCTTAGTTTTGGAATTTTAGTTTGCCCGAGACGTGCAAAAGCTAAGTGTGGGGGAATTTGATGAACACACTTTTTATACAATAGTTATTCCTCATACTTAGTCTTTTAAACCTCTTTTGGGCTGAATTGCATAGACTTAGACCTCATTTCATGACTTAGGATCCATTTATGCTTAATTGCAATTTCCAGCAATACTGGGCATTATATGCTGTCTCTGTGTTTCAGGCATATCTTGAGTTCTGGATGTCTAAAAATTCCGAGTCATACCTTGTTGGAAAGCTGAGAGAATTGTCTACAACTTTCTTTCAGGGCTCCAAAGCTAATTCGGACGTTCAGAAGGTCATATGCAGCCTGGAAGCCAGAGAAGACATGCTGTCGCAGGATCCTGACCTACATGCAGTATTTGGGTCATAACTTGAGTTGTAGATGTCATATGGACCTGAAACTGGTACCATTGGAAAGCTAACAGACAGAGCTTCAATTGATATGAAGACCGGTTCACCATATTTTATGTGGAAGATGGTCTTATTTGCTGTGCAAGTTAGCTGACGGTTCCAGACACCTTTTGCCACTTAAATGGGCCTAACTTCCTCATGACAAGTCCAAATGGGCCCAAACCAAAGCCCAATTGAAGCTAAGGCCCATGGGAACAAGTGTGCCCTAAGGGCAATTTGGGTGTGCATGTAATTTTGGAGGTCTATATCAGAAGAAGGAGGCAGCCGAAATTCAGAATCAAGTCATTAGATATTTTTAGACAGCTTTTACTCCTTCCTTAGTTCTTAAGTTTTCTCTTAGATATTTTTGTAAGAACTCAGCTCTTCTTGTTCATGGAGGGCTAAATCATCATATCAATCCAGGTTTTGCTATTCTGATTATTGATTTTGAGATTATGTGTTGTTGTTCTTCATTTTAGTTGTTAATCAAGTTCTTTCAATCCTCTGAAATATTCTGTTTGAATTGCTTAATTCGGATTGGATTATTCATGTGTTCATATTCTGTTTGCATGTGATAAAAGAGGATTGTATGGTTAATTAATGGTTCTAAGCTTGGACGGATTAATTACCTTGGCTGGATTCAGGACTTAGGTTAAACTGGACTTGAATGTTTGCTTAATTCATTTAGTCCCTTGTTGAACCGAATTCTGGTTGCTTAACCAGTAGACATCCATAGAACATTGAGAGGCTTCTTGAGATGTTTTAAAGGCCAAGAACATGATCAACAATTAAATGGATCCTTGGAAATCAAGGATGGATCAAAATCAGAACTAGTTAAGACTTGGATTGGTTGCTTTCTCTAAAACTCTACCACTTTCAATTAATTTTCGTTAATCACATAAACAAACACAACCCCCCTGTTTATATGCTTCTCCATATGATTCACCAAATAGAACAATCCTTAGGTTCGACTTAGGGCTGCCCTTTGCTGCAAATAGCTTAGGAACCGACCTAAAACATTAAGTAATTTGAGGAGCCTCGGCAGCTCATCAATGGAGTTCTCAGTGTGGAGGATGAGAAACAAAATGGGGAAAGTGAGAGAAAGAGAGGTTGACATTGGGGAAAATGTTGGAATAATTCCAACGGTATATTCTATTGGAATTTAAAAAAGAAAAATAATAATAATAAAAACTCTCTTTACTTTTTTCGCAAATTCTAACGGTAATTCTTACGAAAAATTCCAACGGTAATGTAATTCCGTTGGAATTACCGTTAAAATTTCAAAAAATTGTCAACCGTTGAAAAATAGAGATTTTCTTGTAGTACCAGAAACCCTCTACCTCTGATAAAGAAAGCCGAGGTCACACCCCAGATTTTTCATAGGAAATCTGTTATAATAATCCCAAAGGACTTAGCCCTGAAGATAACAACTCTCACAAGAAATCTAACAAGAAGTTACAGAGTTGGAAGAAGAGAATAAAACTGGTTGTATAGCGGAATGTGACTCTTGCTTGATGGCTTCTCTTCTTGATTTTCCAGACCTTGGATCTTCTATTTTATAGGAGTCTAGAGGAAGAATATGACCATTTGAATTGAAGATAGATTCCTTAATTCATGGCTGTCAATTTGTGCTATTTTAGGAATCTTTTTATTCATCATTGATTTCTTTCATAATATAGCTCATTCTTTGAAAAACTTCATTTTATATTCTCCAACAGCTCTTTTCTTATTTGATTGCTGCCAAAGTCCACTCCTCTGATTGATTTTTCATTTATTCTTGAATATTCTCAAGCTTCAAAAATATCTTCAAATCTTTACTGCCACATCAACATAGATGATCTTATGAGGGAAACAAGTTCTATACGAGAACTGGTTCTATTTGAGATAGAAACTTGTTCTTCTTCTTGACCCAAGTTTATCAGTAAACTATTACTAATAAAACACTTAAACAACCAAATTAGGTTTAATGACAATTAAGGTTGTTTGTTATCATCAAAACTAGGGCTGGAGAACCATGTGGCCAACACTTTACACCTCCAATTCAGACAAAGCAATTGAATTTCAAAAATATGTTCAAACATATAATAATACTTTTGCTTTTACTTCATTTGGCGTCAAATATGACAAAAATCTTTGCAAAAGAAACAAGGGCGTATACACATTTAGAGTCCAAGGACAAGTCTATCACAACATCAATGAGTTATTTGCCTATTGATGGTCTATCATCTTATCTCCAACTTCACTTTTTTGACATTGATCATGAATTGCATTGCGGTGAGCACTATGCTACCACCCCCTTTTAGGGGTGGTAGCGCTACACCCCCCTCAGTTAGGTAGATTCGAGTGGGACCCACCTAGTGATTTTGGTGTCATTGCAAAAATCTCAAAAAATTGAGTCACATAATATATGCTAGAACATACAGTTCCTTATAAAATATAAGAACAATATGATATAAGAAAGCATGCAAAGAAACAAATTTTTCAAGTTTACTTTTTGGCACGTTTTCTTATATCATATCGTTCTTATATTTTATAAGCAACTATGTGTTATAGCACATACTAGATAACTCAATTTTTTGATATCTTGGCAATAACACCAAAATTACACTATAAGTCTCACTGTGTCCCTTCCAATTGAGGGGAGGTGTAACGCTATCACCCCTTAACCCTTAAGAAAGAGGTGGTAGCATAGCCCTCACTATTGCAAAATCAATTTTGCAGATTTTCAAACTTACAGCCACCTATCACAAGACAACTTATTGATGTGATTGATGTAAATTCATATTCTTCATTCTTTAGAAACCTTGAAAATGTAGAAAATATTCATGAGCAGAAATTTTTTGTAAGAATTGATGCCGGTAGAGCTGTAAAAATATCAGGCTAGCTGTTTTGACCCGGCCCATTTGGCCCTCTTTTTTTTTCAATGGCCATATCAAATTTTGCATTTCATTTTGAGATTTTCACCCCCAATTTTTAATTTGTTTAATTATTTATGTAACTTTATTTTAATTTTACATTTCATGCATATTTTTTTTTTTTTTATGTTTTTATGTATCTTTGTTTCTTTATTTTAGTTTTATTTATCACTTTATGCATTTTTATTTTTATTCAATTAAGTCCATTAACAATTTAACCCATAGAGAAGAACCAATAAAGACCAACATGATTCCAACCACCGACTTGTTACTTTGACAGATTTTAAATTATGAATCCTCACGTCATTTTTTTTCTCCTTTTCGTTTAAATGGATGAAATTTTATGGGGAGTTTTAAATAAAATGCACGCTCTGTTCACACCTTCGCTCTTTCCAACATTAGGGACACACCACACACAGGATCTAAGTTTTATCTTCATTTAGCTTCTGAGGGGAAAAGTTGGTCATTTATCAGCAAATACAGAGCGAAAGTCATGCAAAAGATCTATATTTTAAGTATATCCCTCCAAGGATTTAGCTTATATGAGGGCAAAAGTTGGTCAGCTATCAACATATACATAGAATCATGAATAATATCTGTTTATCCCTTTCTAATACTTAAATGACTTAAAATTTTTCCTCACCTACCATTTCAAAACTACATTTCTAATCCTTCAAAGACTTCCACTTTGTTTTCCTCATCTTCTTTCTTAAAACTGTCACTTTCTCATGTCTCCATCGTCGATATTTTTGGCGGCCCTTCAACCAGCAGGAATAATCTTTCCCTTTCTTGCACTTGATGAAGTCTACCAGATCAGCGTAATCAGTTGATCTTTCTGAGCCATCTAATATGCAATCAAGGAACATCTTCCCATTGCAGATATCCTCCGTTTCTTTAGCTATTAAGTCATAGGAGTCAATGGAATTTACAATAGCCATATTCCCTGAGGCTTCTGCTTGCTCATCTTGGGTTTCTTGATGGAAGATTGAAGGAGAATCCATGCTATGAGAAATAAAAGGAAGAAAGATACTTTAGGCCTCAAGAAAGCATAAACAAGGATATGGAGCATTACAATAAAACACTGTCATCAACTAGGACATTTATTATTTACACACACAAAAGCTCTATGATATCACAATTTGAGGAACAAGTTCCTTCCCACTTCAGTTCCACAAGTTTTATACGTTATAATAGTTTGATTCTTATATAGCACACATGGTTTTGTCAATATATAAATTACTACATTAAAATTCTTTAGCTTTGTGCCTTCAGCACCCAGAAACAATTCATTCACAAATTAATATTACTAATTTCATTTCATTTACAGTACTAATAATGCTTGTAAACCCAATTAGACAAGAAACATAGAACGTGTTTGACATTCCTAAACAACTAAACAAGATTTCCTCCTCTAAGAAAATTCAAGGGAAAATATAATGCGATAACAAACTACCAAGCTAGCATCAGAATGAATCCATAGTGAACTTATGATGACCTTACATATTTCAGTTGAGCTAGTATGAAATCAATGTTTTACATGGCCCAAAGAAAAAAAAAGTTTCAGCTTGGACCATTCACTGATCTGGATATTTGATTGAGGTTGTGTTTGGATAGAGAAGCATTTTGCTTGAAAAAGAACTTTATTAAACAGAGCTTTTAAAATACTTTTATGCAAGAGAAGCTGCTGAATCAGTTTTTTGTTTGGATGTAACAGTTAAAAAGCACCTTTTTAATTTTGACTGGTCAATGGGGAGGGCTTCTACAAAACAAAAGCTGCAAAAGCTCTATATTTGAACTTCTCCAAAAGCCCCAATTTCTGCTTTTTTAAGTGGTTTAAAAGTTTTGAAAAGCTCATCTAAACATAAAAGTTTCATTTAAAAGCGCTTTTGTTTTTAAGTGAAGCATTTCTTTTTTCAAGGCAATTTCTCTATCCAAAACGCATTCTGAATGAGAAGTCACTGGTTGAAACATTGGGGCAACCTAGCTTGGACAGACTACAACATAATATAAATAAAGAAACTACTTTTTTTGCATATAATACAATACCCAAAAGATATGAATTGATACATACAAGATAATTTTATGGTAAAAATAGGTTCAGTAAAGCCTAGTGAAAGTCATACAAAACATGGCCATGTGGTTATTGTCTCAAAAAATGTGATTATTCAGTTCAAAAGTGAAAATTTTTTAAGACTTCCTATTTGTTTGATATCTTCCTTAACTTTCTCCGACCCTTGTTCTACAACTAGTGATTAAACCTTTTAAAGGAAGTTGCCAAGGGAGTAAAACCAACCATAAATGTCAGGTTATCTACAATGCCAACAAATGACAGTTATCACAAGATAAAAAGATCCTGCTCTGCATCCTCAACCCAATCCATGTTTAATAAAGAATGAACCAGAACCCTGAGTAGGACCTTTCAATCACATGACATATGCACCTAAGCTAACTATTTGTAACAACATATAGTTCATGCAGTAAAGCCATACATTTATGAAACTTAGCCAAGATTTCTTCATTATGTTCCCAATTTGGGACTTAGGCATGTCATGTCATGCCAAAAGAAAAATATATGGTTTACATACCTACAGCTCAAAATGGAAAATAATATATATACATATGTATATAGAAAAGCCTGAACGTCCCAGGTTTCCACTTCCAACATGGATTTAGACAGGCGGCCGTAGCAAGTGACTCAAAAAAGAGAGTAAAACAAATAAAAACAATGAAGTTATGTCAAGTAGACATACCGGTAATCTTCATTAAATTTATACACTCAATATAATAATGCAGGCTAAACTTGTTGCCTATAATACAAGCCAATCTTCTTCCAAGAAAGTATAACCATATGATGTTTACATTGGTTAAATTTTAGAATTACATCTGCCTCCCTTGGTATATGATGTCCTTTTATTCATTTTCCCACTTGATTCAAAAGACCATACAAGAGCACTCCTTATATCAAGTACAAGATGATAATCAACCATTTTTCTAACTAGTAAAATTTACATGAATTATCTTAAACTTAGGTCCAATTTCTCTTCCTACTTTTTGCTCTTTCTCATGACCACCTGATTTCATTATCAATTTTAGAGCTCTCAAAATATTAGATCATAACCTTAATATGTCAAGCTGTCAAAACTAGCAAACCATGACCCCATTTCAAATTTGGCTGAGTCTTTCACCATCACAAAAGAGGCACCTTAAACGTGACACTTGTCAAACTAATTATCTAAGTGGCATAGTTCTCAAACTGATTACCACTTTGTGTTAAATTTGAAACTTCTAAAGACAAAATGACGACTGAGGACAAATTTTTAAAATCAAAGTTGGACTACTTATAATCAAGGACTGAAACAATTTCCTTTTTAGAAAACAAAACATGCACTGTAAGATCTAACCAAGGGCTCTGACACTAGCTAGGGATAGAACAATTTGTACAAGATCTTAAGAGACACAACACAAAAAACACAAATAAAGTAGCAGCAAATGTGTAAAATGACATTGACAGAAAAGTAAATATAGGCAGCTGTAAATTTTTAGGGATTTTTATCTCATATCAAAATACATGGATTTCTTTTCAGAGTCTGCTATGTCCTAGGCTTTAAGTCCAATAACCTAGCCATGCTAGATAATCCGCACAAATAAAGCATAGAATTAAAGTACTACCTGAAGGTTATGGCCAACTTAGTTTAATATGTTCCCTGTCCAATTATAGACATTCCCTCTTCAGGGCTTTTTATATCATATCAAAATACGTGGATTTCTTTTCAGAGTCTGCTATGTCCTATACTAGATAATCCGTACAAATAAAGCAAAGAATTAAAATAGTACCCGAAGGTTATGGCCAACTTAGTCAAATATGTTGCTGTCCAATAATACACATTCCCTCTTTGACCAGCAGTCACATTGAAACTGCCATTTCTTCATTTTTTTTTTTTTTTAAACACCAATTCCTCTCTTCAATTAAGAATTTAAGGCAAGACAGAGGAACAAAAAAAACAACAAGCTTTTAACAATATCCGTTTTCACAGGGTTTGAGGACTTTGGGAAATTACGGCTAATAGAACGAAAATTAAATTAGCAATTAGCAATTAGCAGACCACTACAGCTATAAGTAAAACACACAGAGACTGCAGCTGGGATCAGAAAATCATATGCATGGCAATACTTCTATTATCTATAAGAAGGCTACTCTAGTACAACAAGCTTTCAAACTCTTACTGCCTTTGACTGAAAGGGAGCTGTTTCAAACTTGAAGGTGGGTACTAACTCACTAGAACTCGTGATGCACTGTTCTCTATCTCTCTATCTTTTCCCTTGCTAGATGCACGATCCATGCCATTTAATAGGACAAACTATGGTATTCAAACTTCTACTTGGCATCCAACATAATAAGGTAAATTCCAGGACACCCCCTTAAACTTGGTATCTTTAATTTCCATGCTTCTCATTGTACAAACCCTTGAGGGGCATATGGCGATTGATACTACCCAAGCCATTCCATCCCTGACATAATGAAGGCATTGACTAGACCCAATAACATTCCCTTTCTTCACTCCAACATGTCCAACAATGTTGCCAACCATATGCTGTCAGCAAGCCTGCAGGTAAGCAGACCTTAAGCCAAGTCATGGGATACTGAACCAGTGGTTTATCGCATCCCCACTGTCCCTTGCACTGGTACCCACTGAGCGGGTCAGGGTGCATTTGTCAACATATATCATGGTGATCACACGTTAGTCGCTACTAGAATTTGGAGCCAGCAATCAATCTGAATCAGAAGCACTATGTCATCGTTTCAGCCATTGCAGCTTTGGCAATCCCTTCTCTCATTATGGGTTGTGGTCACCAAATTAAGTCTTTGCCAGAAATGCCTTTCGTGTGTCTAGAAGTGAGGAAGTCAAGGCTGTTAAAGCTTTTAGGAACATTCCTGGTGTTGAGATTGTGACTGTTGAGCGGCCAGACCTAATTAAGCTAGCTCCCATTGATCATATAGGAATTTTGTTATTAGGACCTGTTAGAATATTAGCTGTAAATACTGTAGTTATTATAGCATATGTTTAGGCTTGTAATTAGCTTATGATTAGGCCCATGATTAGGCCCGTTATTGCTGTACAGTTAGTATAAATAATAGATGTGAGAAGCTAGTCTCACAATCTTTTCCACTATTCTCACATGGTATCAGAGCTATTTTAGTGAGAAAAACCTCTCCCTTCCCGCTGTGAATTTTTCCAGCAGCGTTTTCCCTCCTTCCCTATTGTGCTCTTACTCCAGCAGTGTTCTTACACTAGGGTTTAGTGGCTGTGTCTCTATCCAGCCACCCTAGGACTCGAGATTCAAAATTTTGACCCCACAGTCGACCTCAGCACCCTCCGATCGGTCTGTCCCCGGAAAGGCAAACATGTTCGTAGTTCTTTTCCTAGTCGTGTCAATAAACGGGCCGAGTCCCCTTTTTCATTGGTTCATTCTGATGTATGGGGTCCTAGTCGTGTTAACTCAACTTTGGGTTTTCAATACTTTGTTACCTTTGTTGATGATTTTTCCCGATGTACTCGGTTATTTTTAATGAAAAATCGTTCAGAACTTTTCTCTATTTTCCAAACCTTTTGCTCAGAAATTAAAACTCAATTTGGAATCACCATTCGCACCTTCCGGAGTGATAATGCCCGAGAATATTTTTCTGCTCCATTTCAATCTTTTATGACTTCTCAGGGCATTCTCCATCACTCTTCTTGTGCTCATACTCCTCAACAAAATGGGGTGGCTGAGCGGAAAAATAGACACTTGATTGAGACTGCCCGTACTCTCCTCATTCATAATAATGTTCCGCTGCGTTTTTGGGGAGATGCGGTTATCACTGCATGTTATTTGATTAATCGCATGCCATCCTCTGTTTTACAAAATCAGGTGCCTCATTCTCTTTTGTTTCCCAATCAGCCACTCTACTCTCTTTCTCTTCGTGTCTTCGGTTGCACATGTTTTGTTCATGATCTCACTCCAGGTAAAGATAAGTTACATGCAAAATCCCTCAAATGTGTCTTTTTGGGTTATTCCCGTTTGCAAAAAGGTTACCGTTGTTTCTCTCCTGAACTCAAACGATATCTTGTTTCCCCGGATGTCACCTTCTTTGAGACAACCCCTTTCTTTCCTTCTTTAGGGCATCCTGATTGTTCTACTGTTACTCAGGATCTCCCCATTTCTTGCACTAGTCCTCTTCCACAGGTTGTTTCGTCCCATGACTCCACTGGTCCTACCGAGGACTCGGCACCTCCTCTCCTCACCTACCATTGTCGGCCTCGACCTGACCCTATTGAGGACCCTACCATTGTGCCACCTGTCACTGGGCCTGTTAAGCACCCACCCATCATGCCACCAGTCCTTGAGCCTGTTGACAACCCTCCCACCAATGACCTCCTTGCTCCTACCCCATTGGATTCATCTCTTGCTCCAGTCACTTCTCAGGTTCCGATCTCTGACTTAGACCAATCTATTGCTGACCGCAAAGGTATTCATTCTACTCGCAATCCTTATCCCATTTATAATTTTGTGAGCTATCACCGTTTGTCTCTACAATATTCTGCTTTTGTGTCGTCTTTGTCTCCTGTTTCTATTCCTAAAAATGTAGGTGAAGCACTTTCTAGCCTAGGCTGGCATAAGGCAATAATTGATGAGATGGCTGCTTTAGACTCTAATAGCACTTGGGATTTGGTGCCTCTACCATGTGGTAAATCCATGGTTGGTTGTCGTTGGGTTTATACAGTCAAAGTTGGCCCTGATGGCCAAATAGATCGTTTGAAAGCCCGCTTGGTTGCCAAGGGATACACCCAGATCTACGGACTTGATTATAGTGATACCTTCTCTCCAGTTGCCAAGATGGCCTCTGTTCGCCTCTCTCTCTATGGCTGTCATTCACCACTGGCCCCTTTATCAATTGGATATTAAAAATGCCTTTCTACATGGCGAATTGCAAGAGGAAGTTTATATGGAGCAACCTCCTGGATTTGTTGCTCAGGGGGAGTCTAGATTGGTGTGTCGACTTCGCCGATCTCTCTATGGACTTAAACAATCTCCACGGGCTTGGTTTGGGAGATTTAGTTCAGTTGTCCTACAGTTTGGTATGACTCGGAGTGAGGCTGATCATTCAGTCTTTTACTTTCACTCATCCCCTAACCGATGCATGTACTTGATTGTCTATGTGGATGACATTGTGATTACAGGGAATGATCAAGAAGGCATACAAAAACTCAAGCAACATCTATTCCAGCACTTTCAGACAAAAGATTTGGGCAAACTCAAGTATTTTCTGGGAATAGAAGTTGCTCAATCCCGAAAGGGTGTTACCATCTCACAGCGAAAATATGCCTTGGATATATTGAAAGAAACAGGTATGTCAAACTGCAAACCTGTGGAGACTCCAATGGATCCAAATGTCAAGCTCCTACCTGATCAGGGGGAGCCCTTATCAGATCCCAGTAGATATCGGAGACTTGTTGGGAAACTCAACTACCTTACAGTGACACGTCCTGATATTGCATTCCCTATGAGTGTACTTAGTCAATTTCTAAGTGCTCCGTGTGACAGTCATTGGGATGCAGTAGTTCGTATTTTAAAATACATCAAGAAGGCACCAGGTAAAGGCCTATTGTATGAAAGTAGGGGACATACTCAGGTGGTTGGATATTCAGATGCTGACTGGGCAGGCTGTCCATACGATAGACGCTCAACCACTGGATATTGTGTATTTGTTGGGGGCAATCTAGTGTCATGGAAGAGCAAGAAACAATCAGTTGTTGCTCTATCCACGGCTGAGGCAGAATACCGAGCCATGGCTAAAGCAACCTGTGAGCTCATATGGCTGAAACAGTTACTTCAGGAGTTAAAATTCATGAAGATTCAACAGATGAAACTAATATGCGATAACCAAGCAGCTCTCCACATTGCCTCCAATCCAGTCTTCCATGAAAGGACCAAACATATAGAGATTGACTGTCACTTTGTTAGACAGAAAATACTTTCAGGGGATATTGCTACTAGTTTTGTTAGATCAAATGACCAGCTAGCAGACATATTCACTAAGTCTCTCGGAGGCCCTCGGGTTAACTACATTTGTAACAAGCTTGGAACATATAATATGTATGCTCCAGCTTGAGGGGGAGTGTTAGAATATTAGCTGTAAATACTGTAGTTATTATAGCATATGTTTAGGCTTGTAATTAGCTTATGATTAGGCCCATGATTAGGCCCGTTATTGCTGTACAGTTAGTATAAATAATAGATGTGAGAAGCTAGTCTCACAACCTTTTCCACTATTCTCACAGAAAGTATGGACCAATAAGCATGAGAGTAGCACACAGGCCTCCACAAACCATTAAATGGACGTGTAACAGAAGGGGCAATTTGAACATTCAAAGAGCACATGGGTGCAATCACACATTTTGGAAGTTTCAGAATTTTCCCCCAATGACAAATAAGGTTATAGACTCTTTACATGGGTTGCACTTTTGATTACAAATCCAACAGTATACACAGATTTTTCTTTCTATTATGAACACAGTGCCTTACTTTCATAACTCTTCCTTCTAAAATAATTCTTTCTCTAGTCATTCTCTGTGCTTCTTGAGCTCTCTTGCTTTTCTAGACTTTCTTTGAACTATTGTCCAAGCATGTCATTAAGGTTTTGGTAACTACTCTTCATACTATTCTCTAATTGCTTTTCGGAATTCTATTAGTTCAACATTCTCTCACTATCTTTCTCACAAAATTAACTTATAAATGCCAAAGCATTAAATCTTTTTAAATGTTTTGGATGTTAATAGATTCCATGGTTCTGCCAATGTATCAAACAATTGCTTAATCCCTAAATATGTTTAAGAATTTTCAAAGCTGTGATAAAACTTTTGAAACCCAAATGTATATTCATCAATCTAATGGAAGGTTAGGCACAAGCATGTTACACAGGAACAAAATAGGACAATTTATAGAACTATTTTACAAAATAAGAAACAAAAGAAGAATGAATGAAACTTTTGGTGGAAAGATATAAAACCTCTCTTAGTTTAATATAGAAGAAAAATAAATGAGATGACAGTCATTTGAATTAATAAAGTATATAAAACAGAATTTTGTGGGAAACAGGATAGAGAAGAATATGTGACATGAGCAGATTGGATGAACATACACATAAATTTAGAAGATATTATTGTGAATAAAAAAAATTTGAAACATACTTCTAGATTGAGCAATTACCTAACAATAAAGCCAATTAACATCCCAAGATCATAACTAGCATTTAAAGGAAGATGATGAAAGAATTTATGCTTTGGGGTTAAGAATTCAGTTTGTAAGTGAAAATAAGATAATATTGCACAAATAGCTTTCCAATAGAAGATTTTCATTAAAATTATAAAAATAGTATAAAGAATATTTGTTCTGAAAACCTTATCAACAAGCCTGGCCAATATGGATGTCAAAAAATGACAAGTCATAAAAAAAAAAAAAAAAAAAAAAAAAAAAAAAAAAAAAAAAAAAAAAGTCTTTAAAAGGTTAAGAAGCATATAAGACAAAAGAAATAACTATTCTTGAAGGACAAATTATAAAAATAAGACCATGTGTCAGTATCTATGCTGAGTGATTTTTTGTAATTTTATTTTCACTTTATCATTGACTGCATATAGATTATGTCCTTTATAACAATACCTTTTTGGCAAACACTAAAGAAACATTTTCTAAACTAACCTATAGCGTGTTTGGATTAGCTTAGAAATAATCGATTATGGTAGAATCGATTATGAAAAAAATTGATTGTTGGAGAATCTATTTATGTTTGGATATGTTAGTTCAAAATCAATTTTTTATGATCAGTTTTCGTTTGGATTGTATGAAGAAAATCTCTTTTAAATATCCAATTACCAAAAAGGGTATAAAGCTTTTTATGGTGTGATAAATATCGAAGGGCAATTAAGCAAAAATCAGAGGTAATGGTAAAATAATCAACAATCTGTAATCAAAAACTTGGGTGGTGGAGCTTATGTGAAAAAGCTGTTGGTGTGCATTGGAATGTGCAAATAGCTGTTTTCATCTTTTACCCAAACACACACTTCTAACCCACATAATCAATTATGAGTTCAAAAAAGCTGTTGGAAGAATAAAATAAGCTAATCCAAACATACACCTAGTCCAGAATTTGGTCCTCAAATTTTGCCTCTTTGTAGTGGAAAACCATCATCAGTAATTGGCATATAGATATGATTGCTTGCTTCAACTCATGCCAACACAACAAGAAGATGGATAACTAAGATTTTAAGTGACAAGCCTCATGCAACTTCACAATCATTCAACCTTCTATTTCTCACATCCCCTTAAAGGATTTGTTAGACCCTTCTAATCAAGCACTTTTCCTAACACTTCCACCGTACAAATTTTTTGCTATTCTGATGCACGTGCACCACAAAATCAATGATATGATCAGTGGTTTATCTTCCCATCTCAGTAACTATTAACATATCAAAAGAGAAGTCTTGCCAGTTGCCACTGATCAGAATAGTACTATTTTCTAAGTAATGAACCCAATCCTATAACCACCTGTTTCACCTTTGTGAATATAATCCACATAACAGAGCAGGCACCATTTGAGAATTTTTTTTCTACTACCCCTCAACCTAAAATTCTAGTAAGAATCCCCAATTTTATCCCCATAAACAGCAAAATCTATCTTCAGTTCCTTTTTTATCCTGCTATGTCTATCTCCAGCCATTCCAAGGAATTTAAGATCTGGCTTTCTTAACCATGCTAATTTTCCTTCTGCTTAAGAGCAGTTGTCCTTCAAAATGATCATGTTTTTGTTACCAAAGTCAGATTAGTTAACAGTTAACAATAATAATACTAAATTACAATTGTGAATAGAAATTTTTATTCCTTGATAGTGTCTTTTCTGCTGCACTCAGGCTATTTACCTAAACATTCATCTATCCCAATTTGCATGAAAGAGGGATGGGATTTGTTTGATGTGGTGAGGTAAGTTTGTTTGCTGCAATAAATGTGGATATATTGAGGTGAGAAAGGCCGGATTTTTCTGTAAGTCATCATTCTGTAGCAGAAAGAATTTTACTTTCAATAAAACAAAGTGACACTCCATTATTAGAACAAGAAAATCTAATTTATCATTGCTAATAGTTTTACTTTCTTGTTAATTTAGATAACTTCTATTGTTACTTCTGGAATATGTTTGAGCTAGTACAAGTAAGGTCCTGTCTTGGGATCTTGGGAATCAACAAAGAAGACCAGCAAGATATGGGTAAAAGTGGGTTCTATCAATCAAACTCTGTCAGTTTGAGGGAGTCCATGTAATTTTTTATATGTGGAGGGAAGAGAAATTAATTTCATCATACTTCAAGTGAATATAATTTCATCATATGATGACTAAAATCAAATGCAGCGTCACGACAGAGATCACATCCTCAACAGGATTCTCAGATACTATATTTTTTTTTTGGATAAAATTAAAATATCAGATACAATATTAATGAATGAAGAAATTAAAGTTATGTACCTTGAATGACATGTTTGAATTCTATGAAACTCTGATGCAATTTTGTAGCTGCATCTTTTATCACCAGTATCCTGCAACAATACCAACAATTTTAAATGCATGAAACACAAATTCAATTTAATTCAAGTTCATGAGAGTTGAAGGAAAATTCACCTGTCCAGCTTTATCAGATGAAGTTTCAGATGACAAAGATTGCAATGGTAGATCCCTCAATGACCCTAATGCAACTAGATCTCCCTCTTCAAAAATGAATAGATACATCAGTGCCATTATTACAGATATACATGCTTTTGCTAAGAAATCAAGTTCAAGAATAAAACTTAAAGATAGCAAGCCTGAAAAGTGCATAAGCATTGACTTGGATACTTTATGCCTTGTTTGGTGACACTTCATCACATCAGACAAGAGAGTCTGAATGGGTAAAAAGACATTGAATTGTTGGAAATAGCTTAGGACGCTGATCAAGAAATTATATTTCTTATGCCAAGAGGTATTTCCCAAAGTTTTCAGACAGCCGAAATTACTACTATTCCTTAAACACCCAATGGCTTGTATCAGTGAAATACTCATTAACTTCAATATCGATGCAAGAAGACAAACATCTTGGGTACTTGTGTCCCTCTGTGTATACAGCACATCCCCAGCAGCATCCTCAGAGAAAGTTTTGGGTATTACGTAATTTAAGATAGAGACAATCATGCCACTGCATGAATCAGCAAATCTGTGTGAACTCTCTTTCATAAATGCTATATGCTCAGCCAAAAGGTTGGCTTTTGTTCTGGAGGACATTTTGCATAGATAAGAGTCCCATGAATTATGTGATTTTGATAAGAGATTATTTAGCTTATCGCTTGTGACTTGCTGAATATAAGATTCAAATGTTGGCTGACTACTCCCAGGAAAGTATGAATTATTGGCACATTCTGATTCCAAGAAAAAACCATCCATTTGCAAACTAGACATGTGCATAGAATACAAGATGACAGATCTTTGAAACGCTGTTAAATAGTAGTCCATATGCCTATCTGGAACCAAATTCTCTGAAAATATGCCATCACCAATAGCTTCAGACACCAATGAAATTACGTATGCCTGGAACATTTTTGGTGCAGAGAGCACAATGGGGCTAAGCAGCAATGATATGGCAGGTGCCAGGCTCAATTCAGGAACCCTAGAATCCTTGCCATAAAGCAAAGCTAACCTAGTAATAAAATTCTCAAATGCTTTCTCATCAGAAAGTGACAGGATGAAATGCGCTGATATCACCTCCAGGACACTTGCAATAGCACCATGATTGAAGTGGCACATAAAAAGCTTTTCGCTAATGGAAGAAGCCGAATCAACAATCATAAGATACCCTCTTACAGATGGATGCTTTAAAAATTCATCTGCAAATACCTAAAATAAGAATTATATATTTAGCTGCATAAAACTCCAATAAGAATAAAAAATACATTTTTCTACCTGGTAAAGGTATAGAATGGATGAAACTACACCTAGAATTTAATGTCTTATTGAAAATTCATAAATAAAACAATATCAGATCACCATATATTATACTAATAAAATATTTTGGTTTGTCATCAATCCACAACTATACTGGCTTATAACCTTGATTTGTGGTCCACACATATAATTGAAACTATAGCCACAAACATGCTGACCAAACAAACTTTAGCTAATTCATGTAAGTATTAAAATTTTCTTATGAATAACTCCAGAAGCGAAAGTAGAATATCAGTAAGAATAGTGTATAAAGCCCTTCAAATCAATGTAGTTCCAACTATTCACATCAAAGTTCAAAACATGTATGCTTAAGGTCTGTAAGAGATCTAAACCACAAATAGCAATGTGAAATTTCCAAAATGCATACTCATTGAAAACAATAAACTTTGGAAAAAATTAAATCTAGAAAAATGATATATGTTGCTAGGTGGTGCTGTGAAACCATAGAACTAAATGAGAAACTAGGCTTCAGGAGACCATAGAACTAATTGATATATACATACGCTTCAATCTCAAGTTGAGAAATCATTGTATTGGGGACTATCCTAGCAATTGTGGTCATTTCAGACTTATGGCTGTATTCAGGAAAAAAAAAAAAAGGACCAATTTGTAGGAATTTTGGGGAATCATGACAGAGAGCCTAAGCAACAGTATGCAGTTTTACTCAGTCAGCTTATAGAAAGAGCAGGGAGAAAGATACACACACACACACACATATATACCCCTTGAAGAATTTAGTGAGCTAGGAAGAAGAAAAAAATAAGCTGAAAAGTCAAACTTCAACACATTTACAGACAAACTAGTTTAATGCATGTAAAGTGTCAACTCATGCACATAGCCAGTAAAATCCTAACATATATTTTGTCTAGAATTCTGTTAATTAAGAAATCATTATTAGGAAGCCAAATATCTCCTTCTCTGTCAGTCATTAGGAAAGAATTGAGATCTAGATTATAATCATCAATAGTGTCAAAAACAAGTTTCAGTCAACTAAAGGAACCAACAAGAGTGAGATTGATTCTATCACATAGGTCTAATAAAAGCAGCTTTCTATACAATTTTGGAGCAACATTAAGTACCCATAACCTATTTACTTTTTAATTGACTTCCAAAGCTTTGAAGTTTCTAATTTACTTCCAAATCTCTGAAGTTTAGTCCTTCAGTTCCAGAACCAGAACTTAATTTTCAGATCCATTCAAGGAGGTAGTCCTCCCATTTTCTGATTGTTCTCTAGTTTATTTCTTGAACTGAAGGGTTTCCCACCAAATTTGAAGCAGATTCTCATTTCCAGATCTCACCACTCTCCAAGGTGGTGAGCTCCTCTCACGACCAAATCTTTTCAACCCTGTTCCCTCCCACGTAACTGTCCATCTCTTAGTTGAATTCAAAATTCCTAGGCTGCAATCCAGCTACATGCTTAAAATTAGAAACAAAGAAATAATAAATCCAACCCAAAAGATGTTTCCCATGGTTAGTTGGATAAAACCATATGCCAGCAATTGACATGTCAAGTCATTTAGTTATTTACTTCCAAATCCAAGAATTTAGTAATTCAGGAAATCTGAGGGAAACGTTCAGAAAATATAATAAAGCTTTAGCTCAATCCGTGGACCCTTCTTTTTCATTTTCTTCTTTTATCACTTGTAAGAAAACAATAAAATGCATTAAGACTTGCAAGTATCCAAAAGTTGAAGACCCTTTTGTCTCCCATTTACATAAGAAGCTCTCACCGTACAAGAAGATTGCTTAAACCCAACTCATTGTAATATCTCCCATATCTTCAACAATAACGGCTTGCCACCACATACTCACTTCTATGACCAATAAACACAATTCCAGACAGAAATAGATACCAGAAGTAAAGAAGAGTATACCACTGTCCACTACAAGATATTCGAATATGTTACCGCAATACAGAAAGCCTATATCATTTCTCAAGCATGGACCACCAGTTTTTCTCCAACTACTCAACAATAGCATTCCAAAGAAAGAGAGACTAAAAACAGGACCCAATGGGATGTCCTAAATGAGCTGTTGGTCAAAAGCCCCACCTTGTACCCAAGATGGTAACTATTTCCTTTCCTTCACTCAGTTCTACTGGCACAAACTAACTACAAGATATTAAGCTCTTACTCCAGAAGCCAACTCAACCTAAAGAAGCACACATCTCAAAATGCAGCCTATCTATATAAGTTCTACAAAATGCATAATGTTCTCAGTAAATAGCACAGAAAATTATATAAGCTCAATGAGCTAACTTTCCGGTAGCATATCAAACAATTAATAGTTGCATATAGATGCAAAACATCACAACAGAACCCAAAAGTGCACAAATCACCAGTATTACCTCTAGCACAGCACAAAGAAATGGACGGCAAGGATCAGAAAGCTCCAAAGTACCAGAGGTGGTAAATTTTTCATCCTTGTTAGTGCATTCATTGAAGAAAAACTTCTCAACCCTTATCTGTTTTCTCTCATTACTTTCACTCATATCGAACGAAATGAATACCTTCAAAATCCGATGGATATAACGGCATTTTTTCCACAGGAATTTGTGGTCAGACTTGAGCAATATCAAAATAAACAGACAGCACCTCAGAACGATAGTGAGATCATCAACAATGGACCACAAATGTGAAATCAATTGCGGGTCCTCAGGAGACTCAATTTCAGATACACCACCTAAAGCAGAGAAAAACAGTTCAAATTTGCTATCAAGCTCTTTGAAGAGAGTATCAGAGAGAGTTCGTAGGTCTTTGAATTCCTGGGTTAGACCATAGGTGTTTAACCCCTTTTCTGATTGGTCTTTAGCAGTAGCAGCTAGTTCGCCATTGGAGCTCTGCAGAGCTTCCTTCAACGACCGCTGAATCAGTAAGTAGTACAATTTCTCCATGGCTCGAAGCTTTACATTTCCTGGTTTAAAAAGTAAGTGAAGGGAACAAAGGTAAAGAAGGCACTACTAGTTACAGACCTGGCAATTGGGAACGTAGATTAGGGCTCCATAACACATAACACAGAAAAAGAGAAGAAATGGAATTCCTAAAATCAAATCCCGAGCGAAAAGGTGCGCTCTTTGGCTTTTTGTTTTTTTGAAAATCATAAATTCGGATATTTTGTGAAAGAATAATAACCAATCAAATAAAATGTTAATATCACTATAAGAAAAAAAAACGAAAAAAAACCTTTTAACTTGGAGTCGCGTGGGGTTTATCTTCATATGTTTTAAGGATACGACTTATTTGCCACAAGTGGCACAAATACCCCTGACTAAATAGTACATGTCTAATAAACAATAGACACATGTAAGTGGCATGGAAGGGGATAGGTGATTTTTGTGATAATTGAGTTTGTGCCTAGTTATTTGAGTAAATTTTGTTTAGACCCCTACAAATTAGTGTTATTAATAAGTTGTCCCTTTTTTTCTTAAGACAATTTCCAAAACGGTGCCCTTTTGGTAGACACCCATACCTCCTTCATCCCTTCCCTGGAGCTTCTGCTTCTTTTCCCAAACTCACTCTGAAATTCCTAAGCTCACTGACGAACTCTCCCTCATTCCCTCTGCACTCAACCTTGGTGGCATTGTCTCTATCTGCTATAAGCGTGTTCATCTTGCTTCTCCTCTATTTTCTTAATATTGTGGTTCTTTTCACGATATTGGCCCACAAACCCACCACCGCCACCATCGAGATTGGCCCCAAAAAACCAAACTTTAAGCTCCACGAGTGAAGACACACGACGAAGAAGCTTGAACTGAATATTGACGTTTTAGAAAGGCCCATGTTCAATAGCAGCTTAAGCCCATCACCGTCTTCTTATGGAGCTTATGTTCAAAACAAGGCAGGAGCAGGGTACATGGGTTTAAGGTGTGAGATGTTGATGGCTTCGCCAGTTTCCTCATTGGAGCTTTTGGAGTGTGGAAGCCCACGAACGCTGAGGTCACCACGTGAAGAAGAAGAGAAAGCCATAGTTGAGAAAGGTTTCTACTTGCACCCGAGTCCACTCAATACACCAAGAAGGGTAGACCCACCTGAGCTATTGCCTCTCTTTTGCATTCTCCCAGAGATAACCAACCCAATTCTTCTTCTTAGCCTTCTAACCAAGTGCTATTATGTTATTATTATTATTATTACGTTTTTTATTTTCTAGGATTTGGTTTTAGGTTTTCTATTTTTTATTTTTAAGTGTTAATTAATTAATGACTAGCTTGATTTTTTTTTCCATCTTGGGAGAACAGATTAGTTTGTTTCGACGTGGGTGACCGTCTATTTGTTGACCATCTGACTATCATGGGCAATTTAACGGTTGGGATTTGTCCATGTTATAGAGACATTCTGTATAACTCTTGTTATTTCTACACTAAGAATCTTGATGTAATATTAATTAATATATCTATATTAGTTTAGAAAATTGATCTTGAAATCAAGGGATTTTTGCTATGACTTCTTTTAAATTTTTTGTTACGTAAATGGCAGGCTAAGAATTCAAGAAGACTACAATTATAAGAAAACAAGTTATAGTTAAACTAACAAAAAACAAAAATAGATGATTCCAATTATAGAGGTAGCATGAAGCCTAAAATACATTCATACAAGTATTATGGATCCAGAAGCATCCTTAACATCCATTATCGTCAACCTATGGTTGCCTTTTAATTAGCAATAGCTGAATGATAGAGACTCACATATGGGGCAATTTGACCAGAATAATACACTTACACTAACTATTTATATAAAATGGGTCTTTTTCAAAGTATTTACCAAGAATTGACAGTTTTAAATTTTTTAATATTTTTTCGACTAGTATAGAACACGTTTTACCTCGCCCTAAAGCAAGTTCAAAGGGAACACACTTTACCATAATTTCCCCAAAAGCGTGTCTAAAAAAATGGCGTGGAAAAATTTCAATCGAACATACTTTATATATAAAGCGTGTTCCACATGTCCTAGAGCGTTTTCTAACGATTAACGCTTTTTTACTGTAAAGCGTGAAGGAACGCTAATAAAGCGTGAACGACTCTATAAATAACGACCTCTTGAATGAAATTTCATATGCAAATTGTGAGTAAAGTTTCTAATTGTTGAGAGTTTGCTGTGAAAATTAAAGGTGCTCTACAAATTTTTTCAGAGTCTTTAAGCTTCTAAAGGTACGTTTATTTATAATCTTGTATTAGATAATGTATAGTATTAGTGTAATAGTAATGTTAGAGTATTATTATAAATGTGTTATTAATTTTTAGTTTGTGGCTGGAAGTGTTAATTTTATATGAGTATTGAAGAAAAAATTAATTAATTTTTATATATACTAATTGTGATTGAAAAAAATATGTTAGGAAGATGATGCATATATTGATACATCATAAGGATCGGATATATAATGGTTCCCAAGGTGTAATGTGTGAAGGAGCTTCAATCTATGGGTTAAATTTGAAGAACACTTGTGAATTAGATAGATTAAAGTTTCATATCCACAGTAAGATGAGACTTGAAGCAAATCAAATAGTTGAGAAAATAACTTATAGATTCTCAGTTTCAATTAATTTATTGTTTTATCTTGCATTTGAATTAGGATCTGATGGAGATGTTGAAATGATGTATGAGAGTAATACTAAACATCCTAGTTTGGGTCCAATTGAGATATATGTGGACATCATGACTATGAATGTTGCCGGAGATAAAGGTCAAGCTGAAGCTGTTGAAGTTGGCCTAAGTTCATATCCTTATTCTTATCTTCCATATAGTCAATTGGAGATAAGAGTGGAGCCTTGTTATGAACCGAAGATTGGTTCACATGGATTTCAATATGGTTTGGCTACTTCTAATCAAATGCATATGCCAGAAGGAGTTTATGGATATGAAATTATTGATCCGTGACTAAGTTCAGATGTTCGCGGTAGCGACATTGAAGTATATGAAGCTGGATGTAGCCAGCGTGAAGATGAGCGAGAAAACAAAAGTCGCAGCAATTCATCTAAGGATGAGTATAAAAATAGAGGGCGCAGCAATTCACCTGGGGATGAGCGAGAAAATAGAGGCCGCAGCAATTCCCCTAGGGATCCTCTAATTGACATCACTGACAATGAAGAACGTGATTTTAAGCGAGGTACTGCAGAATCAAACGATGATGAGGAGGCAGAAAATTTGTCAGATCTTAATGTGGAACCGCTAAGACAGGAACCAATAGCTGTGAGGGCGCAACACGTTGCACCAATACATGCGGTACTTCCACCGCATTATGGATACGTTCATTGGGAGGCGATGCAAATAGTTGACGATGTTAAACAAGTAACATAGTGCAGCCAATGGTAGAGAGGAGAGGAGTTTCAAATTAGGCAAAAGTTTGAAAGCAAAAACGATCTTCAATTAGCTATAAAGCAATACTCACTTCATGTGCATCAACAATTTAATGTGAAGGAGTCTAAGCCTAACAAGTTGAGTTTGATATGTTCAAATAGTGTCAATGGATGCATGTGGGGACTTCAAGCATGTTTACGAACCAAGAGTAAAATTTGGGAAATACGAAAATACAATGGGCCTCATACGTGCACAAATGCAAGAATGACAGAAGATCACAAAGAACTAGATGTTAAGGTGATTGCAGGAACTATTGTTGGGCTGGTACAGGAGAATGCTAGTGTGCCAATAAAATTGATATAAGAGCACATAAAAAGCACATTCTCCTATCAAATTTCATACTGAAAAGCGTGGCTTGTGAGGAAGAAAGTAATCGCACAAGTGTATAGTGATTGGAGTGAGAGTTATAATTTGTTGCCTAGGTGGATGGTTGCACTTGAGAAACGTGCTCTTGGAACTATCGTTCAATGGTGCTTGGATGATCGATGGATTGGGAGGCCACAATTTGATCATACCTTGAAGAGATTTCGATGTGTGTTCTGGGCATTCAAGCCATGCATTGATACATTTAAGTTCTACAAGTCAGTTGTGCAAATTGATGACACTTTTTTGTATGGAAAGTATAGTGAGACTCCCCTCATCGCCACAACACAGGATGGAAGTAGGTCACCATTACCTTTAGCTTATGTCATTGTGGAAGGTGAGACAAAAAAGGTCTGGTCATGGTTTTTAACTTGTGTTAGACGGCACGTCATTAGGAGCATTACAAATTTGGCCTTAATTTCAGATCGTCACGTTAACATTATCGTTACCATTGAAGATGCAAAAGTTGGTTGACGTCCACCATTGGCGCATCATTTTTTCTGTTTACGGCACGTTATTAGCAATTGGAACAATGCATTCAAGAATATTGATGTGAAACACCAAATCTACGAGCTGGTAAGAAAATTAGTCTTTATAAACAATTACATATTTTCCTTAGTTTGTAAACAGAATTCATATATATTAAACGTTTTATACAGATGTCCAGTTTGAGTCTACCAAATTCAAGAATATAACGTCACAAATACATAGCAAATGTCTCGATGAGCGTTCCTAGAATTATATAAGAGATATTGAGCCGATAAAATAGACGCAACAAGAAGACACTCATGGCTGACGTTATGGCTTAATGATGACCAACCTTGCTAAAAATGTAAACGGCAAGTTGAAAGGGGTTCGCAACATTCCTATTACTGCCCTTGTCAGAGTCACATATTATAAAATGAATCGCATTTATAATGACAGGTGAGAAATGACTCAAGCAAAGTTAGCAAGTGGATAAATGTGGACAGAAGATGCAGAAAAGAAGATGCGTGAAAACACTTGTTATTCATCTTCACACCGGCCAATATTATTTGATAGAGATACTAGATCATTTGAAGTTGAGGAGACATTTGACTTAAGTAGAAGGGTGAGTGGGCGAATTTTTCGTCTGAACTTAAATGACAGAACGTGCGGATGTGGTAGGTTTCAAACACTTCATATTCCTTGCTCACATGCGATTGCCGCTTGTGCCTCTATTAGTGTCGATGCATGGAGTTATGTGGATCTAGTATATTCTACGCGGTACTTAGTCCAAGCGTATGGTGGAAAATTTTACCCAATTGGTGGGAAGACTTTTGGCCAATGGTTCAGGGACTGACCATCATCCCTGACCCTGCAAAGTTACGGGCCAAAGGATGGCCCAAATCAACCAGCATTCGCAACGAGATGGATTGAGGCGAAGGTTCACGAAGCGCAATAAGGTGCGGGCTGTGTCGATTGGAAGGGCATAACAAATGAAACTGTCCAAACAGAAAACAAGACCGACCGTGACTCAAAGTAACCAACCAAGTAATATGTGTCGGCCTAAATTTCTGTTGTTACTATTGTATAATGTTATTTGTATTTGTTTATCATTCTATACATATAAGTGAATACATATGCCAAGGTGAAACCCCAAATTGAAACCCTAAACCCCATATGTCAAACCCTAAAGCCCCAACCATTAACCCCTAAATCTTAAACCCTAACTCCAAACCCCTAACCTCCAACCCCAAACCCCCAACCCCGACCCTTAACCCTTAAATCTCAAACCCTAACCCTAAACCCTAGCCCCTAATCCCTTAACACTTAAATCTCAAACCCTAACCCTAAATTTTAAACCCCAAACCACATACCTCAAACCCTAAACCCCCAACCCCTTAACAAGAAATCTCAAACCCTTAACCCTAAACTATAAACCTCATATTCGTATTTCGTATATATAGCCAATTCCTCATTCCAATTTACTTCCGATTCCAAACTAGTTTGCAAAACCCAAGCTTTAACTTTCACAAAAAACAAAGAATCCTTACTTGTCCTTATGCTTGTTCTCTCACATTATCTTTCTCTCACTGACTCTATTTCATATCATGGGTAGTGGATCAGTACTCCCCATGATATGAAAAAGAGTTAGTGAGAGACACATAACTTGAGAGAACAAGTAAAAGGACAAGTAAGGATTCTTTGTTTTCTGTGGAAAGTTAAAGTTTGGATTTTGCATACTAGTTTGGAATCGGAAGTAAATTAGAATGAGGAATTGGCTATATATATGAAATACGAATATGGGGTTTATGGTTTAGGGTTAATGGTTTATGGTTTGGGGGTTTAGGGATGGGTTGTGGTTTAGGGTTAGGGTAAGAATGTATAGGTTTAGGGTTTAGGATTTAGTGGTTTATGGCTAGGGTTTGGGTTTAGGGTTTACCCAGTCGGGCCTAGGGTTTAGGGGGAAGGGTTGAGGTTTAAGGTTAAAAGGTTTGCCAAAAACCCTTAAACTGAAACCCTAAACTCCCAAATCATAAATCCCTAAACCCAAACCTGTGTGAGCTCCTCCCGTCTACATATGGTCCTTGAGAATGACTCAAAGAAATCGACTTGACTATGAGACAGCTATTTTAGATAGACATTAATTGCACATATAATATAATAGAAAATCTACTGAAGTATAGTAATATATAGTCATAAATAGTACAATGTACAACAAATAAAATAACAATAACATGCTAGCAATGTCTAAATCTACTGCCCGTCAAGCACTGCCTGCCCTGTCTCTGATGCCTCCCTCGCCCACGCACAGGCTGAGGAGTGGGCTATGGAACCGGCTGAGGAGCCACATTTGGGATGCTGTTGAACAAGTCATTATATATAGCATCTAATCTAACAAAAGTATGATCAGCATCCATTGCCTCACTGTCAATATGCGGACTCCCAAGGGGGGTCACCAACGACTCCGCATACCCATCCCATGATGACCCTATCGCCAGGTCCAACTCAAGGTCAAGATCTATGCCAAGTCCTGATGGGGGATAACTGGATGTAGTACCAAATATGTTATGCTGACCAGAGGGTGTTCCCTCGACGTAGACATCCTCTGTTGAACTCTCATCAACCCCACGAGACCGAGACCGATGTTTGAACATAGACTGTGACGCCAGACTCTGCCGTGACGATCCCGCTGGCATGGCCGCAAACTGAGTCATACCCTCGGCCGGTGCCATACCCTGACCCTGCTAGTGTGTCACACCCTCATGCTAAACCTGTGCCTCCCCAGCCGAATGAGCATAACCCATGGCCTCACCGTGTGTTTGTCCTATGGCCGTCCACTGTGAATACTGCGATTCAGCAGTCAAAGCAACTAACCCATAGTTACTCAACAACTGGGTTAGGTCTGTATGAAATCCAACCCACTGATCTAGAGTCCATGAAGACCTAACAGATGACCCTTCCTGAAACTGCTGGCTCTGCTGAAATGGAGGGGGCATGCCGAATGGTAGCATATGCTGGAACCCCTAGCTCTGCTGGATCCCCGGGATCTGTTGGAACATCAGTGGCTGCTAGGGTGGAAGGGGAAACTGAAAGCCTGACTCCTACTGCAACATCGGTGGCTGCTGGGAGGGTCCGCCATGATCCTCACCCTATGTACATGGAGGTGAGACGTCTACGTATGGTGGTTGCTCGAAAGATGTCTGATGTGTACGCTCAACATGAGAACAACGACGGGATTGAGCGTCCTGTTGGGGTGGAGGTACACCAGCCTGTAAATGATGATAAGATATAATTAATATTGATTTCAAATCAAGTCCTAACAAGCAATACAGTAATATGCATTTCACAAACCTCATCAATGAGAATGACGTTACTAGGGCTCATAAATCTCCTTGTGATTCGGAGATACCATGACATGTAATCCGGTGTCACACCCTCACTCCCATGATACGAGACTGTATGATTGTGTCACTGCCGCCATGTTTCGTAGTACACCTCATGAAACTGGTTCCACCACTGGTCCTGGTTGCCCCTCATTGTCATCCTCTCTAAGCGCTGAATATAGGCGTCAGTCGCAATAGGAATACCTTGACATCCTCCAAACTATCGAACCACTCTGTCAAGGTAGTGCATCTCAACTACGCTGAAACACACTAGGGGGACCCTAGTTGTCCAGATATCCTGCCCAACCATAAAATATGGTGGCAACAGTGCCCCACTGTAAGGCTGCCAAATAATCTATAAATTACAAGAAATAACATTTACATTAGTTAAAAAAAAATGTATGAACTACCACATCAACTGTAATTACAACGTATGTTCAAATATCTTACCGGATCAACTCTCAAACGATCCAGAGCTCGTCAATACCCTAAATGATTTCTCACGACATCTACCTCCTTATACCTTAGGGGATGCTGCCACCTATTATATTAATTTAACTTATCAGAATGTATTCGTTAACCATGTCATAACATATTAAATCTAGATACAGCTAAACATACACGGTTGCAACAAATAATTACAGAGTTATACTAATTAAAAAATCATTGTCCTATAGTTTAGGAATTTCTCGTAAATATAACAAAAATGAAGTCTATATCATAATTTCTAAATACTAAATCTGCTGAAACCTAAAATAAGTTATTAAACTAATAAATAATTTACACAAAATTTTAATGGCAAGTGATATTATCTCTACTAATATTCAGTCTTAGATAATTTAATTTCTACAAAAATAACATTTATAGGTATACTAACCTGCATGAAAGTGGGCCCGCCACCCTTCCTCCTAGTTGCGGAAGTGCTAGTGAAATAGATGAAAATCTCTCGTACGCCCAAACCACTAGCAAATGTGAAGACCCAGCAAACTCAAGAGTGCGACCGAGGGCAAGGTTACAGGGGCCTCTGTACAGGCACGCCAAAACTGCAGATCCCTAACTCAGACGACCTGCAGCATCCCAATCCTCCAAAAGCTTGAGATACATGAGATGAACATAGTTGCTTGTTGTATCAGGCATAAACCAACCACCGATCATAAGCAAGATGTGTGCTCTTGCATGATACTGTACCTCCACATCGGTCGCATCATCTGGCAATGCTACAAAGCGGTCCTTCAGCCAAGTCATCCTCAATCGACCACCTACTAAGACGTCCTCATCTGGCAGCACGCCCAGCAGCTGCTGCATCAGCTCCAACCATGGATAATCACTGCATCCATTAACTACGTCTCCATCAATGGGAAGCCCTAATAATACCTCCACATCTTGTAATGTAACAGTACACTTTCCACCAATCATGTGGAAAGTGTGTGTTTCTAGCTTCCATCACTCCACTAAAGCAGATAAAAAATCTCTATCTAACTTTAGAGACGGGACTGATGCAGCTCCTCTGAAACCCACTCGCCTTAAATAAAACATTATTCTTTTATTAGGTTCAGTAGCAATCCTATGGTTACGTGTCTTCACAAACCGCTCCGTCTGAAATAATATTATTTATTTAATAAAAATAAAAGATAAAAATAACATATTTTCTATAACTAAAAATAAATAAATACTTACTTCATTAATCCAAATATTAGTTGAAATATGACTTCCTTGCTCAATTAAAAAACACTTGGATCTACAAGACCGAGCAACTGATTTTGAGCCATATCACAGTCAAACTAATAGAAAAAGGACAAGAAATTCTTTGGGACCACTTTGAATGAAGGAGACACGCTCTAAAGGGATGGGGCCAATGGTGGGTTCCAAATGGTGAAAGTGATGGGAGAAAGGAATGAAATAGCAAAGCGTGAAGGGAACACGCTTTATGTATAAAGCATGTTCCATTCACAATTTCCGAGGTCATTCTTCCGTCAAAGTGAGACACATGTTATATATAAAGTGTGTTTCAAAGGAACACGCTTTATATATAAAGCATGTTCCATCCACAATTTCCGAGGTCATTCTTCAGTCAAAGTGAGACACAGGTTATATATAAAGCGTGTTCCCTTTGAACCCGCTTTAGAGCGAGGTAAATCTTCTATACTGGTCGAAAAAATATTAAAAAATTCAAAACTGCCCCTTCTTGGTAAATACTTTGAAAAAGACCCCTTTTATGTATATAGTTAGTGTAAGTGTGCTATTATTCAAATTGCCCACGTATGGTTTAAGGTTGCAAATTGTGAAGTTTATTTTCCTCTTAGTAATATTTCTTTTGTTTATTAAAGCTGATGAGTTGAATTGAAAGCAGTATTTGTGATAAGTGATTTAATTTGTAGCATTGTTGAGTTATATCTAGCTAGCTAGGTGAAACTTAAAGGTGTCGTCAACCTCGTATTGAAGTTCATGCCCATTCTTCAAAAACAATTTTTGGTGTCATTTCTATTCTCCTTAATTTGAAACAATGAGTGACTTTATTAATCAAAATCAAGTATTGCACTCAATGAGTAGAGTAGAAATATAATAAAGTTGAATAATTGTGTCTTAATATCTTAGTTTCATTGGCACCACGAACCTAGGTTTCACAGGTTTTAATTTATTGATAACCAATTTTTTATTTAATTCCTTCTTTTATTGATAGCCTAGGTTTCGTAATAAGCAGAATTAATTTGTAAAAATCTAAGAATTCAAATGACAATTTATTTTACTTTTGAGTAATGAAAATAAATATAATTTATAAAGTTCTTATGATTTCATTTTCATTGATGATAAGCATGATTTTACTAAAACAAGGTATAAGGTATGTGATTTAGTAGTACACAATGATTGCCACTATCAATTTCACAATGATGGCGGCAGTGCCACCAACTTCTAGGATTTGTTTGTGGTCAGATTTATAATTTTATCTTTTATTTGTGGCCAATATGTAATTAAGATATAAATCAATTATCCCATTATCACTTTTCATTCTACTATTCACATAGCAAATCAAAGCTTGCCATGTGTGCAGTCAATGTGTACAATCAAGTTGGGGTACTTGTGCCACTTATGACAACAAAAACGCATCCATGTTTTAAAATGTGCAAACAACTCCACATATTATCGAAATATGTAGAAAATCATATCTAGATCCAATCATGTTACCTCTTAACATGACATTGTCCTTTTGTTAAATTCTAACAGTTCGTTCTCATTAAAAATGCCTCAATCCTCTAGATGATGCCACATCACCAATTCCCATCAAAAAAAATCTTTTTTTTTTCTCTTTCTCTCCTGCTAGAGTCATCCATATCGTCAGGCCAAGAGCTCTTCATGGATTTTTCACCTTCTTCATCAATTTTGGTTCCATCTCATTGTTTGACGATCTAAACTACGCACTGGCTGAATGCCGAATTCTAAAGTTGTACCAAATAAGTATCAAGAAAAACACTTCTTGTTTCTTTCCTCGTCATGAACATAATATATTTAGAAGATCAACTTGTTGTTGTCATCTATCAAAGCCAAATTCAACACTATAGAATTAGAAGCAAACAAAAATTTCAGTGCATGGACTCGAACCAATTTTCTGGACACGCCAAAGCATGATAGGTAATAAAGACGATGAATCTAATGTTTTGCTATTAGGCGAACAGGAACAGGAATTTGTTGATTGCCTCTCATGTGAAGGATTTAAGTCCATTGGGATCTATGAAGAGTCATACCAGAATTGATGAAAAATGTGAAGAATCCATGAAGAGCCTATGGTGTCGATGAATATGGTGGGAGAGAAAGAGGAAAGAGGAAGAAAAGAATTTGATGGAAATAGGTGATGTGGCATCATTTACACCGTTGAGGCTTTTTAATAAGGATGAACGGTTATGATTTAACAAACATGACAATGTCATGTTAAGAGGCAACATGACTGGATTCAGACCCTTAGAAAACCCCTTCTCATAGACAGACATTGATCAATAGATGGAAAAAAGCATGTGGCTACCATGCGTGTCTTCTCTTTCTCCTTCTCCCTCTTTCTCTCATCCAACCCTCACTCTCTCTCTCTCTCTCTCTCTAACCTCTTCAACCCTCTCTTTCTCCTTCTCCCTCTTTCTCTCCTCCAACCCTCACTCTCTCTCTCTCTAACCTCTTCAACCCATAATCATTTCCTCCTTCATCATTTTCCTCATGATTCTTTGAATTTGTTATCTTTGAAAAAGAAATCAAATATTTCCATGGAAACAAACCTTGATTTGCAAAGTGAGAATTAGGGTCAATGGCAAAAGAACTGTAGTTTCTTTGGTAGCCCCATGACACAAAATCCTCTTTGATGTCGGTCATCTTGGAACCATCATCTTCATCGCCAAAACTGGTCAAGGTTCTCTCTATCCCCCCCCCCTCTCTCTATTCTAGGCGTTGAACCTCTGCATTTTTCTATTTCATTTGGTTTTCTGTTTTGCCTCCATGTCCTAGTGGCTCATTAGGTGGATATGGAGTTTCAAACAATGAGACTGTAGGACCACTTAACAAATATGGGCTATTCTAGTATCAAGCACTTCAAATTGTATGAATTTCCAATTCGACAATAGATGGCCCTTTAATTCCAAAGTTTTATAGTGTTATTGGTTTGAATATGGGGAATGCTAGTTTAATCACTAGTAGCTCAAATGGTGGGCTTAAACCCCATAATTCTCTTGGGTTCCTAAAATAGTTAGGGAATTCTAGCTTCAAATGTTTAACACATTGACAACAAGACAATAGATCTTGGATCCATCTTTGCTTCTAACAAAAAATGAACGTATTGCACCTAAACTTGCACCACCCCCTTCATAGATTTGGGTACTTTAAGCTTTTGATTTCATAGCGAGGGGTGAAAACCAGCAAAGGAAGAAGAAGAAGCTTGTCACGTGATGTGTACATGGTTTTTTTTCCGTCTACTTTTCAACATCCATCTACAAAAAGGAGTTCTCTACACAAAAAATTGAATGAATCAAGATCTAGATGGATCCTTATTATTATTTTCTCTATCCACTCCTCTTACTTACCTAGCCAACATTTAGATATGGCTTTACCCAAACTTTTATGGGCCTCATTGCTATTTTTGACCCATGTACGTGCCCTCTCTTTCTCAATCTGACCCTTCCGATTAGGGTCGTATTCTACCATATGTCTTTTTCTTTCCATCTAAAATCACAGAGTATAGCTCACATCCAAACATCTAATTGGGGAATAGGCATGTTGATAGTATTTGGGGGTTATTTGCATGTTTTGAAACATTTAGGATAAACCACACATGACCCTAAGTTGAAAGATTTTTTTGGGGTTTTCCTGAACAAAAAATAAGTCACCCCTAATACTTTTGTTTCCCGACTATTTCAATTGGCATATGAGCTGTTGGATTTCTCTATGTTTAATATGGGTGTTGATAGCCAATTTTGTCCAAATCAGCTTAGTTTGATACTCAAATTTGCACTTATTCTCTATGGATAAATTGGACTAAGCCCATTTATATATATTGACCTTTTTTAATTTTACTTATAGGTCCAATTCAAATATCCCAAAAAAAATTATAAAAAACAAAAACAGAAAGAATAAACACAAATAAAAATAGGTTACAAAATATTTTTCATTTTGTCAAAATAAAAGATATTGTCCAGAAAATGACAAAAGAAATTAAATATGCAAGGGTGCAGTATAAGCAACCCTTTGGCATTTTTTGCTAGCAAGTCAGCATCATTGTCACTGCATTGTTGGGTGACACCATCATTTGTTGACTGGCCATCCTTGCTTCATATGGCTGCACAACCTGCAAAGGGGAGAAGGATAGTTTAGCAACTAACCACAGTTCTGGCTATAAAATGGGTCTCCCCAAGTAGAGCAAAGGGGGACCAAGGATATAGAGGAAGACACATAGAGAGTGATACACAGCAACACTCACAGAGTGAACAAAACAACAACACTCACAGTTCAGGTATCAATATTATTTCATACTGAGTATTCCTCACACACACACTACACACAGTCCACATCTCTGTCTTTTGTAACTTGGCATATTCCATCACTTTTCCTATTTAGTTTCTGAGTAAAAGGAGGGGGTGGCGCCACCCGTGGTGGTGTCTCTACCCCTTCCTACTCTCTACCTTTTTAAGGCAACCATAAACCCTTTAGAGAGAGAAATTTATAGAAAGAGAAAGAAATTTTTAGAGAGAGAAATAGAGCTTCAAGAGAAGGAAATAGAGAAATTTTGAGAGAAAGTTAGAGTAAAGAGGAAGGATCCTTACCTTAGCCACCGATTCTTGAGAGAACAAAACCAAACCCATGCTCTGCCTTTAGATCAAGGGGCAAGAGGGAGTGGATGAATGCTACTTTTTTAGCTTCCCTGGCTTTTTCCCTTTTCTCAAATCGTGCGAATCACCTTTCTTCTCTGTTTCACATTTTCTCTTTTATTTATTCCTTTAATGCCTTAATTCTTTCTTTTGTTGGCTTAATAGTTACTGCTGAATGGGCTTTAGTTTTCTTATTTATGTTGGATTGATTTGTTATTTGGGTATTGGATTGGCCCATTTCGTTTTTAGTTTACTTCATTTACTAGTTTGGGCTGGTCCATGTCTTTCTTTTATCTTTGTCTTAAATCTGATTTGGTATTGGATTGATATGTTTTTTTGGTTATGTATTTGGGCCATTAGATTGCTGGGCTAAACTTTGTTGTGTTTTACTCATTATTTTGCCTGGGCTTTTTCTTGTCTTGGTTGAAGCAAGCCCACGAATTGGGCTAGTTGCTAACCCTTTATTTTTTTTTTTTTTATCTTCTTAGTTTTTTTTTTTCTAGTGTTATTTAGGTTGGGCCTAGTATTAATGTTAGTCTTTTGATTTCTTTTATTGAAGAGCCCATTATTAATGTATAGATTAGTTATTGTTTAGTGATTAAGTTCAATTATTATTATTTTATATATATAAGCATGCTTTTAATTATTATTTTTATTTACCTTATGTGTTATGTTGTCATGATTTTTTTTATTTTTACTTTGTGAATGAAATAAAATCAAAGTCCGACGACGGATTACGTTAGGAAATAATTGTGTTGACAATTTTTCCTAATATTCCTGAGGTGATGGATAAATTTCTTGGTTATGCCAGAGGTACTGGAGTGACCAATGAAATTCTCAATATTGCTTTGAGTCTTTTAATTATCGTAATTTTTGACATTTTATGTTACATTTTATCTCATGTTATCATTATTTTTGTTCATGCTAGAATAAAATTACCGATGAGAGAATAATTAAGGATAATCATAATGACGACGATTCCTTGACATTCTGGAGGTGAGGAGTGTCACTTTAGTCTTTCTAAATGTATTGGTGGACTTAAAGAAAGATCTTCGATAAAAATGTTTTGTCACGAATTTTGAACTCATTTCTTGAACACATAATAAATTGGATTTCGTGTATTTAGTTATCATTTAGTTAGTAAAATTGCTAAAAATCGCTTATGACTGAATAGATTGGGGGAGAATTGTAATGACAATCACGAACTCTACCTAATAGTCTTGAGACAGTTTTTTAGGTTTTGCCAAAGGTACTGACAGGGCTTAATAACACATTAATATATTTTAATGACCAATTTCATTCAACAATTTTTAGATGACATAAAATTAAATTGGTAACCTTTCGCTAAAACAAGCGTCGTAGGGTGTTAACACCTTCCCTACATGTAACTAACTCTCTTACCAAACCTTGATAACGTAGGCCAAAATTTTTTATAGGCATCCAATCATGCCTTAAATTGATTGGTGGCGACTCCATTAGTTTTTTTCAATCATTTTTTAAGTAATAAGCTTTTCAAAACCTACACTTTTACACATCTTCTTTTTGCCGCCTCGCGTCGTTGTGCTCCTGAAAAAGGACGTTGCGACAATGGGCTCTTGGAAAGAGTGGTATGTGACTGATAGTAATGTTTTTAGGAGGGAAAATTCTATCAAAATCAATTTTAGGAGAATAAACTCAATTTGCATTGCAAACCACTCTATTTATTACCTCGTATACCATAAATTTACTCTATTTACTACCTCCTACACCACAATTAATTCTTGGAGAATCAATTTTGAAGGAGCTCTAATAGGTAATTACTTCCCAAATCAATTATTCTCTCATCAATTCTTTCTACAATCAATTCTACCATTTTCTCTTCTCTTTATGAGAATCAGTTCTTGGAGAATCATCTTCAACAAGCTAGCCAAACATATTTGGTAAAGATTCTAGAGAGGCCAAACTTTATTTTAAAGAATGAGATTACATTGAAAGTGGGACATGGGAAGTAAGCGTCAAAATTTTTTATATATAATTACTGCTTAATCTTATTATTAGGTTAATTTGGGTCTAGCAAGTCACATGACTTGCACATGTGTTTAAATGACTTATCATGGATAAAATATTAAAATTTTAATGTCATGTCAGCATCCTTCATCAATTTTCAAACGGCACACTAACAAAAGAACCAAAATTGCTCATTTTGTGAAAGTAGGATGACTAGATAGTTCATTTCTAAAATAGGGGACCAAATTGTTCATTTTACAAACATAGAGACTTAAACTACAATTAAGCCTTGAAATTATTGTGTGAATATTATTCATGCAAGGAGACAACTTGACAAATTTTGAAAATTGACTACATTTCATCATCATCTTTGCATGGGTGCTGATTATGTGTCATCTATTAATTAGGGCAAGTTGTCATACCTTACAACGGGTGCTAACATGAGTCTTGAGTCTTGACTAGAATGTAGTATTCTTGACAATCGCTAATAGATCAATTCATTTTATGGTGTTTCTTGCTTTCATATATTGTATGATATGATTTCTCAAAATATATCGAATTTGAAACCATTTCCCAATCTAGGCTCTTTTTGCCTAGTCAACAATTTTTATTTCTTTCTCTTAACATGCTAACAAATTTTAAGATAAAATAGCTGCTAAATTTTTTAAGGGTAAATTCTAACTTACCCCTTTCAATATAGGGTCATGTATGGTTTAATTCTTAAACTTTAAAAACTTGCAAAGAACTCTCAAAATGTTTCTAAGATGTGTAAAAAAGGGCATATGTCATATGCCGTTCAAAAAGAGACAAAAATTGGCATGTGCACAACATGTGATATTAATTAATCACTAATTAACCCCATAATTTAAAAATTAAGTAAAGTAAAACTAAATAGTTAGTGTTAAAAGAGACATTAAAGAAGAAAAACTCCCCTTTCTCACCATACGCATAGAGAGATAGAGAAGAAGTGGAGAAAATCCAAAATAAGGGAGGGGAGCATTTTTGTCAATGAGAATCATGGGTTTATTCTAGCAACAAAATAGAAGAAAACCTAGAAAGGTAGTAGAAATTTAATGGGTCTAATCATTGAGAGGATGAGCGGTCAAGAATGAGGAGCAACAAGTTGGGGAAGAAGAAGAATTAGGTTTTCCTTGAAAAGTACATGGAGATGGTAGAAACGTATGTCACATGGACCAAGAGCTTGATAGACGAAGATCTGAATGAACATCATAAGTCAACCAAAGAGTTAGTTGGAGGTATAAACATCGTATTTTGTTCGAGCTATTTTTTATTCTCTCGTAAAATAAAAAATAGATATATATATTTTTCTTTACCTTGTATTTTTGCATTTGTCAAAATCTTTCAAAATCATAAAAAATAATTTTCATTTCTTATTATATTCTTTTTGGGCTCCAATTTATCAAAATATAAAATAAAAAAATAAGAATTAGGCTTTGACCCATTTTCATAGTTAGCCTAGTCCACTTTTAAGTTTGGCTAGCCTAACCCTCTATTCTTTTTCTCTTTTATTATTTTTTATTCAATTTTAATTTTGTTGAAAAAATTTTAGAAAAAAAGAAACAAGATTTTTACATCATAGATTTAGCTTACAACCAATAGGAGAATAACATAAAGATGACATGGTTTTCTTAGTTTTTTTTTTTTTAAATAAAAGGGAAAATTGTAAATAAATAAAAAATAGTTTTGCATCATAGATTTGACTTAGAACCAATAGGAGAGTAGCATAGAGATTACATGGTTTTCTTAGTTTTTTTAAATTTAAAAATAGGAAAAATTGTAAATAAAAAAAAAATTAGTTTTTGCATCATAGATTTAGCTTAGAACCAATAGAAGAATAGCATAAAGATGACATAATTTTTTAGTTTTTTTTTAAATTTAAAAAAATAGGAAAATTTGTAAATAAACAAAAAATTAGTTTTTGCATCATAGATTTGATTTAAGACCAATAGGAAGAAGGGATTGGGACTTTGGTTGCTCTCATTGGCTCTTGTTTTTATTATTATTATTATTATTATTATTTGATTTACAGTCAATTGCTTTTCAAATAAAAGAAAAAGGGAAGTAGAAAGAGAAGGATATCACATACAAGGAAAGAGGAAAAAAGGCAGAGAAGAAAAAGGAAATACGACAGAAGGAGAAGGAGAGAACATAGTGTGATTGGAGAGGGGAAGAACACCATTTTTTAGCAAGGTGAGAGAAGAAAGACAAATGGCATTAGAGAAGGAGACTAAGACTGATTGAAGAAAGCCTGAGAGGGAGAGTAGATCGAAAAAGGAGAACAAGGGAAAAATGGGAGAGGAATCGAGCTAGAAGGCAGACAAAGAGGTTATGGAGCTAGGAGCAAAGCAAAGAAATTGAGAGGAGCATATCAGAGCAAGAAACGGAATGAGGGAGAGCAGTATAGAAGCCGAAATCACTTCATTTCATAGTCATATGGGAATTCGTTCTTGAAGGTATGATTTTTGTGTGTTTCTTGCTCTGATTAGGGGTTTTGAATGGTTTGGGTTTGGGGAATCGCAATGGCTATATTATGATTTGGTACTTATTGATTTGAGATTATGGACTGACTTTAGCTTTTGGATGCCTTTGATTCGATGATTTTGGTGGTGATTTTGTCGATTCTCTAATTACCCTTGTGTTGAATTGATTTCTCTTTTACTAGTTGTTGTGTTGTTTCCATTAAAGAAAAGTTCTAGAAAATGAATTTGATACAGGGGTGTTGTGTTTTTTTTTTTTAAGTTATGGCATTGAATGTGTAAGTGTCAATTATGAAATTTAATTCTCTATAAGCTTTTGCATATAATGCTTGAATTTGGTTTAGTTTTTGGTGGCCTTTACTGTATGCCCTCTACCTATTCCCTTGACAAATGAATTCATTATGGGTATTTGGGTACCTTGTGACTAGTTCATAGTTGTTTTTTATTTTTATTTTTATTTTTTATTTTCCATATAATTTTGTCTTGACTTCAAGGAACATGTACAGAGCTGGGTTTTCAAAATGACTATGAGAAGGGTTAGGTTTGGAGAAGTGATTAATTGCTAAAGCACTATAATTGAATCAGTGTACTTTGGTAAAGATATATTGCTTGAAATGTGATCTCTTTGGGTATAGTTCCGGTAGTAGTCCTGTTAGAGATATTGCACATACAATGTTTGTGAAGTTTGTTGCCATCCCTGCAATAACCCTTGTCCTATATTTTTAAGATTGTGAGGTTGTTTTGGAGTCTGGTTTTAAGGATTGTTTCAAGCCATCTTCTTACAGCTATTTGGTTTAAAAAGAAAAAAAAAAAAAATTCACGCAGCTGTATGGTTTGGTTTTGCTGCAATATGTGGTTTAGAGATATTGTGCTTTGTGTTCTTGGTCTATGCTTTGTGAATGGTAAAATCTGGTCAACATGTATAATATAGATATGTTGCTATAAGTATATATGTCAGGTCTAAGATTCAAGCCTCATCTGTTTGGATTGATTTTCTTTATCTTCATGCATAATGTTTAAATCTTGACTTAATTGTAATTTTGGTTTTCCTATTTTAACAACTTGAACTTTTTGGTCTATCTATTTTTAAATTGAACAATTTTGTCCCCTCTATTCATAAAATATGCAATTTTGGTCATTTTGTCTTTAAGCCAAAACTTCTTAGGTCTATTTCAAGGTGTAAAATTCTCTGATTCATAATCCCACCGTTTAGATTTAAGAGTTACATCTTATGAATTTCCCTACAAAATTTTAGCTTGATCTAACAGTGAATGAATTTAGATCTACGGTTAGATGAAAACTTCTAATTTTGATATATTGGGTTGAGTCTCACTGTTGGATGTAGTTGAAATTTTGTAGATAGATTTGCAAGACGTAACTCTTCAATCTGAACAATGAGATTGTGAATTAAATAACTTTACACCCTAAACTAGACCTGAGAAATGACGGAATGACTAAAACTACACATTTTATGAATATAGAGAGACTAAATTATTCATTTTTAAAATAAAGGAACCAAAAAGTTCAAGTTGTTAAAATATGAAGATCAAAATTACAATTAAACCTTAAATCTTTCAATGAGTATTGATGTAGCTGATTTACTTACAATTTCCCACCTTGTGAAGTTTCTTAGTGGCATGTTTTACATTATTGTTCCCAGCCTGCATGTATTTTCATACATATTAGGCTGTTAGAGATTAACTTCAGTAAATGACTGGTTTGGGGTTAAATTATTGGCTAATTTAGCATGCTTTAAGGACGGTTTTAAGTGTAGTTTTTGTGCCATCTTGGGTTGGTTCCTATGCCATTTTGGGAGCTATTTTGCATGTGTTTTCTTGCTATTCCAAGGGTATTTTGAGGGCTGTTTGGGGATTATTTTGAAACTTCTTGTGCATCATTTTCTCGCATTATTTTGAAGTCATTTCACGCATTACTTTGTCTTGCCATATTAGTTTACCTAAGTGGTTGTTCATGCATGTATAATCCCTTATATTTTATATTAACTCATGCTCTTTTCTTGGCTTTATGAGCACCCTTGATTATTGTTGCTCATAATGTTTGTGAGTGGGATTATAAATGGTCCACAAGCTCGAAGGCTCAATTTTAGAGGATTCAGTGAAAGCGTGGAACAAGAAGACAATTCTTTCTTTTCTTTTTATTTTGGATGTATTAAAATCTTCCTTCTTCTTTCTATACCGAGAAGATTGTTGTAATAATTTCCTGCATCTTGCATTGCATTTAAGAATGTGATTGGACGTGTAATATCCATAGGCCCTTTACTTGTCCAGGAATAAGAGGGGCATCTGACCCTCATTTAGGTGACCTTTCGTATTCGCCCTAGGTAAAGATAAGAGCCACTTTGGGAACCGTGGTACAGGGAACAAAGCGGAAGGACTTAGGAATTGTTACAATCATGCATTGAACGTTTAATTTTTATAATTTAATATTTTCAGCTTTTATACTGTAATCTTCAATTATTTTGTATTTGACATTTTGTAAACTTACTTTGAGATAAATAAAATACATTGTTGCACAATTAATTTTTGGTAACCGTTCTCTGAACAGGTGTTTTAGGATGCCTAACACATTCTTCACATACAAATTAACTCTAAAACCCTTTCTTGTTCTCAAAATATTTTAAAAAAAAAATTCAAAAGGGGTTTTCTAAGTGTTTTTCATTTTCTTAAATACAATTGGTAACGACTCCAAGTTTTCTTTAAAAACTTATCTCTTTTTATTTGTCATTCGCATCATAACAACTTTCGGGTACATTATGACAGTTTGGCGACTCTACTGGGGATAGTTGGAGAGTCAAGCCTAAGAAATTAATCAATTTATACATCTTACAAAGACAGTGATAGGTATATTGCGAACACCATTCAATGTGCCATTCACATTTTCAGTCAGATTGATCATCATGAGGCCATACCATCTGCCATGGTTGTCCCATTATTGTGTCCACTTCACCTTATCAATATCATTGATATGCCTCCAGGCTTGGTCTTCCACACACTTGCCATGTATCTCATTTATTAGCTCATCAAATTTGAATGAGTCAAACTAGACACCTATCAAATACAGTTGAACGTTAAATCATACCTCACTTTCTATCAAAATTTATAATTGATAATAAATTTCTCAATTTGATTGATATTCTTATCGGTTCTGTAAATTTTGCGCTTCAAACCCAAATCCTTGAAGGTAGTGTTCCAATTGCTCACTACGTGACACAAACAGAAAAAATAATGCCCTAATGGTGTATGTCAGCCAACATGTTCATCTTCAATGGATGACAATATGCTAACATGCCAATCTAAAATTAGTGTTAGATACTGCATATCCTTGGCCACGTGCCATCTTAAATGCATAAAAAACCATGACAACGCATCTCTGGTTTCACCTTCCACAACAACATAAGCTAGAGGCAACTAGAAACAAGAGTCGTCCTGTGTAAAGGCAATGAGCAGGCTCCTTTTATACTTCTTGTATAGAAAAGTCCTATCAATCTGGATCACTGGCTTGAAAAAATGGAAAGCATTAATGCATGGCTTAAAGGCCCAAAAGACACGTCGAAATCTCCTCACCGTCGGATAATTCGCTGGCCTTTTCATCCACCGATCATCCATATACCATTAAACCACAGTTCTGGGTGCATATTTTTGCAATGCAGCCATCCATCCGGGTAATTGATTGTAACTCTCCTCTTAATCATTATACACCTGAGCGATAGCTCTTTGCTTCGCAAGTCATGTTTTCTTGTATGATATTTGATAGAAGAAACTACTCTGAATGCGCTCTTGTATTAGCTTAATTGGCACATTCGGCTTCTTCTGAATCACCCTAATAATCATTGTCGTAGCTACCTTAATTATTGTAGTATTGTGTTAAGGTGACATTTGTGCAACTGTGTGAGTCATTGTACTTTCTGATCTCCTAAATTTTGCTATTATTTCTTATGCAGGCCTTAAGTCTCCAATTGCATCCAGCACCATAATTAGGACACTCTAAAATTAATTTATAGGGTTTGAACTCTTTTACTTTGAAATCATGGTGCTTGTGAATGGAGTATTGCTTCGATACTAATTGGATATCCTCTTTGCTATCGAACTGTTGGCCTATTTACAGTTCCTCACCTCTTTGCCATCAACTAACTCAGGGAATTCTTTCAACATCATCAGTTAGCTACATTACCTCTCAATTGACGTATGAATAATGTGGAAGAAGTATCGACTGGATTAATGCCACGTGTTAAGGTGTAATAGATATTGGTTCCTCCCCGAGCAAATGCACATTCAAATCTAACACATGTTCAGGTTCCTCTTCATCGCTTGATTCTCCCCCATCTTGCATGTACTCTTTTTCCTCATCATCACTTGTGTCGATCAGAGGATCAATAGGAGAGTTACCCCCACTGATATTTGGTTTAACACCACCACGTTCGCTGCCTCCAACTTCATATTCTTCAGTCGCCCTTATGCGAACTTCCGTACCCAGTCACGGGTCACTGCATTCATACCCATAGCCTCTTTAAAGGATACGAATTTGGCTACAACTAGCCAAACCAGACTGGAATCAATATGAACCAAGCTTCGGTTAATAACAAGGTTATGCTTCTAAGGAATGAACAAGGCTCACTCATATCAACACCTTCTGGTTGGCCACCATCTCAACTAACATCATCTTCCATAGCTTAACCTCCACAAATATCTCAATTGCACTAAGAGATTTATGTTGACCATGACTTTCAAACATCATTTCAACATCATCATTACACCCTAGTTCAACACCAATATAAAATAATGGATTCACAAATATCGAAAATCTATAAATAATCTTCTTAATAACTTTATTTGTTGAAAAATCCAATTTACGATAAACATGAAATTGTAGATCTTGTAGTTCACATATGTTTTTCAAGTTCAAATCAATGGGCCTAAGACCATTATACATGACACCTTAGAGTTCATCATATATCTCATCATTGTAATAAACTAATAGAATTATCTTCCACCTAAAATATCAATAACATATATCAATATAGTTTTCACAAAGCTTCATTTCAATAATTACTTGATCAAATTATTTTGTTATATTAAATTAACCTATTTTTTTAATAATAATCTAATATCAAACATAGGCTCAATAACAATCAAAATTACATACATTTAAATAGATTTAATATTTTTTAAATACTATTGTACATAATTCCACAGCAAAACAAAAATTTAAACATACATTAATGTATTCTACGCGTTTCAACTTTTGCCTTTAATTACCACAAACTCGTACTTCTTCAGCACTTCAGAATAACTTAACAATCTTTCTCTCTCAATTTCATAACTCAGCCACTTAGTAGATGTGAAAAACCAATCTCTCCAAGGCGTATTTATAGAAGAGTTTTGCTGTATCATAACAGCAAGTTTCAAAAGAAAATTAGTATTTTCATAAGGAAAACGCTACATTGTCTATCGTTTTTGTATAAACAAGCAACTTTTTCAAACCAATGAGTTTCAAAAGCAAAGTAGCATTTACTGTAATAAAATGCTACAATGTATAGCGTTTTATATTAGAACACGCTACTTTGTCAAAGTAACATGTATCAGAAGAAAAATAGCATTTTCCATTGGAAACGCTATTTTCTCTTGTGTTTTTGTAAGAACATGTTATTTTAGTCAAAGTAGTGTGTTCCAGGAGGACAGTAGCGTTTTCTAGTGGAAAACGCTACTTTAGATAGTGTTTTCTAATGGAAAATGCTACTTTAAATAGCGTTTTCCTATAGAAAACGCTTCTTTTTCAAACTAGCATAAGCCTATTGAAAATGCTACATTAAATGGCTGCTCATTTGTCCTATTGCTGCTCATTTCCACTACTTCATTGTAACATTTCTTTCAATAAAACATTATATATCTTCTAGCATGTATTCTTTATCCACTTCAATTTTTGAAAAGTGACCCATTTTAGTAAATACTTTTAACAGTAACCCTTTTATGTATTTTTTTTCTATTATTTTAGTAAATTAACCTAGCCTTGACCCTAAAATAAAGGGGTGAACCAAATCAACACAATAAGATAAAGGTGAGGGCTATGCTACCCCCCACTTAGAGGGGCTAGCACTACCCCTACCTTCTTTGAGTGCGGTTTTGGTTGGTACCCAGTGAGACTTACAATATGATTTTAGTGTCGTTGCGAAGATTTTAAAAATTTAAGTCACTCAATATACGCTAGAACACTATTTTTTATAAGAAAACATGCTAAAAAAAAACTACTTGTTGACATATTTTTCTATATAATATCGTTCTTGAACTTCATAAAAAAAAACTCATTTTTTTCAAAATCTTCGCAATGACACCAAATACTTTGTAAGTTCTACCCGAACTCACTCAACTGAGGTGTGAGTAGCATAGTGTTCACCTAAGATAAATCACCATCCTAATGTGCACAAGCCAATCAAATAAATGTTCTTAGCAACTACAACAATTATCAATAGTAAAATGGAGAGAAGTCCCCAAAACAAGGGTTCTATTTGTGCATCCAAAATTGGTTTGCAAGTCTTGAAATTCAATCTCCACCGTTCAGATTGAAAAGCTAAATCTTTGGAACCTCCTTACAAAATTTCAACTCAATCTAACTCCGAAACGGCTGATTTGCCAAGAATGCCATTGAAGAACAATGCTACAAACTGATTTCTTTCTTCTATTTTGGACTTTCTCTCTCTCTTGGTTCCTCCACAATCCAAAGTCACTCCTATACCCATGTGATCCCACGGCATCTGATCATAATTCCCTTTCAGTGGATTTCTTTTTTATATAATAAAAAATTAACAAAAAATATAAATAAACTTTTTATGTATTTTCTTTTCAATATCCATACCGAGTAAAACCCACGAGTACCCATTGGGTCCATGCATGGGTGATGTGCCCCATTCCACCTGTTCCAAACAAATCAAGAACTACCAAACAATAATCATTTCATTATTATTTCTATTCTCATTCTAATTTCATAAAAGCATAATTACTGTCAATATGAGGATGGCCCATTTTAGCTCATCCTAAATTAGAGATAGCTTCAAAAAAACCAACCCAAATAAAAACAAATCAATTTGGCCTCGCCCATGACCCATTGGGTTCAAGCCTAGTTGGTTGGTTGACAAAACAAAGAATAATTAAATTTAGGTTCAAGTTTTTCAAATTTTCATTTTAATCCTAATTTTCAAATTCAAAATCCATGATTTCCTTCACATACTTATGCATCTTGATTTTAATTTTACCCTTCTATACATATTTTTTTATACATTTTTTAATTATTTGGTTTAATTTTATTAATCAATTTATACATCTTTATTTTTAATCAATTCAATCCATTAACAATTTAACCTAAACAAAATTGCTAAAAAGAAAATAGCCAAAGTCTAGTTTGGTTTAACTTTTAACCTAATTTCAGATAGTAATAATCAGAAAATTATTATAAAAAAAAGGCTCACAGGCTGGCCCAAATTGGATCGTTCCAAAACGGGCCAGCCCATCCGTTTTAACAGCTCTACCATAACTATTATATGTAACTTGGATAATGATACATAACTAGTAATCAGACTACATAATTCACAACGAATCTTGTCGAAGTCCAGGAGGCAACCATGAAAAAGGGTCAGTAAAAAGGGCTATACAGAGACCTAGGCGAAGGATGAAACGCTTTGGAACAGAAAAATCATGCATCCTAGTCACTACAGAAAGGAACTGTGAACAGAATAATGGATGACCAGACGAATTGTCATTCCAGTTACTTCCTTCAGCAGCTATTCAGTAAACAACCAGAACAATCGTTCAGTCTGCTTCAGCAGTTCATTCAATTAAACCAACCCAAACATATGCCAGCATATCATTTCCAGCTTCATATCTACCACTATCCCTAAAATGAGAAAGGCAAACGTCATTTTTTCCCCATAAAAAAGGATAGCATTAAATGCAAATATCAAAATTATGCCTAGCCAACATGAGATATACAGTGAAAACATGGTGAAATAAAATCGAATAAACACTTGAATTTTTTTAAAAAAAAAAATCCAGGGATTCTCAAGTATAACAGTCATCAGCATTTACCCCCCCCCCCCCCCAAAAAAAAAAAAAAGAGAGAAAAAGAAAACAGAGAAAGCCGGGGGAAGAAATGATTTTAAACTCCTAATTGTACCTTTTTTTCTTTTGGGTAGATTGGGGCCTAATTCTACCATTTCAAGATAAATGGAAGATAGAGTTACCACACCACATCAGCCATGAGATATAAGTGAATCTACCAGGTCTAGCAATCAATATATATATATATATAGCATATGTAACAGTAATTCAAGGTAGAGTTACATACCAATAATTCAAACCATATTAACTTCGAAATTGGAGAGATCAAGATGCATCTCCTGGTCCTGTGCTGCAATAGATGAAGCTTTAAACAGTGCACTTGGAGTATAGTTAAGCTGGTAATTTACAAGTATTGGTCCAAATATGTTGAACTTTTTAGCACTACTGAAAGCAACCTCTGCATCAGCGCTCTTCTTAAAAACCACTCTAGCCCGGCTGCTCACTCTATCAACTTCCGTTTCAGATTCCTTTAGAGGTCCAAAACGCCTAAACATCTTATTAAGATTTGTTTCTGATGGAACAGAATCCAACTCAGCAAAGTTCATAACAAGTTCAGCTGGGGCCCTCTCATCTGTAGAACCAGAAGGTTTTTCAGGAGCCTCAGCATGATTCCCATCAGAAAATCGCTTCCTGGAGTAGGACCTGCGACTCACTTGAAGGGTTTTTTCTGGTTCAGTAGGGGCAAGTTGATTGTCTTTTTTCCTGTTTCTTCGCAATGGTTGCTCTTCAGAACCATTTTGGATGACCCTGTCTGTCCAATATGTGTCACTCATATCCTCAAATTCAAATGTTTCAGGTGATCCAGCAGTAGGCAGTTTCTTCCTCTTATTCCCAACTTTATTGGTAGGTGAAATTTCTCTTGCAGAAGAAGGACCCACAGATATTGAGTTCCTGAAATCAGAGAAGAAACTCAGAACAACTTTCGACGAACTATAATCTCCCAGGGGATGTTGTGCCATCCATTGAAGGGATGATAGCAAATCATCTAGCGATGAATATTCTGGTGGCACAACCAAGCTAGACCTCTGAGTCTCCTCAAGATTCTGGAATGAAGTACCAGATCCATCCCCAGCAAATCCATCAGTGCTTCCATCTGGCTTTTGGGACTTCTCACTAGAACTCTTCAATATGATGGGTGACCCAGTAAGTTGACTAGCAACCCTTCGAATACGTTCACCAAATTTAAATGATGGCTTTGGAAGAGTATTGGAAACTTTTGCAAGGGAAATAGTTTTTCTCCCATCTTGCTTTCCTGAGTCATCAGCAAAGTGATCAGTAGTCCTCCTCTTCTTGGAAAGCATGGGGGAACCCAGATTATCAGTGGCCTTCTCGTCAGACCAATAATCGCCATCTGGAGAATCTGGAGCCCCACCCATTAGTTCTGACAAGCTTTTCTCCTTTTTAGGATACATACCTTCCTTCAAATTATGTTTACGTTTGTGACAAGAGCTAATTTGGCTTTTTAAAATCCCAGGTCCAGCAGAAGCTTGATCATCATCCTTTCTTACTGGAGTTTCATGCTCAATAACTTCACTTAAATTCATTTCAGTATCATGAAGCAAGGTATCCATGTCATTGTCCAAACCTCCACAATATTGAAATTCAGGTAAGCAAGGGTAACCCTTTAAACGATAGAATGCAAGCAGCTGAGCCTTAGCAATCACAAGCTCCAATCGATCAATGCCACAAGAAGGGAACTTGGATAAATTTTTCAGGTATTCTAATAGCCTATCAGGTGAAAAGTAGCTGCCATTTAAAGATTCATCTAACCCATGTCTTAAACTCGGTTCCCGTCGAATCCCAGTGTTTTCAAAAGTCTGGAATTTAATCTTATCATAGATATCTTTGGGTGTGCAAGAACATGCCAGCCCAAATTCTACTCGTCTTGAGACTTCATCCAAAGCACAATCAACAGCATTCTGAAATGATTCTGAATTGCTCTGCTTTTCAATATTGGAGAAGTGTGTCCTAAAAGGCTTCAACTGAGATGCTTCATTCCAAGCAAATGTTCGATCCCCAAAATAAGCAACCAAAAAGCAGTCCTTTTTATAATGCTTCATTGCCTTCTCAGATGAATCCGAAGGATCAAATATCTGTCCTGGCCACCATGGATGGCTTCTGACCTTCCCCCAAACCATATCAGACACAGAGAAGTCACCTTCCTTTTCTGGTGGCAGCTCATAACCAGCATAATAAAGCCTTACAGAACTCCCCGGCTTCGTTGCCGTATATTTAATGACTTTGTCATCTGTTTTTCTTGGTTCAGCATCATTAAGTTCTTCAACTTCCATTTCTTGCCATCCATGTGAGCCAACCTGCTCAGAAATGCCAGCTTGTCCTTCAATGCTGTGCTTAACATTTGACTCAACCTGAGCAACATCACTCACAACACTCTGGTTTACACACTCCATCAACTTTGACTTCTGATCATATGCAGAAAATGGTGCGTCATCATTGGATTTCAAATCTTCTTCAGCACCTACTGGAGCAAAGTGCACCGTGTCAGCAATTTGAGTGCCATTTCCTACACTCCCAGAGAATGCATTAGCCTCTAAATTTTGTTCCCCCATGCTACAAGATACAGAAGTACCTGCAACCACAGGATCACTAACTTCATTATCTGGACCCAATTTTTTCTTTTTTCTTATTCAGTAATGCAGTTTCAAATTCAACCACTAATTGAGCTTTAAAGCTAAAAGGAGGGGGCAAAAACCACTAATTGAGATAGAGAGTATGCAGATATGGCATCTGAAGAAGTTTTACCTGGAATAACAGCAGTCTGGCTCACTATTTGAATCCTTTCAGGTTGATCTTCAATTTCCATGTCTTGCCCTTTAAGCAAACTGACCTGTTCAGCACCAGTACCCTTCTCTATGCACTCTTCAGGCTTCTGTAGTTGTTCATTTACAGCATACCCCAGAACTTCATGATTAAAATTTAAAGTTCCCTCGCTATCAATAGAAGAAATTAGTCCAACATTACAAACTTGCATATCTCTGTTTGTGCTTGCCGCAACCATCTCATAATTTTCTGAATTTTGTCTTTTCTTGTCTATGCACTTTCCAAGCCTAGAGCAATTCCTTTCTGCACAATTCAAAGGGACCTTGTCTAATGCAATTTCAGCTCCAGCAACTACCTCTATTAGCAGACTACTGGCATTCTCACCAACTTTATCAATCTCCATCGGCTGTTCTTCAACTGGACTTGACTTTTCATCGACAGCACTAGTTTCCACAATTTCAACTCTGTCTTGAAGAAAAGCTTCCTTCACCGATACTTTGTCAGTCCCTGAGTTAGCAATTTTCTCCTGTTCATCGAATGATTTCAAAGTCACATCATTGTCAACTTCCATTGCTCCATGATCTGCCAAGTTTCTCACTTGCTTCTGATCCTCTTCAACCAGTTTAGTCTCTGAATTTTCTTCACCTAAGGAAATACCCTCTGATAAAACTCCGAAAGCTTTGCCAGATCTAGTAGTTGCCACCTTGTCATCTCGAACCCCAGCTTCCTCTGAATCCATGTGCTCCACCCCAACATCCTCCTCATCAGGAACTTCTGTTTCTCCAGGTTTAGTGTTAACATCTGCGGGAGGGTCAGCAACCCTAGTTCCCACTTCTTCTTTCCGAGCTCCATTGTCTAAAAGTGGTCCTTCCTGTGTAGTTACAAGATCAATTTCATCACTACCAACTACTTCTCTAACTCTCTCTGCATTGTGATCCTCCAATGTTCCCGTTAAGACCTCGTCCCTATCCACTACCGCGCAATCAAGCTCATCCGTAACATTCTTACTCTTATCTTCTGAAGATTGCACAACTTGAGAACTCTCAAACCCAGTCTCAGCCCCATTAACTACCCCAGCAACACTACCTAATGGTTTCACATGTTTATCTAAACCCACCTTAACCTCAACCGACCCATCACAACCTACTTCATCATTCAACTCTGCCTCACACCGACGAGTGCAAACACCATCTATATACAAATCAGAACCCAATACCTCCACCATTACGTCCTTTCCATTACATCCTCCACCATCTTCTTCAGCAACCAGTTCCCCTGAGAAACACCCCTCAATCTGATCCTGACTCTCACTCGCACAGCCTACAGACTCCTCTAGGGTTTCACCAGCAACGTTCTCATTAACACACCCTGAGGATTCTGAAATACTACAAACAGAAACCTCCTTCTCCTTCGGTTCTTCCATGAAAATTGTATCTGGGTAAAGTTCAAAACTGTTAAAAAAAACCTTCTTTTCAACCAAAAATTTTGCAGGAAGTAATAAACCCGAGTCACAAAACTGCATAAATTTTCTATGCCGTAACAGAGAAAGAGAAAGAGAAAAACGAAATAAAGATTCGAACTTTTAAACTCAACAAAGAAAAATAAAAAAGAGAGAGTGGAGATGAATTCAATTTACCAGGTTAGATCTTCTGCTGGTGAAAGCTCAGGGTTTGGGGTTTAGAAAGAGAAAATAAAGAAGACGACTAGAGAGAGAGTGTGTCTGTGCGCGCGTGTATAGGCGTAAGGTGGGGTGTCCTTTCGACTGAAATTGGGAAAACAAATTAAACGAGAAACGACGGTGTTAAATCCGAAATCCGAATATAATGCATTTCTTGACTTCTTGTCCTCTTCGCTTTTCAGCGATCGGTCGTCAGCGGCACAGGGCTAGCGGGTTTACGGGGAAATGTTCTGCTCAGGGCAGTGACCATCCAATAGAGCTGAACCACGTTGCAGTCATTTGTAAAACAGTTGTCCTTAATTTGAAGTTATCTGGCATGTATTAATCGGAAGGTCCTTTAGGCTTTTTAATAATAAAATTGGTAATTTTATGAAATTATTCAAACTTTTTAGTTTTAAATAAATAAAATTAGATTTTTTAACTAAAAATACATATATATGTTTGGTTTTAATTATAAGAGTTTCTCTAGTTAGCTTTTGTGTAATAAGATTAAATTTTTTTCTTGACGACTAACTAAGCTTTAACATTGTGTTGAGTTAAAAGACATTGTCCATATAGCCATGAAAGTAGAGAAGTAACTAAAGAGAAAGAGTTCCTTAAGATATAATTTGAGCTCCACAATGTACAATTTGGATTCATCTTCTCCATGGAAGTTGAATTGGAATAAGGGAAACAATTATGCTTCTAAGCTTAGACCCAAGACATCCAAGGCTTCAAGAGAATGAGATGAACAAACTAAAGGTAAATCGGAATCCCAACCCTCTAGAGATAGAGATATTAAATGTTTGGGAAATGAACATATTACTTCTCAATGTCTAAATAAGATAGTGGTGATTTTAAAAGATGATAAAGATATTGAGACCGAGGTTGAGTCTAGTGATGACTTGACAGGTGTCAAACTGTACAAAATTACAATAACCGATTGTAAAGATTTGTAATATAGTGTGCAACCAGGTCGTCTCTCAATGATTCACCAAAACACTTCAATCTAATTAGGGCTTAATGTAAATAAGATGGGGGTTGAGTTTGAATGCAATATGTAAAGGAAATCAAATGCAAAAACAAAACAGAATTAGATCAAAATATGAGAATACAATCAATCCAAGTAGGCAAAGGAACCTAATTAATCCATCATTGTTCTCTAAAGATAATCTGAATTTAATTTAACCCTTGGTTGAATGTTACCTAGAACTCCTAATAATAACACTCAGAATTTATATTGAAATACCATTCAGGATTCAATTAATCTAAGATTTAAGAGTTTAGGCAACCGCACTATATCAATAAATCTAGACTAATTTAAAAATCGAATTTCCAAGACAACATACATCAAAGACCTTCAATGTATGATTAACAATTTGATTACCACGATGAGCATAATCAACTGACTGAATTCATCCAAATCATGCAATTAAATTACCATTCAATCACATAATTGATAAAAAAAAAAAAAAGTCAAATTGAATTAAATCAAACCAGATTGTAAAGCACATGAACTTTGGATTAATAAAGGTTGACTCCTCTTGCTTTGATTACAAAAGAAATTAGCCCTCTACGAAAGCCGTAAACACAAAAAAGGTTTAAGGTAAAATTCAGCAACAAGAAGAAGAATATGTTTTTCTCCAACTCCGAAATATATCTGTCTCTAGAATAGGTTTTCTAATTACAAATCAACACTTAATTTCTTAAACCCTAATTGTAAAAATGTGACAAAGCCCAATGTGCACGTGTTGGCCCAATAAGCAGGACAAGTCAATGTTGGGCGGGTGCAGAAATTTTGGATTCTTTTCGTGAAAAATTCAGCCATCCAAACGTGAGAATTAGATTCTGAACTCTTCATATGAAATTTAGCATTTTCTCTCAGTTTTCCTACAAAATTAAAATCACATCAATTAGATAAACTGCAACTCAAGATATAGCAAAAAATATAAATAGTGCCAGAAATCACCAATTATACAAATAAAATCATACAAGCACTAACAAGTCTAAATCTATAAAATATATCTACAAGCTATTAAAATCAATAAAAATGCACACCAAAATACTAAGTATAAGGAAAATAAATATTATAAAATAATGTACTATCATAACTCTATATCATCTTTAGAGGATGCTAGTGATAGTAAGGACTATGCTATTGTTGGTGAGCAAGTTCTTGTTAAGAGAGTTCTTAATGCACATGTGAAAGTGCATGATGAGGCTCAAAGAGAAAATATTTTTTACACTATATGCCTTGTTAATGGAAAAGCATGCAGCATAATTATAGATAGAGAAAGTTATGTAAATGTGGCTAGTACTACTTTTGTGGATAAGTTGAGTTTGCCAACCTTGAAAAACCTCAAGCCCTATAAGCTACAATAGTTTAATGATAGTAGAGAGATCAAGGTAAACAAACAAGTTTTGTTGTCTTTTGTCATAAGAATGTATAAGGATGAGGTGATGTGTGATGTTGTGTCAATGCAAGCGGGTCATGTGTTGTTTGGTCGACCTTGGTAATATGACTGAAATGTGACACACATTGACTACACAAACCATTACTCATTTGTGCTTACAAAACAACCAATTACCCTTGTTCCAATGACACCAACACATGTCTTTGATGACTAATTGAAGATGAAGAGAGATAGTGGCCAGCAAAAAGAAATAGAGCTTGACAATAAAAGAGATCATGAGAGTAAAAAATATAGAGAGAATAAGATAACAAAATGCAAGAATGTTAAAGATGCTAAGAGCCCAAACCTTGAGAGACAACTTGAAGGAGTAGAAACATGAAAGATGAGTGTCTTTGCAAGTAGTAGTGAGGTGAAGAAGGCATTTTTCTCTAACCGGTCTATGTTTGTACTTATGTACAAAGAGACATATTTTGATACTAAAGACACTGACTCTTTTTTGCCTATTTCCATTGTTTCTTTGATGCAGGAATTTGAAGAAATTTTTTCGGATAAAGTGTCTAGTGGTTTGCCACCTCTTAGAGGGATTGAGCACCATATTAATTTTATCCCCGGAGCTGTAATTCCTAATAAGCCAGCTTATAGGAGTAACCCCGACGAAACCAAGGAGCTAGAAAAGCAAGTGAGTGAGCTCATGTCCAAGGGCTACATTAGAGAGAACATGAGCCCCGTGCTGTCTCGGTTCTACTTGTACCCAAGAATGATGAGTTGCAGAGGATGTGTGTGGATTGCCGCATTATTTACAAGATTACGGTAAAATATAGACACTTCATGCCTCGATTAGATGATATGCTTGATGAATTGCATCGATCTTGTTTATTCTTTAAGGTTGATTTAAAAAGTAGATATCATCAAATAAGAATGTGTGAGGAAGATGAGTGGAAAATAGCTTTTAAGACTAGGTATGGATTGTATGAGTGGTTGGTTATGTCATTTGGCTTGACCAATGCACCCAATACCTTTATGAGACTCATAAATCATGTCTTATGTGTATTCTTAGGTAAATTTGTTGTAGTATACTTTGATGACATCCTAATTTATAGCAAGAGTCTAGGTGAACATTTAGGACATCTAAGGTGTGTGTTTGATGTGTTTAGAAAAGAAAAGCTTTATGTTAACTTTAAGAAGTGCTAATTTTGTACTGATCAATTGGTCTTTTTAAGCTTTGTTGTGAGTTCAAGAGGTGTTGAGGTAGATTAAGAGAATGTTAAGGCTATCATGGAATGACCTACACCTAAGTCCCTTGAGTGAGGTTAAGAGTTTTCATGGGCTTGCTAGTTTTTATAGGCGATTTATGAAGGATTTTAATACTATAGCAGCCTCTAACTGAAATAGTCAAGAAAAGTGTGGGTTTTAAATGGGAAGATGAGCAAGAGAGGACTTTCCAAATACTTAAGAATCGATTGAGCAATGTGTTTTTACTTTCATCACCTGATTTTACTAATTCTTTTGAGCTAGAATGTGATGCATCAAGTTTGGGTATTGGAGCAGTCTTGATGCAAGGAATGCGTTCCATTACTTATTTCAGTGAGAAGTTAAATGAAGTTGCACTTAACTACTCAACTTATGACAAAGAACTTTAGGCCTTAGTGAGAGCTCTACAAGTATGACAGTATTATCTCATGGCAAAGGAGTTCGTTATACATATCTTTAAAGTATCTCAAAGGGCAAGGAAAGTTAAACAAGAGGTGTGCAAAGTGGCTAGAGTTCATTGAACCATTTTCCAGTGTAATTAAATACAAGCAAGGTAAGGAGAATATAGTAGCTGATATCCTTTTTCTCAGAGGTACACTCTTATTTCTACTTTAAATGCTAAATTGTTTGGTTTTGAATACATAAAGGAATTGTATGTCAATGATCATGCTTTTGGCAATATTTTTAATGCATGTAAGGAGGTTACTTTTGGAAAATTCTATAGGCATGAGAGATTTTTGTTTAGAGAGAACAAATTATGTGTGCTTGCTAGTTCCTTAAGGGTATTGCTTGTGAGAGAATCGCATGGAGGAAGTTTAATGAGACATTTTGGCATTCGAAAGACTTTGGATATCCTGAATAAACATTTCTTTTGGCCTCACATGAAGAGAGATGTTAAAAGATTATGTGAAAAATAAGCAAACAAAGTCTAAAGTCTTAACCTATGAATTGTATGCCCTTTACTTATTCCTTGTATTGACATTTCTATAGACTTTATTTTGAGTTTGCTTAGGACAAATAGAGGAAAGGATTTTGTGTTTGTTGTTGTTCATAGGTTCTCCAAGGTGGCACATTTCATTCCATACCACAAGACCGATGATGCAACAAACATAGCTGATATATTTTTCAAAGAGATTGTGAGATTGCATGACATACCGAGGAGCATAGTTTCAGATAAAGATGCTAAGTTATTGAGCTACTTTTGAAAAACTTTGTAAGGGAAATTAGGCACCAGGCTCATATTTTCTACCAATTTTCATCTGTAAACCAATGGTCAAATTGAGGTAGTCAATATAACTCTCTATTCTTTATTGCGTGCTATCATTAAAAGAACTTTAAAAAGTTAGGAAGAGTGTTTACCGCATATTGAGTTTGCTTACAATAAAACTATTCATTCAGCTACTAAGTTCTCACCATTTAAGGTTGTTTATGGTTTTAATCCACTAACCCCTTTGGATTTATTACCCTTACCTGTTAATGAGCATGTTAGCTTAGATGGTAAAAGAAAGCTAAATTTGTGAAGCAATTGTATGAGAAGAAATGACAACACATAGAGAATATGATTGAGAAATATGCCACCCACACCAACAAAGGGCATAAGAAAGTAGTTTTTGAACCAAGATATTAGGTTTGGGTGCATATGAGAAAGGAGACGTTTCCAGCTCAAAGGCGCTCCAAATTGTTACCAAGAGAAGATGGACCATTTCAAGTGGTAGCTAAGCTTAATGACAATGCCTACAAATAGATCTTCCTGGTGAGTATAGTGTGAGTGCCACATTTAGTGTTGCTAATTTATCCTTTTTTTATGTAGGTATGGATTTGAGGTTGAATCCTTTTTAAGAATGGGAGAATGATGGGAATCAAGGGAAGACTACACCAAGTGACCTTTTGCACATTCATGGAGGTCCGATCACCCAAGCTCGAGCTAAGAGAATGCAAAAGAGCTTGAATGACTTCATAGTGGAGGTTTGGACCCAAGAGACAAGCAAGAAGCAAGGGATGGAGATTGGAGGTTAATGTGCTCAATTGAGACCTTGGAAGGTTTAACTGGCGAAGGAAGACAGAGCTAACGTGCCCTAACACCCCAGCACCTAGACGCGCGTTTTGGTTCATTTTGTATGTTTTGGGCTTCAAGCTTAGGTTATCTTAGGCCCATTTTAATTCTATTAAACCTATGTTTTTTCCCTTTTTGATTTTGGGTTTGAAGTAGGAGTTTAGGTATTTTTATAATTGAATTTGGATTTTACCCAATTAGGTTCATTAGGTTTGCTTTGTTTAAAGGGGAGTCATTTCCCTTGTGATGGTCAGATTTGAGAATTAAGTAAATTTAATAGGTTTTCTCCTTTGTTGGTTCTTTTAAAGAACTCTTAAAACTTATCAAGAACCTCAGGTTCTTGTAGCATTCTTCTTGGCTTATCGCTGTCCCCCTCATCCCCATCTAGAGTGTAGCGCCATTTTCTATACCTCCAGTTCTCACCTCCATAGGTGATGGGTCAAGGTCCTTTAATTTGTGTTTACTGGACTTTTTTCGAACTTGAATAGACGATCTTCTGGCGATTGAATCTTTATCAATCGTAACAAATCCTAGAGGTTCGCATAAAGTGGAGTCGCCAAATTGGAAAACCATTTTTTTTTTTAAATAAAATTGGTCTGCAAACCAGAGATGGTTGAGTCTAATTGTGTGTAGGAAAAATGTTGGGCACCTCGCAACACTTATCTAATAGACGATTACCTGAAATTAATTATGTGAACATAATATGACCAAAAAAATATATTTTATTTATCCCAAAATAATAAGAGTGTTTACAAGAATATCTGACAAAAATAAAGATAGAGAATTTAAACATGCAATGTATGATTTTTCTACCCTGACCTAAATCCTTTCACTTTTTTCTTGCATAAAGCGCCCTCTAGAGTAGCGCTACTTTCACCTAAGTTGGATAAACAACGTTATTCCATAAAAGAATTAGACTCGATATATCCTCCCATGATAAGTGAAAGGACTTGTGGATACTACGTGACACATACACACACACACACACACACATATATATATATATATATATATATATATATATCTTAAATGACTACAATGTATGAGTTTACAACATTGAAACTGTTTGTTGTCTAATGGGGAGGGGGAGTACAATGTAAAATAATAAGATAGTCTTCGAGCTTCGAGCTTTTCCATTGGTCTCAAACTTCAAGCTCGCAACAAAACTTTCTCAAACCAAATTCTCTCGCTTGTCATCACTTAAAATTCGAATCTCATGTCATTAAATAACAACACCGATACTCAAAAGTATTCATGCAAACACAAGAAGATTGGTTAAATAAAAAATAAAATTCAAAGCAAATTCACTAAACACCGGAAAGAAATAAACATGGCAACCGAGAAAATACGAAGAATAGCCACAGTGCAACTTCATAATAGTCTTAAAACAGCCACCAATTATTAATTAAAAGGACACTCAAACCGAGAATAAAATAGCCAAAAATAGTTACTACATTAAACCCAAAACAAATAGCAAAATAACCCATTAGGACAACCCTAATCCTGCATCAAGACAAATCAACTTATCCAAGCTAAACAGCCTAAAAATACAGCTAGAAATTTTTTAAAAACAACATCAAACTTGCTCTTTTCATGCAAAACACTAATATCAATTTTGAGTCAAAACATCCACGTTCGAATTAGAACTGGGAGCAGGGAAAAAATGCAAAAGTTCTTAAAATTGTACATATCAAATAAACATGTAATACAGTCCTAACAAAATAATAATCATGCAAAATGGAGTTCTATAGCTCAAATTAAAAAATAAAAACCGATGGCTACTAGAGAAAACTGATAAGCCTAACAGTGCAAAAAAATAACCAAATTTAAATACAAACTGGGAATAGGGGAAAGTGAATTTTGCTTTGAAAACTTTTACACATGAGAGAAATATATCTCCTGGTTCTAACAGGAAAAAAAACCACTCAAATTGGAGCTCTGTAGCTCCATCTAGAAAATCAAAATCGAGAGTTGCCAGAGAAGACTGATAGACTCGAAATAGCATAAAATAATTAAATTCAAAGAAAAATTGGGAGCAAGAGAAAAAGAATTTGGCCATGAAATTTTTACACATGAGAGATATACACCTCCCGGTTTTAACAGGAAAAAAATCACTCAAATCAGAGCCCCGTAGCTCAAATTTGAGATAAAAGACGAAGTACTGTCAGACCATGATAGCAAACCTAAAAATGGTTAATTCGATGATTTTCATGCACAATGATGTACCAATTTACACCCAAGTATAATGCAACATGATTTAATGGATAAGTCTTAACAGCAATCCAAATTGTAAACAAGAAATTATATAAAACCAAGGAGTATGATCATAGGACAGCCACTATACATGATTTTGCTTTGCTAAACATTAGATCTATATCAAGCAACATATATGATTATATAAANATGATTTAATGGATAAGTCTTAACAGCAATCCAAATTGTAAACCAGAAATTATATAAAACCAAGGAGTATGATCATAGGACAGCCACTATACATGATTTTGCTTTGCTAAACATTAGATCTATATCAAGCAACATATATGATTATATAAAAAGTAAACTATTTTTTTTTTAAATGAAAGCATGAACACGTGACTCCAACCAGTTCAGTAAACTTGACACTAAAGCATCATAAAATTTATGCTTAGCAGTACCAAAAAAAGCAGTAAAAATTGCACAAGAACAGCAGCAAATGTTAAAAAAAAAAAAAAAGAAGAAGAAGAAGAAGAAGAAGAAGAAGAAGGACTTAAAGTCAAAATGTCAAGAACCTGAAAATCAAAAGGGAATAAAAATGACAGCAACTAGACAATCTAGAACCCAAAATTTTTAGACATGAGGCCAAAACACAATCATGACAACTCAAACAAATCAAATGAAAGCAAGGAACACACACACACACACACACACACACACATATATATACACACAGATCCAACATTTGAAAAGTAAATCACATAATACAAAATCTCTATAAAAAAATTGATAAATAAAAGGCTAAATATGTTGAATGGTCGGGTAGCCATAAATTCATACAGAAGCTTCAACCTTAACATAAAGAAAATGGACAGTAACTCAAATTGACCCTAAACAAGCTTCAGACCCCAAAAATACATGAATAGAGGGTAATATAAGAAAGAAGAACAGTATATAGAGACCCAAAATTCTTCAAAGCTGCAATATATCAACAAGGAAAGCTGAAATAAGAACCAATGATATCCACTACCGAGTAGACTCATGCTTTGTTTCATATGGGTTATTAGAGAAAACATAAATATTCAAACATATAATAATGAAACAAAAAATTGATTCATGCAATCTTTAAAAGGAAGACTTTCAAGAACAGAGCAAGCAAAACTTAACAAAAATGAGAAGGATTTCCATAAATTACCTGAGCTTTGAGGAGAGAAATTCATCTAAGCCTTGGCTACTAGCAATGTTGGATACCTGAAGTGGAGAAGATTTCTTTCTGTCGTCATCTTCCTCCTATAGCGGCACCGTTCTTGCTCTAATTATGAGATTCTCTGCTTTCTCCCTCTCTAGATTCTTCTTTAGCGATTCCCCTCTACGCTCCTATGCTTCTCAGTACTTCTTTCCTCTCAAATTGCTCTTGCTAGCTTTGTTTCTCCCATTCTCCTTTGGTTATTTTTCTTCACCTATTTGTGTCTCTCTCAGTCTTCTTTTCCCTTCTGTGTTTTTTCCTTCCTCTTTGCTCTTCACTGAATGCCTCCTCTCTTTTCCCTATTATTTTTTATTTGCTCTCTATTATTTTTTTTTCTTCTTCCCTCTATTGTCCTTTGTTTCTTCTTGGTTTTCCCTTTTTTATCCGGTTCTATTTCATGAAATTTCCTAGCACCTTTTCCTTTTCTCTTTCCCTCACTTTCTTCTCACTTTCCTCTTCTCCTTCACTCACCTTCCTCTCCGCTTCCTCTTCTCGATCCTGTTCTATTTCTCTTTTCTTTTGCTTCCAAATTTGCCCTTGCTCCCAAAATATTTTCATGCCACATTTAAATTTTGGATCAATTAGATCCCTAGGTAGACTTTCCTTTTCATTTCATTGGTCTAAATAGATTTTATGATGCAAAAGCAAAATTTTAAATTATAATTTTTTTAATAACTTATTTACTAACATTTTTTTAGAAAAATACTTTAAATTTACAAAAATACAAACAGTAATAAATAAAATGGACCAATTGGGCCTAATAAAAAAAGTTGGGCTACACACATGAAGTTTTGCAAAGATAAAATTTCTTTCATAAAAACTAAGCCCAAGAGCACAAAACTTTTAAAATGATGCATGCATTTTTTGTATTTTTTGTGTATTTATTATTATTTTTTGACAAAAATAAGAACTTACTTGGATAGAAAATGATGTCTACACTAACAATAAATCTAAACATAAGTAAAAAAAAGTATAAGAGGAAAAACTTGTTGGGAAGCTAGATCTGTTGCCATTTATTTCTAAATACCAAATGAACACTATCTAATTCATAAGTATAAAATTCACTCATCAGCAAACATCCTATTTCTTTCTTCTGATCTCATTATAGATCTTCCTAAAGATGTTGATGTTGTTTGTTCCTATCCAATGTTTGTTTAATAGCAAGACAACACAATTGGTATAGTATTTTTAATATGTCATTTATGTTATTATTTATTCGTGATTGCTTATAAGTTAAACACATCATTATTAAGCTTTTGTTGAATAATGTGTGTTTGTGTTCTCATTTTAACAGCAAATCTTATATTTCTTGTTGTTGATTTCATTATAGATGTACCGAATTCAAGTGAGGAACAAGATCACACCATTCTGTGTTCCTGTCCTATAATCGTAATTGCTTATAAGTCAAATTCATCATTCTTAAGTTCTTTATTCAACTGTCGTTGCAAGAAAACATGAATAGATTCCAACATCCTTTACACATGATGTGACCAACTACTCAAGAAAAATGAATGCTATAGTAACTAACAATTTTCTAATACTACTATTTCTTTAGATAAATTATTAATGATTTCCTGATATATATATATATATATATATATATATATATATATATATATTCTCTTCCTCTTTTGGATCTCCTTCTTCTCTTTCAATCTCTTTCACAAATTCAAAAATTCAACAGTCTATCTATAAGATACAAAACTTTTCAAAAATGAAATATATTAGATTTGGAAATGAAGAAACATTAAATCTAATAGTAGAAAAGCTCAAGAATTTAGAAAAAAATAAGAAACAATAAATAAACAATATCAATAATGAAGAAGAAGATTTAATAATAAATAAGCTCAGACAAAATTCAAGATTAGGACAAAAAAATATCAAACTAAGAATTATTATCCAAGACCTACCCTTCATGATATTCAATACGAAGAAAGAAATCAATAAATTCATTCAAGCTATGATGAAAATAGTATTTATGAATGAAATATTGATGATATGAGTGAACATGAAATATTAAATCATACAAATGAAATTCTCATGTCAGTTTATGTCTTTAGAGTCAAAATTCCTTCAGCAGATTTAAGAAATATTCTTAGAATTATCACTAGTGGTTTCACAGGACAACTAAGAGGTTGGTAAGATAATTATTTCACTGAAGATCAAAGATTAGAAATGGAGAATTTAAGAGATCCTGAAAATAATAATTCAAATAGTATAGAAATCTTAATTTATGCTATCATTAAACATTTCATAGGTGAACCTCAAAATTTTTAAGAAAAATCCTTAGAAATCTTAGCTAACTTAAGATGTAGAAAACTCTCAAATTTAAGATGGTATAAAAATGTATTTTTCTCAAAAGTATTCTTAAGAAATGATTGCAACATAGCTTATTAGAAAGAAAAGTTCATCTGTAGACTTCCAAAGCTATTTACAGAAAAAGTCAAAGAAAGTTTAAGAAATTATGGTACAAACCAAGACTTATAATTAACACAAGTTTATGAAACTTCTTCATATGGTCAGTTAGACAGTGCTATCAATCAAGAAACAATGATTCAGTGTAATGATATAAAATTTAAAAAGATAGTCATAAGAGAAAAGATGAATTAGGTAATATTTGTAATCAAATGGATTTTGATAATAAGTTAATTCCTCCCTCTTCAAGAAATAGGAAAAAAAAAAACCTTTAGGAAAAAATATAGGAATAAAAAATACAATAAGAGTAGAAAATACTATGATAAAGGTGAATCAAGTAAACCTTCAAAGAATCAAAATAAAACTCATAAAAGTTCAAAGTCTAGAAAACAGTACAAAAGTCTAATCTATTATAAGTGTGGTCAAATAAGACATTATAAGAATAATTGTCCAATGAAAAAAAAGATAAATTTATTAAATATTAGTGAAGAATTAAGTAAATTATTTATCAATAGTGTTTCAGACTCAGAAAATGAATTTGAAATAAGTATTTTAGAACAAAATTCTGAAGAAGATCAAATAGAAAATATCTATGAAATTTAAGAAGAATCATCTAGATTTGCAACAGATGAAACTTGCATACAAAATTACAAAAATCCAAATTGTATTGGAAATTGCAAGTCAATAAATGTCATTTCATTAGAAGCTAATTTTCTAATAGATGTCATAAAAAATATAGAATATGATGAAATCAAAAATTAATATCTTTTAAAATTAAAAGATATAATAGATAAAAAAAAAATTAGTATATTTGGTATCAAACATATAAGTCTTAATGATGTACTTTAAAAAATGAATTCAAAACAACAAGTAGTTTCTGTCAAAGATCTTTAAAATGAAATCAAAGAATTAAAGAATAAATAACACAATTAAGGGACATTTGGTACAATGATTTTTTTTAGTATCCTGGGAATCATAACTTGAAAAACTAAGATTCACATGTTTAGTACAAGGTTTTAAAAAATATTCCCAAGCAAATAGGACTCCTGAGAAAAAATTTTTGAACAAGTTTCCCACAAAATAATTCCCATAAGGAGGGGTGGTATTCTTAAATTCCCATGACATGGGAAACTTTTTTAAAATGTAAGAAGTCTCTTTTGCCCCTGTCCCTATCCCCAAAATCCCTACTCACGCTCATTTGCCTCTTCACAATGCAGCTATGCAGGAGAAGAAGGCTTCTTTAGCAACCACCGCCTCTGATACACTTCAAAAGGAACAAAGCGGGAAGAAAGAAGAAATTGGGAAATTAAGTGAAACGGGTCGTTTTGGATGATCAAGTGAAACGAATCGTTTGGAGATAACAGGTAGTTAGGCATGGTGCATGTGAGTCAGTTACGATGGCTGAAGGAGTTCTGTTATTATTTCTGTTATCAATTCTGTTATTGTTATTTTGCTGTTGCGTATTATATGGATCGTAGGACACCTGGAGGTTAGCTTCATGGTCTTTGAGATACATGTAGGAGTGAGGAGTATGGGGAGATTATGAAAAATATTATTTTGTAATATGACCCTTCTGGGTTGTTTATGAAGAGGATACCAGATACAATTGCACGAAATTACTCTGTTTTCTGTTCTTTGTGATTTTCTGGTATCAATTGGTATCAGAGCAAGTGACAATCCTGTGAGAATGGTGACGAATGTAGAAGTGGAAACCCATATGAGGGAGATGGAATCTCATATGAAAGAGCAAGAACGTAATATGACTGAGAAATTTGCAGAGATTGACACCAAGTTTGAAGCCATTATGTCGCTGCTAAAGGGAGAATTCGAAAAGAGAGGGAATAGAGATAAGAATGAGAAGGAGGCTTCGGCTTCACGATCAGAAGAGCACGATGAAGCAGAGCGGGATAGTGATGTAGCAGAAAGAAGAGTGCTGCAGCAACAAAACAGAGGCTTCGAAGGTACTAAAATGGTCTTTCCTAGTTTTGATGGTTCTGATTTTCGCCTGTGGAGAACCAAGTGTGAACTCTATTTCACACTAGAGGAGGTACCAGAGAATCGAAGAACTAAAATGATTTTGCTAAGCCTAGAAGGGAGAGCTTTTTCATGGCAGCAACAGTACCTTCAAATGGCTGGTAGGGTAGATATACCTTGGAGAAGATTAATGGGAGATCTTGCTTGCCGTTTTGATTCAGGTATCTATGATGATCCACTCTCTGAACTTGTTAATTTGAAACAGTATGGATCAGTAGATGAGTATATGAATGAATTTGATGAACTGATATGTAGAACTGATTTAGAGGAGAAACAAGCACTGAGTTGCTTCCTAGCAGGATTAAAAGGACCATTAGAAAAAGCAGTGAGAATCCAAAATCCTAGGAATCTAATGGAGGCTATGAAGATTGCCCGTTTACAGGAGAGTTTATTGGTAGACATTGTTGGAGCTACCTACTTAAACACCAAACCCAACATTCCTCCGAGCCACAAATATAACCCCAATTTCTCTTCCTATACCAGACCCAATACCTTTTCAACATTTCCTAAAAACACCACCACTTTCCATGCACCTAACTCCACCAACAAAAACTTCAACTCCAACAGAAACAATTTTCCAAACCAGTTTAAATATAACTCAAGCACTTCAATGCCCAATTCACAAACAGCTGGTAGCAGCACCAAAAATACATATGTACCACCTCACAAATTTGGTGGTAAGGGAGGTAAAGGTGAGATGATGACTGAGGGAAAAGATGTGAAGAACTTGTGTTGGTTCTGTGGAGATCCATGGAGTATTAACCATAAGCAGGTATGTAGAAAAGCTAAGTTGTTTAGCTTACTGTTGGAGGAAGAGGAAGAAGATTTGAACCATGAGAAACCATCGGATGGTGGAGATGAGGTAGAGGAAGCTGTTACAAATGAAACTGAAAATGAAATGGTGGTATCTTTGAATGCTATCTTAGGGGGTGGAGGTCAAACCATGCGGATTTTGGGTCAAATAAAAAAAATCAGAGGTGTTAATGCTGGTTGATACTGGCAGTACGCATAACTTCTTGGGACAAAAGCTTGTCAAGTCCTTGGGGCTGAAATCAATGTATGCTGGTCAATTTAAGGTAAAGGTAGCTAATGATCAAACCATAACGGTGATGGAAAAGTGTGAAGGGGTTCTCTGGAAGGCTCAAGGTGATGAATTCGTGACTGATTTTTTTGTGTTACCCTCAGTGGGACAGACCGCAATCCTTGGCATGCAGTGGTTAAAAGAAATTGGGGCCATAGAGTTGGATTGTAGTAGTCTGACTATGAAATTCATCCATAATAACAGGCAGGTGATATTGAAGGGAGTGATGGCTGAACCAAAAATGTATGAAGACTCTAAAATTTTTTCACAAGAAATGGCAGCAGGGAGGTGCTTTCTAATCAAGGGAACTGCCAATGATAAAGAAGAGGGGACTGTTATTCAGAAAATTCAATCTTCAATAAAGTTAGACGAGGCTCTAAATGACAAACAACAAGATTTTCTCAGGAATCTATTACAGCAGTATGAAGATGTATTCTCGGAGCCACGACACCTTCCTCCCCCAAGAGACTTCGATCATAAAATTCCCTTGAAGGAAGGTAGCCAGCCTATTGTTGTTAAACCCTACCGTTATGTGCATACCCAAAAAGATGTGATTGAAATGTTGGTAAAAGAATTGCTAGCTGCTGGATTCATTACACACAGCTGTAGTCCATTTGCTTCTCCTGTTGTCCTAGTCAAGAAGAAGGATAATACTTGGAGGTTTTGTGTGGACTACCGGAGATTAAATGATCTTACTATCAAAGACAAGTTTCCCATTCCTACAGTGGAAGAGCTTCTTGATGAGCTAAATGGAGCCTCATTCTTTTCAAAACTAGACCTTAGGTCTGGTTATCATCAAGTAAAGATGAGTGAAGCTGATATTTACAAGACTGCTTTTAGAACCCATAATGGGCATTTTGAATGGCTAGTCATGCCATTTGGCTTGACTAACGCCCCCTCTACATTTCAGGCCCTAATGAATTCAGTGTTTCGCAGCTGTTTGAGAAAGTATATCCTGGTGTTCTTTGATGACATCCTCATCTATAGTAGAGGATGGGAGGAGCATATGGATCATCTTAAAAGCACCTTCGACTTACTCAGAAGCAATCAGCTCTATGTGAAGATGTCTAAGTGTGCATTTGGGCAGTCAAAGGTGGAGTATTTGGGTCATGTGATATCTAGAGGTGGTGTTTCTATGGATCCCAACAAGGTGCAAGCAGTGCTGTCTTGGGAGACTCCTAAAACTCTAAAGTAATTGAGAGGATTTTTGGGTCTTTCGGGTTATTATAGGAGATTCATCAGGCAATATGGCACAATTGCAAGACCTCTGACAGAATTATTAAAAAAGGATTCTTTTGGTTGGAACACAGAAGCACAAAGAGCTTTTGATACTCTAAAGCATAAAATGACTACTGCTCCCGTATTGGGGATGCCTGATTTCTCTAAATCTTTTGTGCTTGAGACTGATGCCTCTGGTGTGGGAATCGGGGCTGTGATTATGCAAGATGGTCATCCTTTGGCCTATCTAAGTAAAGCTATGGGGCAGAGATATAAGAGCCTGTCAACTTATGAAAAAGAATTGTTCGCTTTACTGTATGCTGTCAAGAAATGGTCTTCCTATTTTTTAGGACACCATTTTATCATTAAGACAGATCAAGAAGCTTTGAAACATCTTTTGGAACAGCAACTCAATACACCTATGCAGCAGAAGTGGTTGGAAAGGATGCTTGGGTATGATTTTGTGATTCAATATAAGAAGGGCAAGGAAAATGTGGCTGCTGACTCTTTGTCTAGAAAAATGGAAGGTTCTCAACTAATGGCTGTTATGACAGTTGGGAGCAATTTGTTAGAAAAGGTGAAAGCTAGCTGGGAATCTGACCAAAAGATACAAACAATACTACGAGAGCTGCAACAGAAAAATACTTCCCATTTGAAATTTAAGTGGGAACATGGGGTTTTAAAGAGAAAAGGAAAGGTAGTAGTGGGAGATGACAAGAGCTTGAAAGGGGAATTGTTGCAGGCATACCATAGTTCCCCATGGGGTGGACATTCTGGTGCTGACAGCACTTATCATAGAATTGCCTCCCTATTTTACTGGAAAGGATTACAAAGAGAGGTGAGAGAGTTTGTTAAGAGTTGTGCTACTTGTCAAAAGAATAAGCCTGAACTAGTTGCTACCCCAGGATTATTACAACCTCTCCCAATACCAAATGGAGCTTGGCAGTCCATAGCTATGGACTTTATCACTCACTTACCTAATTCACATGGTAAAACAGTCATATTGGTGGTGGTGGACAGACTTACAAAGTATGCACATTTTCTATCTTTGAGACATCCTTATACAGCTACAGAAGTATCTAGAGTGTTTACAGATCAGGTGATAAAATTACATGGATGGCCTGCTGCTATAATTTCAGATCGTGATCCGATATTCCTCAGTAAATTTTGGACTGAGTTATTCAAGGTGCAAGGAGTACAGTTGTGTAAAACTACAGCTTATCACCCACAAGGAGATGGACAATCAGAGGTTTTAAATAGGACCCTGGAATGTTATCTAAGATGTTTTGTGGCTGAAATTCCTTCTAAATGGACAGAGTGGTTATCAATGGCTGAATTTTGGTACAACACCTCTCATCACTCAGCAATTAAGATAAGTCCCTTTGAAGCTCTCTATGGATATACGCCTAGACTATGTGATCCCTATGTCTTAGGTGATACTTTGTTAGCAGCAGTAGAAAATTCCATCAGATCAAGAGAGCAGATTATGGCACAATTAAAAGTCCATCTCAACAAAGCACAACAGAGGATGAAATCCATTGCAGACAGACACAGAACAGAAAGACAATTTCAGGAAGGAGATATGGTTTACCTGAAGCTGCAGCCATATCGTCAATCTTCAGTGGCTAACAGGGCTTTCCATAAATTGGCCTCTGTGTATTACGGACCATATAGGGTGGTGGAACGAATTGGGCCTGTTGCATACCGTCTAGATCTACCGCCGGAGTCCAAGATACATACTGTTTTTCATATTTCTCGCTTGAAGAAGCATCATGGGATACACCCTAACCAAACCACTTTGCCGCCCATTGATGCTAATGGTGATATGCCATGGATTCCTGAAGCAATTATAGACAGAAGAATCAGGCAAAAAGGTCATCATCCAATTACCGAATTACTTATACACTGGAGTCACTCACCTACAGAAGAAGCAACCTGGATGGAGTTCGGTAAGTTCAAAAATCAATTCCCAGAACAGTACGCTCGCTGGTTTACTGAAGTCTCTGGCTCAGTAACTCTCCTTGAGGGCAAGGAGAATTTTAAGAGGGAGGGAATTGATACACTTCAAAAGGAACAAAGCGGGAAGAAAGAAGAAATTGGGAAATTAAGTGAAACGGGTCGTTTTGGATGATCAAGTGAAACGAATCGTTTGGAGATAACAGGTAGTCAGGCATGGTGCATGTGAGTCAGTTACGATGGCTGAAGGAGTTCTGTTATTATTTCTGTTATCAATTCTGTTATTGTTATTTTGCTGTTGCGTATTATATGGATCGTAGGACACCTGGAGGTTAGCTTCATGGTCTTTGAGATACATGTAGGAGTGAGGAGTATGGGGAGATTATGAAAAATATTATTTTGTAATATGACCCTTCTGGGTTGTTTATGAAGAGGATACCAGATACAATTGCACGGAATTACTCTGTTTTCTGTTCTTTGTGATTTTCTGGTATCAGCCTCCATTCCTCACATCTGACCACCGCTTCTCGCTTCCCCTTAGGTTCAATCACTCCGTTTTCTAGGTATGTGAATGCTTTCTAGTCTTTTATGGCCAAATCGTTTTTCTCTTTTATGACCATTGCTTCTTGCTGATTTTGATTAATAGGGTTAGTTCATTAAAATATGAGTGTCCTTCATTTTGATTCAGGAATTTGATCCCTCTTTACTTATCCCCTAATATCAAGTTTTTGTAATTTTATATAATCACAGCAATTCTACCATAATTTCCACCAAATTTTTTGTTGAAGGAATGCGTAAACTGCAATAGCTTTTATCATAGTTTTACCAAACATGACAGCAGTAGCTTTTCAAGCAGCTTTCTTATATAACCTACAACAAATTTGTGTTTGTAGAGCTACAATATCTCTAAGCGCAGATTTATAATGCATATTAATTTGGGGCTGTTATATCAGTCAATTTGTAAGAAGAGTGTCAGGATGTTCTCAACATCTATGTTCTTTTACAATCATCTTTCTAATTAAAAATTTCAAGGTTTCAACATAGAAAAATAGGTAATTTTTTATTAATATTCTTATATATAGCAAATTTTGAGCTTAAATATGTCAATTTATTTTAGGAATTGGCTTGATCTGCTTGATTCACCCCTCTTCTTAAAATTTCAATGCTAAACTTTCTCATTTGAATGGAGCACATTGTTCTACTCAATTAAATTCTAGAAGTAGGTGTTTGAAATGTGATTTGGATCTAAGATGTCTTGGTATGAGATTGCCATGATTGGTATGATGATTGAAAATTCCCTGAGATTCTAAGAAGTGTGATGTCCATGTTTTATTGCATTTAAAAATTGTAGAGTATCCATGTTGTTTTGTTCAGTCACGGGAGCTTTTTTCAACTTCAAGCTCTGCCTGAAGTCATATGCATATTTGCTTATAGGTTATGTGTTATGGTTGGAAATTTGGTTGTTTGCTTCCTCTATTTAGTTAGTCTTACTGGTTATTAATGTTAACTCAATTTTTTTGAGCTAGAAGCTTCTACTATGCCATTTGTATGTGTATTTAATTCAATAGAAGAGCCCTGCTTGTAGGAAATAATATGTTTTTGGAACAACTCGGTACTAGGAGCCTACCAAGGAATTAATTTGATTAATAGTTTCTGGTTTAGATTCTGTCTGCATTATGAGTTTGTGAATGCATTAGGTGGAATACTAGAGCTAACATTTAGGAAAATTTCCTTGAATATATTAGATCAATGTGAAGGGTATCTCTTAAAATCATACTATTTGATCCCTAAGTTGATTTTTATGCTTTTCCCTCGAGTAGGTTACTTTGAATGGCCAACACCTAGTTCTAGTAATCTAATGGTTCACCGTGTTTAGGCAGTGGTTTTTGAATATACCGCAGATAAGCAATGCCCACTTGTACCATGCACATATTTTACTGTGTGGCTATCCACTTGATTTAGCAACCAACAAAACTATCTCTCTCACAAGAGTCTCCTTGGATTTTATGCTGTCAAGTGATTGAGACTTGGTTAAGAAGCTTGAATATGAGACAAATAAGTATCTCCTTGGAACTAAAGCAAGTCCTTCTAGGTTTGAACTTCTTGCCATGAATGTGAACTACTGTAAGGAAGGAAGTGGAGGGATGGTGGGCTTTCTGCATTTTATTTTATTTTTATTATTTAATGAAGTCCCTGTCTACTTATAGGAGGGTAATGAAGGTCCAGTTGTTCCCATATTAACTTCACGTGCTTCTAACCTTTACCATATTCCAATAATTATTCATACAATAGTCTTAAACAACTCAACATTCATACATCAAAATTCACAACACATGCAAGTGACTATTGAAAAACAATCTCCAAATAATTGTTGTTCATTTGTTTAAGGAAGCTATTAAGCAATTAATTAAAGTAGGTAATGCAATTCTTCAAGGTAAAATATCTTCCTCTCCTAACCTTCTATATGCCTCATCGAAAATGCGTTCTATTTTGGGCCTCCTCCCTCACTGGTATATGTAACTGTATGATACAAACGCAAAATTGATGGATAGTCTAGTTAGAAACATTGTTGAACCTTCTAGGATTGAAGACCTTATTAACTAGATTAAGACTCTATTGGCTAAGAGGGTTAATTAGTTTGAATACTTAGCAGGTTGCCAGCTAAGCAATAGCCAGAATTAGTTAGAGGGTAGTGATAATTGTTGTAATTATCACTACCCTCTCTGAACCTCTCTCCTCTCTCATTTTCCTCTGTTTGTAGAAACAGAACCTCATCACAGTAGGCTGAACAATAGTATTTGTGTATATATTTTTATAATAAATTTACATGAGTGTAAAATAGATAAATCTTACACTATCAAATAACTTATATAGAATCTGATTTTTACTGAGTTGACTGTTTGACTAAGCACTTATTACACAATCAAATATTTTTTGTGATCCGGACATTCATAAATGTTGGCAACAAGTTTAAGCATCCTCCTAGCCCATTGTCATTGTATAGAGAGCCAAGCTTTGGACATGGAAGGTTGAGAATAGTGAACGAAACACATTCACATTGGGCATGGCACCGCAACAATGACTCTAATGCATTTGTGGCTGACAATCTCTAGATACATAGTTTAAGCACTACAAAACCATGCTGGGACTCATCAGTATCTCACGATGAACTCTGATACCTTCAGTTGGACTATTCTCTCCCAAAATTTAATTAAGAAACACATGCTTGGTTATTACCTTTTTTTTTTTGGGCCATGAAACACATGCTTGATTGTTTTGTTACAACTTGCGTCAACTATAGTTTGCAGCCTAGAGCGAGTGATTGAGTGGTAAAGAACAGTTGTTTATTGTAAATTTTCTTCCTTTATTTTTTTCCCATTTGTGTTTAATCTTTTTGATTTTAGAGTTAATTAATAGTTGTTACTTGTTAATATATCGCTTGTTTACCTTCATCTTTTTTTTTCCTCTATCTTTTTTCGAGTGGAATAAGAATATATCAACTTCACAGTGTTGTGCCTAAAGTTATATGGTGAACTTCAGACAAAAAGGGGATGCTTTGTGGATACGCCATTTCTTGCTATAACAAGGTTTAAGACGTAAAGTTGTCAACATTCACTTGATTTACTGAATGACTTTAATATAGCTTGCTTCAAATAACAGGCTAACTACTGTATTTCTCTTTGATTTTGTTGGCTCAGCCACTTTGTGCATAAAAAATATATATTTTTCTTTTCATATTACTTGTTATATATGGGTCTCACCATAAAAATAATATATAATAGTAATTTATTTATTTATTCATCCAAATTTAAATAGGGGTATTTTTGGAAAAATAACCTAGATTCTCAGGGAAATAGCATTTGAACCAAACATGAAGATGTCAGATTCTCAAGAATGAATATTCAACATTCCCAAGAATGTTTATGACCAACCAAATATAAATTATAACATTCATAGGAACAAGATTCCCAGGAATAATGTTTCTTGAGAACTAAAAAAAAAATCGTGTACTAAACGCCTTCTTAAAGCAAAATTAAAGTTATTTAATTTATTATTAAAAAATCATATAAATAGTCAAAAGTCTAATAAAAAAGATAAGAATAAAAATATTGCACAATCTTCAGATCCTCATAAAACTTATTTGAATATTATTAGTAAGATTCAAATTCAAAAATGGTATTGTAAAATATCATTAGTCATTAATGATGAATGTCATAAAGATTTTATTACTCTAGTAAACTCAGGAGAATATATGAATTGTATTCAAGAATGATTAATTTCTACTAAGTTTTGAGAATCTTTATCTAATGTAAATAGTTTAAAACTTCAAATAGATTATAGGGAAAAGTCTAAAAAAATCCCATGAACTATACACTTTATGCACTTTAGCCCTCATCCTTCAAAAACGTAGGGAAGACCTCCTTCAACTACGAACATGTGCACTTTACCCCCCCGACTCTGACGTTTGTCCATTAATGTGTACATGATGTGATTAATCTGGGCCATAGTGTAATTTTATAGGGGTATAAATGAAAATAAATTTATAAAAATTAGGGTAAAAAAGTAATATAACAAGAGTTTTGGAGTCAAATTATAATATTCAAATATCTTATTCCGTCCATTAATGGACAGACGTCGGGATCATGAGGGGTAAAGTGCACATTTTCGTAGTTGAAGGAGGTCTTCTCTACGTTTTTGAAGGATGAAGGCTAAAACGCACAAAGTGTATAGTTCAGAGGACTTTTTTAGACTTTTCCCTAGATTATAAGTTAACTAAGACTCATATTTGTAATAAAGGAATTTGTTTCAAAAATACTTTTATTTTAGTCAAAAATATTTCAACACCAATCATATTAGGAATTCATTTCCTTACTTCAATTTATTCTTTTCATGTAACCCCTCAAAGAATACATACTATTCAAGGAGGTAAAAAAATCATATTTGAATTTCTTACCTCAATGAAAGACAAAAATATTAATGAAATTCAAAATAGTTCAATATCAGTAGTCAATATGATAATGAGAAAACAAAAGAAAATTCAATATTTAAATCAAGAAGTTCACTACAAAAGAATAGAAGAGCAAATTCAAAATCCTCAGATAATAGAAAAAATAGAGAAAATTCAAAAGAAAATTGAAAATGAAGTTTGTTCAGATCTTCCAAATACTTTTTGGCAAAGAAAAACATATGATAGAATTACTATATAAAAAAAATTTCATGAAAGTAAGATTTCTACAAAGGCAAGACTAATACAAATGAATAAAGAATTATTAGAAATTTACAAAAAATAGATTCAAGAATTATTAGACAAAAAGCTCATTAGACCAATCAAGTCTTCTTGGAGTTGTGCAACTTTTTATGTCAATAAACAAGCTAAACAAGAAAGAGGAATACCCATGTTAGTAATAAATTATAAGCTTCTCAATAAAATTCTTCAATGGATTAGGTATCCAATACGTAACAAAAAAAATTTAATTAATTGTTTATATAATGCATCTGTATTTTCAAAATTTGATATAAAATCAAGGTTTTGGCAAATTCAAATTCATGAAAAAGATAGATACAAAACTGCTTTTACAGTTCCATTTGGACATTATGAATAGAATGTCATACCATTTGGTCTAAAAAATGCACCATTTCATTAATTTTATGTTGACTTATTTCATTAAATGACTTATTGTTTCTTTTCTTTTCTTTATTCAAAACTAAGATAGACTGACTTATTTCATTAAATGACTTATTGCTTTCTTTTCTTTTCTTTATTCAAAACTGATATAGACGATCCTGCATTAAATGGTATCAGAGCCTATAGCCTATTAAATTAGGTGGAGATATATGGTGTATGCCTTTATCATAATTGCTAGGTGGTTTAGCTACAGAGTCCGTAGATATAATGGATATGCTTTCTTAGAAGATCAGACCTTAATTAGACATTTTAGGAGCTTTTTTTTTTTAAGATAAAGAACTTGTTCAAACTTTAGATCTTTATTACGTATATATTTTTCAAAATCAAATAACATTTAAGATTAAGAAGAATTTTATACTTAATTGTCTAAGTAAGATACCAAGATATTATGGTCCATACATAGAAAATAAAAAATTTGCTTATTGGTACTATAGCGATAGAGCTAATTACCTTACAAATAATAGGCCTTATAATCAAAGATTAATTAAACATTATCAAAACATTGTGACAAATAAGTTTAAAAAGCTTACTTATCTAGCTGTTTAACTATTGTTCAAATATTTGATTTATAAGTTCATTAAGTTGGACATAGATCTTTAAAGTCTAAGACTTTATAAGATATCAAGACTTTAAGAAGATTTAGAGTCTTTCTCGACTTAGTGATGGTTAGCCAAAAAACGTGGTCCTGGTAGTAAGTCCTAGGGAGGTAGTAAAACTGTTGATTAGCGTGGTGGTCTCGGTAAATCTAAGAGATATAATTAATTCGATTAGAGTTAAAATAAATTATAATGTCAAAGATGATTAAAAGATTGTTGTCTAGCTGATATGAACCTTCTAGTTCAAATATTGAAGAACATGACTACTCAACAAATAATCAAGATGATAGTAATAGTAAAGAAGTTGTTATTTTTAAAATAAAGCAAAATTTAGAAAATTGGACTATTCCAAAAATTATATCAATGAAAGTTTATCAAAAAGGTAGTTTTGATATATTTCAAAACTATGTTATCAAAACAGTAGAACAAACAATATTAGTCAAAAAATTAAAAGATACAATCTATCTTCTTTCAAAAGATATGATTAGAAAACATAGACATGAAAGTTTTAAATATCTCTATATAGGATTAGTTCAAATAACTGTTAAACCTCTTCACATGCTAGAAATAGATACACCTATCCTAGTATGTTTGAGATAAAAGAGTAGTAGAATTCAAAGACTCAATCATAGAAGTCATTCAGTCAAATCTTCATAATGGTCCTGTATATCTAGACTGTTTACCAAATTACACCATGAGAATAAGTCATCTTGAAACTTCAAAATTTTTAGAACTAAAAATTAAGTTAAAAGAAGAAAAAATTCTTCCAGAAATAGAACACATGGTAGTCATATTTAAAGTTTGTTATAAAATCATGAAAATAAAATTCAATATAGGTTGTATTAAACAATCTTCAAAAGATGAAACTTTAATAATGGAAGTTAACACTCAAAATTCTCTGTCAATAACTCCTAAAAGGTTAAGAGATGATAAAATTTTATACGTAGATGAATGAGAATTAGAAGATGATATCCCTCCTATAACTCAGAAATTCTAAAATTAAATCATATTATAACATCTCCTTCAGGGAATGTTACTCTTAAGTTTAGTAAATTAAATTTTGCAAGATATGAAACATCAACTCATTATAGTTATGCTAAGATCAATAGATTTTTTTTCTATAAATTATCAGGAATAAACTTTAAACTTGTAATTCCAAAACATGTTTATCAATAAACTTAAAATTCAGACTCACCAAACATATCTCCCACTAGGTCAGATTTTCATAGTCAAATTAATGTCATAGCAAAAGAATTTCAAATAGATAAGAAATATCTTAGTAAAGAATTCATGAAAGATTCTGATAAAGAAAAAAGATATTGGTATTTCAAGAAATTTGATAAATATACAACATATACACTTAAAATATTTTATTATCATAAATTAAATGTTATTGAAATTAATATGTTTTTCTTCGAATGGTTCAAAGATTATGCTAAAAGACATGATATATTTTATCCTTATTCAAAGTCCAAGACTATTAATACAAATACTAGGATAAGTCAAAATTAGAAAACTTCATCAAATACGATTGTTACTTCAATACATCCTCTTTTAGAAGAAATTATTGTAAAAAATATTTATAATGAAGATGTAGTAGTCTCACCATTCAAAATGAAAAATGATATTTGTAGACATCGTATTTTGTTCGGGTCTTTTTCATGGTATAAAAATTTTTGAAAAAAAAGAGAGATACATTCTTAATTTCTAATTAGTGATTTTAATTTTGTTGTTTGAGCTTTTGTAATGAAGTAAACCCAAGATTTTGTCCATTGTTAGTGTAGCCTATTTAGCCAATTTTTCAATAATTAATTTTTTTAAATTATAAATAAATCAAAAAATAGAAAAAGAATTTTGTAAATAAGTTTTTGTGTCACTAAATTTAAGAGCACCAATAGGAGAGCAAGAAATAAATTTCTTCCTCTTCCTATTGGTTCAAAGCCATACATTATCTTCTATTTAGCAAATAACTAAAACAAAAAAGAGAAAAAATTAATTAAAAGAAAAGCAATGAAGATGGGTGGTGGAGATTAAAGGGCAAGAAGGGCAAAGTGGGAAATCAAAATAGAAAATATCAAAGAGAAGGGATGTGCGTGAGATGAAGGGGAGGAGAAAAAAACTCATTCAACAAAAAAAGGAAGAAAAAAACACAAAGAAGAAAAGAGAGAGGATGAGGCAGCAGAGAAAAACTTAGAGTAGAAAGGACAAGGGGCTAGAGTGAACTAGAGCTAGAGGAAGAAGAATTGCAGCAGCAAGAAAAATTCGGTGGAGAAAAAGAAGCAGAGAGAGAGTAAGGAAAATGGAGAAAGAGAGCTTGAAGATTAAGAAGGAAAAAGAATTCAAATTTGATTTCTAGAACCTAAAGCTTCATAAACGAGTTTGAGCTCTAACAAGGGTAATGCTTAGTTTTTTTGGCATAGCCGGAGCTACAAAGCTCCAATTTAGGCGTTTATTGTCTCATTAAATTGTAATATACATATCTTCAATGTGTGCAATTTTTAGAATTTTTGTATGTCTAGCTTGCTCCCAATTGTGATTTTAATATGTCTATTTACTGCTGCACTGTCACTACTGACATATATTTGGCAGTATTTAGTCTTTTGTCTATAATTTGAATTATAATTTTTCTTTTTGCATGATTCTTGCTTTGATAGAACCGTATAATGTGTGTTTTTTATGTGTGCAATTTCTGAATTTTTTATATTTTTTTCCTGCTTTCAGTTTTATTTTGAATGCAGCTATTTTGGATTTTGTCTGAGTGATATTTTCATAAGTTTCCATTATTCCATTTTTGTGAGTTGTTAGCTTGGTTCTAAACATTGTATAGGAGCTATTGGTATGTCAATTTGGTAATTTCTGCATTTGCTTGTGTGAGAGCTGATTAGTAGTCATATTTTTGGAGCGGTTGTCTTAAATTTATTTTTGAGTTTAATTTGAAATAATTGTTAGGTTATTAATTTCTCCAAGTTGTAGTCATTATTTATTGGGTGTCATTCAAGATCCTTCTTGTATGCTTGAGGTGAGATATACTTGATATGATAATATTTGGTTGTGAATCTTTTAACTTGAAATTAGCGTTTTCTTAAGTAATTTGACATATAACTGAGAGTGATTGTGGTCATGGGCAAGTTGGAAGGCTCTGTTCGAGAAGGCTTTGCTGCAAGCAAAGAGCAAAAGACTTTCATTTATCTTACTTTATTTTTCGAATATAATTGAAATTCCTCTCCCTGCGGTAAGTTTTGTAATACTTAAAAATATGCATTTGCACTGCATATAAAAAATATATCTGTGTCGTGTAGTATCCATAAGTCTTTACCTATCATGGAGAGATAGGGCGATCCATCTGCATATCAGGTGTCCCATCTTATCGTTCATAGGTAAGGATAAACGTCACCCTGGAGGGTGCCATATGCGAGAAATGGGTGAAAGGATTTACGGAACGTTAGTTGCATGCATTTCATGTTTAAATTTGTTATTAGTATTCTTATTTACTTTTATAGTTTATTATTCGATGGATGAATAAAGTACATTTTTGGTTATTTTATGATTCGCACAATTAATTTCGGCTAATCGTCTTTTAAACGGGTGTTGTGGGGTGCCTAACACCTTCCACATACACAAACTGACTCCTGAACCCTCTCTAGTTCACAGACCAATTTTTGTTTTAAATCAAAAAAGAGTTTTTTAATTGTTTTCTGTTTTCTTAATACAATTGGTGATGACTTCAAGTTTCTTTCGAAAAACTAATCTTTTTTTTTTTTTTTTTTTTTTTTTTTTTTT
>QAOA01002728.1:460567-508839 GCA_003255065.1 Cercis canadensis
TTTTTTTTTTTTTTTTTTTCGTGATTCACGCCGTAGTGACATTTGGGTACATTATAACAGTTTGATGACTCAACTATGGACAGTTAGGGAGTCAAGCCTTGGAAGTTGATTGTGCAAGTATGAAATGACCTAATGTATTTTTTTCATCCCTAATTTTGTTTTATTACTTTGTTGTTTATTTTGTGATTGCATCTGTAGATAGATTATTTTAGTTACATATATATATATATATATATTAATGTGTTTTTTTGCTTGCAGCGAGTAGATTTAGGTTGAGGTTTATATTTTTTCCCCGCACACATAATACACTAACACTGCTACCTCACATACTTTTTGGCTCTACACCCGGGCCCTAGGTTTGCCTAGGATTAGGAAGGAGTTTAGTGTTGTCACCAAAGACATATTCTTTGGCAGTTTACACGAAAACTTTCACTCATATCACGTCCCGTTCAACTGACATGGATAAACATGAGAGTTCATCTCCTTGTCTATTCATGCAAATAAGACGAAGTTCTCTATTATGTGGATGGAAGTGATATAGGAACCTTGGACTGTCTAAAATGATAGATCTACCCTATAACCCTGCACAATTAGTCTGAGCTTAGAATCTTACTTGTGTAAGGCTAGAGCTTGACTACTAGGTTAGAAATCCTTAACCTTAAGGTTTTGACCTAATCATAGGACATCGGGGAAGCACATTAAAATAAAAGGTCTCATGTCTCATTTCTTTTTTCAAAAGTGTCTATTTTTTTATTTTCTCATTTACATTTTTACCCTTCAAATAAAGAAGAGAATGTGGAAGCCTTGTTTTTTTTTTTTTTTTTTTTTTTTTTTTTTTTAATTTGTCATGTCAAAGCAAGTTATATACATTTGTGCATTATTTCAACTCATGAGCATAATTATTTTTTTAAAATAAAAGGGTCAATAGCTTTCTCCATTTGTTAATAAGGCCAAAGTCATGTTTTTGTACATTTTTTCTTGTCAAATCACTAAAGTTTTTGTTGTGCTCATTTAAATAAAAAAAAGGGTCATGCATTTTTCTCTTGCCCATTTCATAAACCTCATTTTTTTTCCATTAATCCCATGTAGTTTTCATTGGAAAGTGTCGAACATTGCTCGCTTAAAGAAAAATAAGCTCAATCAGAAGCACTCTGTAAAAAGGTTAATTAGGCTCAGATGAAGAACCATCACCGTCATGGAGGAAAATCAGGAACAAAGTCGCAATCTGGAGGGAGAGTTTGATGAATTGAATCTGGTATAAATGAAATGATGAAGCTTCTCACAGAGAACCTAAAGTTGAAGGATGTGGTTGAGGGACCGAGCAATGTTAATATCCCTCTAATTTTCTATGTAGCACCTTTGTTGACATATCCATCAAATGAGGCAACTTCTGCAGCTTTTGCTCCAATAGGGGAATGCCTCCATCGATAATGCCTCCTACAAATCTAGTACAGGGATGTGATTCAAGTTCAACAATTCCTTCTACTATCCAACTAGCTGATGCCATGCATGCCTTTTCACTACCATTCTTAGGCCCATGTTTTATGCCTATGGAAGCTCCATTCAATCCAAATGAAAATTAATGGGGCGTTTACACGTACACCTATCCAATTACTCACTACGCTGCAGAAGAAGCTTCAGGGGTAGTTCCTTTAAGGAAAGATAAGGAAGAGTTGGAGAAGGAGATGCTGATGGTCGAATCTATGGAGAAAAAGTAAGCACTGTTGGAAGAACAATTAAGATGTTGCAAGGATCAAGGGCATATGAGTTAGTGGACATTGATAAACTTTCCTTGACACCTAAAATTGTTCTCCTAAAAGATTTTAAAATGCCCGAGTTTGCTCTCTATGATGGAACAACCAATCCTCGGCTTCACTTGAAATCTTATTGCACTAAGATGTCCATTTGGTCAAGAGATGAGAAGTTCTTTATACATTTCTTCCCAAAGAGTTTGATTGGTCCTGCTTCAGATTAGTATTGGCGTTTGGATCACTTCAAGATTCATACATAGAGAGACCTAGCTTATGCTTTCCTCATGCAGTATAGTTGTAATGATAACATAGCTCCTACTAAAGCTCAATTAAGGTTTATGCGTAAGGAAGATAATGAAAGCTTTAAAGAACGCTCAAAAGTGGAGGAATTTAGCAGCCTAGGTTCAATCTCCATTGTTGGATTCTGAAATGATTCATTATTTCATGAATACTTTGCATTTCCCTTATGCTGAGTTGATGGTAGCAACTATTTATAGGGACTTCTCTGAGTTGATTAAGGCTGGAGAGAGAGTTGAAAAGATGAACCGAATAGGAAAATTGTCATTCTTAGGAAGAGAAAATCATAATAATGGTTAGAAGAATGAAGAACCATTTAGGAACAAAGAAGGTGAGGTAAATTGGGTACATTTACCTGGGACACCATTGTACCTCCAACCTCGATGCCCATACCATTCTCCAATTCCCATTATCTCTCCTCCATACCAAGTCAATGCAATCCCACCATCCTTCCCATAAACCCCACCTCAAGATCATCATGTTCCTCGAGCATCTTTTGCAAGACCTGATTGTGGTCAATCTAGGCCTCAAAGGAATCAAGAACATTTTCCTAACATTCCTATAATTAGAGTTAAACTGTTCAAGCAACTATGTGATGCCCATATAATTGTACCTCGTCCTGTGGAACCTTTAAAACCACATTTCCTTCATTAGTACAATCTAAATCTCAAATGTGACTATTATATAGGAGCAATTGGACATTCTATTGAAGTTTGTGATGCTTTCAAGCACATAGTGCTTTAGTTGATTAAACATGGGGTAATTTAGATAAAGGAATTGCAGATGCACCCAATGTAGCCATGCACACTGCCTAATCATAAGGCTAAAGGTTGAGAGGATCCTGTTGGAGATTAAATGGTGATTCAAGAAGGTTGTTGGTTGAGCTTGCTTTTGTGTTGCTTTAAGCCATTTCTTTTGTTGTTCAGTGCTTATCTTGTCAATTTAATCTTTTTAGCCCAAGTCTAAGGCTAATAAAGTTCATTTAATGTTAGGACCTTATGTTATTTGACTTCAATTAATGAAATGATCATGTATTTCCTTTTACCATCTTTATTATTTTCTTTGGACTTATTCTTTTGGAATTTTAGTCATTCTAAAAAAAAATATTCGTAAGTTTTTCTTTTGAGAATTTACAATTGACACAAAGATGAATACAATTGAGAATGTTGGAAAAAGAAGATCTCATAAGAAAAATTTGAGCTTTAGAGCAAACTTTTCCAATGATTAGAAACATTCTTTGTTCTCCCAAACATTGCGGATTATCCTTAACTACCCCTTTGAGCTTGAAGAAGTAGTTCATTTCTTAATTTTCAAATTCATGTACTCCATTGGGAAAGGTAGAATTCCAATAAGCCTTTATGACAACATTCAAATGCTAAGAAGGATGATTTTTTTTTTTTTTTATCCAAACACATCATATCCATTTTTGAACTACTTTGAGCTTTAAATTTTTTTTCATACCTGATAAGAATCATACCCAAGCTACAATGAGAGTCAACTTGCTAAGGATGTCTTCAAAACCTCAATGGACTTGCTAAAAAGAAAGTGCAGATGCAAAAGAAGTGCAAAAGAGAAGAAAACTCTCCGAAAGAAGAAAAGAAAAATTCTTCAAGAGGTAAAAAAACATTTTTCTGAAGGAGAGACAAAAAAGAGAATAAACAAAAGTATTCCTTCTAAATGATTGAGGAATAAGAAATATAGTCCATGTGATAAAAATGACAAGAAGAAGACCTCAAGTTATGAAAAGCAAAATTCTCATTGTTGTCCCAACATCAAATGTTTGAGCTTTTATATCATCTCTTTCATTAGTCATATCTTACATTCTCAAAACTCCATTACAACCCTTGAGCATCCTTTTGGTAAGTGAATGTTGACACAAAAGTTTATTGGAGTTGGGCATTGAAAAAAAATAGAGAAATAAGGTAAGGGAAGAAATCAAATTTTGAGCCTTTATCATTTCATTCCAAACAAAAGAATTTTTTTTTTATCTTAAGACCTCATTACAAGCTTTTAAAAGACCTCCTTGAAGATTAGTTTTCTTGAACCATAAACTGGGGCAAAATTTTAGTTTTTAAAAAATAAAAAAAAATTAATTCAAGTTAAGTCTGACTCAAGAAAAATCTTTTTGTGTCAATTGCAATTCTTAAAGGGAATTTCTTCAAGTTTCTACCACTTGAGCAAATTTTCATTTTACAAGTTTGCAAGCTGTCATAACCATTGAAATGAGAGCTATATGTCCTAATTTTTACTTCCATGATCCTCCCTAGTGCTTGACACTGGCACAAATTTCGGTTGTCAAAAAATTTATTTCTTGCATAACTTTGTCCTTGACAAGTTCGTTGGCATAAATCAATGGGCATATGTCTTGTTTCATCTTTATAATTTTTTCATCACTATCTTTCTTTGAATCCATAACTTATTTCATTAATTTTTTTTCGAATAAAATAGGAATGGCTCTTACTCAATTGACATGACAAACATTAGCAATTGAAAAATTGGCTTAAAGCATTGTCGTGATCCTTGCAAAGGATTAACATTCATCAAGATCTGTCTAGAAAGAAGTCTCTGGGACTAGACCATAAATTGAGGCAAAATTTGATTGAGCAAATTTTTCATTGAGCAAGCAACTTGCACTTTTCGAATTCAGTGTCTTTAATTTAAGCATTGGTTCTGACCCACCAATTTTATTCCCTTGCATTCTGGGTCTTGACCCATTCTTTTACTTTTTGCAATTCCTTGGCCATTGGCCCATTGTCTTATTACTAGTTTGGGCACTGCCCCTTCATATTATTTTTCTTGCATATCATATCATTTTTCAAATTTTGTCATGTTGACTCATATCATGCATTTTCTAAAGTTTGTCCCCTGTTTGCTTTTTGTTTAACCATATGCCTTGAACCACAATATACCATTTTCACATTCTTTTCTTCTTGTCAAAACCCTTCAGCAGCGAAGACACTTTATTTTTTTTTGTCAAAGTCCTTCAGCGGAAGAGGCACCTTTACTTTTCCTGCTTAAATCAAATCTAGCCTAGCTAGGTCGAGCCTGTGTTGAGCTAGGTGCTTTCCTTATTTGCATTTTACTTTTCATGCTTAAATCGAATCTAGCCTAGCTAGGTCGAGTCTGTGTCAAGCCAAGTGCTTTCTTTTTTTGCATTTTGCTTTTCCTGCTTAAATCGAATCTAGCCTATCTAGGTTGAGCCAGGTGCTTTCCTTTTCTACATTTTGCTTTTCCTGCTTAAATCAAATCTAGCCTAGCTAGGTCAAGCCAGGTACTTTCCTTGTTTTCATTTTGTTTTCCTGCTTAAATCGAATATAGCCTAGCTAGGTCAAGCCTGTGTTAAGCTAGGTACCTTTAAATTCTGTTGGCTCCTGAGTGAAAGATCTTGGTGCCTTTAAATTTTGTTGCCTCTCAAGGGAAATATGTCGGTGCTTTTAAATTTTGTTGGCTCTCGGGTGAAAGATCTCGGTGCTTTTAAATTATGTTGGCTCCTAGGTGAAAGATTTCAGTGCCTTTAAATTATATTGACTCCTAAGTGAAAGATCTCGGTGCTTTTAAATTCTGTTGGCTCTTAATGCTTTTAAATTCTGTTGGCTCTCAGGTGAAAGATCTTGATGCTTTTAAATTATGTTGGCTCTCAGTGCTTTTAAATTCTGTTGGCTCCCGGGTGAAAGATTTCAATGCTTTTAAATTTTGTTGTCTCCCAAGTGAAAGATCTCTATACTTTTAAATTCTTGTAGGCTCTTGGGTAAAAGATTTTAGTGCTTTTAAATTCCTTTTAGCTCCCGNTGGCTCTCAATGCTTTTAAATTATGTTGGCTCTCAGTGCTTTTAAATTCTGTTGGCTCCCGGGTGAAAGATTTCAATGCTTTTAAATTTTGTTGTCTCCCAAGTGAAAGATCTCTATACTTTTAAATTCTTGTAGGCTCTTGGGTAAAAGATTTTAGTGCTTTTAAATTCCTTTTAGCTTCCGAATGAAAGATCTCGGTGTTTTTAAATTATGTTGGCTCTTGGGCGAAAGATGAATGTGTCTTTAAATTTCTTTGTCATTTTTGGGTGCTCCGGATAAAATAGTTGTCTTTTATTTTTACATGTTTCTTATACTAAAACATGACAAGCGAGAGCTTAACATGTTTTATCTATAAGAAAACACATAAAGAGGGGCAACTATAGACACCATATTTTGTCTGGGTCTTTTTAATGGTATAAAATTTTTTGAAAGAAAGAGAGATAAATTCTTAATTTCAAATTAGTGATTTTTATTTTATTTTTTGGGTTTTTGTAATGAAGTAAATCCTAGGCATAGTCCATTGTTAGTATAGCCCATTTTTCTTATCTAGCCCATTTAGCCTATTTTTTAATAATTAAATTTTTTTAAATAATAAATAAATCAAGAAATGAAAAAAAAAAATTTGTAAATAAGTTTTTGTGTCACTAAATCTAAGAGTGCTAATAGGAGAGCAAGGAATAGATTTCCTCCTCTCCCAATTGGTCCAAAGACATATGTTATCTTCTATTTAGCAAATAATTAAAACAAAATGAGAAAAGACCAATTAAAAGAAAAGCAATGGAGATGAGTGATGGAGATTAAATGGCAAGAATGGTAAAGTGAAAAATCAAAATAGAAAATATCAAAGAGAAGGGATGTGCGTGAGATGAAGGTGGAGAAAGAAACCCATTCAACAAAAAAAGGAAGAAAAAAACACAAAGAAGAAAAGAGAGAGGAGGAGGCAGTAGAGAAAAATTTAGAATAGAAAGGCAGAGGGAGAAGAATTGCAGCAACAAGAAGAATTTGGTGGAGAAAAAGAAGCAGAGAGAGAGCAAGGAAAAGGGAGAAAGAGAGCTTGGAGATTGAGAAGGAAGAAAAATTCAAATTTGATTTCTAGAACCTAAAGTTTCAAAAACGAGTTTGAGCTCCAACAAGGGTAATCTCAACTCCTTTTAGCTTTTATCCTCCTATAGAATTTGTCTTTCTCCTGTGATTCTAGTTTAGAGTGAGTAATTTAAAAATATGCTATGTTTTTCTTAGTTTCTTTGAATGCCTATTCAGTTAGGTTTCGTAGTGGCAATTCTATTATTTTTTTTTTTTCTGGTTTGGATTGCTCATTGTACGCAATATTTTCTATTTGGCTAATGTTTTGTCATGTTTTTTTTAATATTTCGTTTTGCTCATTTGAAGTTTGTGGGTTATCTTGGCTTTCTCCAATCTATGTATTTTTGAGATAATGAAGTGCTTCTTTTATTATTATGAAATTGGTTCAAAGGTATTTGGGTGTTTAGCTTATTTTCAATGGAGATGTTGATTAGGTTTATGATGCTGAATTCTATGAGGGATTTTGGTTCTAACTTTCATAAGATTTAAAGCATGTTTAAATTTAATGTAAAGGTTGTCTAGTAGTTCTTTAGCTAAATGTTTATTTGGAAGTTTTTTTTTTTTTTTTTTTTTGTTTTTNAATGTTTATTTGGAAGTTTTTTTTTTTTTGTTTTGTTGATTTTAGCATGGAATTCATGTTGGTGAAATGGTTATCAGATATTTGAATTTCTGGATATGAGGTTGGGTGTGAATTGATGCATCCATTCTCAATTCTGTCAAGCAGTGCTTAGTTTTTTTGTCATAGCCAGAGCTAAAGAACTCCAATTTAGGCGTTTCTCGTCTCATTAGAATCATGAGATACATATCTTCAACGTGCGGAATTTTCAGAACTTTTGCATGTATAGCTTGTTCCCAATTTCGATTTTAATATGGTTGTTTATTGCTACACTGTCACTGCTGACAACTTATTAGCAATGTTCAGTTTTTTGTCTATAATTTTAATTATAATGCTCATTTTTGCATGATTCTTGCTCTGATAGAACCATAAGATGTGTGTCTTCAATGTATGTAATTTTTGGATGTTTTGGATTTTTTTTCCCTATGTCTAGTTCTATTTTGAATATAGTTGTTTTGGGTTCTGTCTAAGTGATCTTTTCATAATTTTCCATTGTTCAATTTTTGTGAGTTGTTATCTTGGTTCTAAGTATTGCATAGGAGCTGTTGGCATGTCAATTTGGTAATTTCTGCATTAGCCTGTGTGAGAGCTAATTGGTAGTCATACTTTTGGGGCAGTTTTCTTAAGAGTAAAACCTTTTTTTGTCCCTGAAAAATGACATCATTGACAAATTAGTCCTTCGTTTATTTTGCTAACAATTTATTCATTGAATTTAGATTTCGTCTGCCAAATTAGTCCTCTACTAGGGTCCGTTTGTGAGACTTAATAAAAAATGTCACGTGGCACATTAAGTGCAGATGTGTCTGTTAGTTGATAAAGTAGCATGCTAACATGGCATTTGGTGGCTTCGGCTGGCATTGACATGTAAAACGTCGTCGTTTTACGAAGAGAAGACAATTTGCTCAAGCTCAATACAGTGTCGTACTCACAGAACCGGAAATGATTTCTCATCGCAACTTGGGTGGAGAGTTTCTACAACTCAACATTGCGAACCCTAAGCCCCATTGATGTGCAAAATCAGTATACTGACAGGTGCCGAACCGTACAAAATTACAATACTAATTACAACTAAATTGTAGATAGGATGCAACCAGTGTCATCTCCCAAAGATTCACCAGAACAACTAATCTACTAAGACTTAAACATAAACAGAAATAAGGGGTTTTGTGTTGAATGCAGTATACTAAGAATTCAGAAAGCAGTAATAGGATTTAATCAATTAAAAGAAAACGTAATCAACTCAAGCAGACAACCAAACCCTAATCCATCCTTGTTCACTAAAGATAACCTAGGTCTGATTTAATTCTTGGTTAAATGTTACCTGAAACCCCTAACAGCATTACTTAGAATTTCTATTGATTACCAATCAGGATTCAATTAATCTTGGAATTAAGAATCTAGGCAACCGCTCTATATCACTAAGTCCAGATTAATTTAATAACCGAATTGTCTAAGTTAACCATATATTAAAAACTTTTAACATAAGATTAGCAGTTTGATTATTGTGATAAATCTAATCAACCGATTTAAATTCATATAAAGGATGCATGCAATTAAAATACCATTCAATCACATGAAGATGAGAAGAAGAAGATAATCAAACTATATTAAATCAAACCTGGATTGAAGCACAGGAACTCTGGATTAGCATGTCTGGATCCTCTTGAATTAATTATAGAAGTACTTAGCCCTCCATGGAGGGTTTAAAACACAAAGCAAAGGTCTAAACTCTAACTCAGGAACAGGAGGCAGCAGCTACTGATGGTAAATTCATGATCTCCTTATTCTCAACAATCTTAAGAATAAATACTAGTTGACTGTCTCCTTTAGGTTTCCTAATGGTATCATAATTAAAAAATAAACCTAGTTTCCTAAAACTTTAAAGGTAAAAACGTGATTAAACCCTAGTGACTTGTGTGTTGGCCCAAATAGCAAATGTTGGGCCAATAAACAGGTACTGGTCCAATAGGCAGGCCTAAGGAATGGAATAAGTTGATGCTGGGTAGATGCAGAAAATCTGGACTACTTGCATGCAAATTTCAGTTATCCATACGTGAGAATCAGCTTTTGGGCTCTTCATATGAAATATAAAATTTTCTATTAGCTTGCTAACGAAACTAGAATCACATCAATCGGACATTTGTAGCCCAAGATATGGTGAAAAACATAAGCAGTACCAGAATTCAACAGTTATACAATTAAAATCTGTAAGCACCAACAAGTCCAAATCTACAAAATATGTCTAAGGGCGATAAAAATCACTAGAAACACACACTAAAAGACTAAGTATAAGGGAAACAAATAGTGTAAAATAACGTCTCATCAAATTTTCCCACACTTAGCTTTTTGCACTCTTGGGTAAAATCACAAAAATCAAACTAGAGAAAGAAGACAGCTCTCTAAACAAAACAAGAATGTAAAGATCAAGTAAGAAAACAATTCAAACTTAAAGAAACAACAACATTCATAGAACAATATCTCTTGACAACTAGAGAACAAAAAGCATGACAATTTCATTTAATAGGAATGAGTCAAAGTAGATAGCCTTTCACAAGATGCTCTCAATTCCCTCAAGTGTCTAAGATAAGTATTTCTCTCCAATCATCCTATAAAAAATCACACTACCATAAGCTTGTTCATATTCTCAATCTCCACTACCTATGTCACATGCATAACACAAATCAAAATGACTTTTAAAGGGTTGTAATGGGAAAAGGTAAATGGATGACAATAATATGAAAGAATGGTTAAAGCACCTAAGGAATTACAAAGAGCATATGATTATGGAGAAATTTAAGTACTTTATGCATTTTGACTTTGGGCTTCAACTCATTTTTACTTTTTCCAAAACAATTTTATTCTCTTGCTGTTACTATATTTTTTTCTCATTTTTTTTGAAGCATAACATTTAACAATTCAGCAACAACCAATTAGCCATAACTTGATGCTTTTTTTTTTTTTTGGTAAGAATTCACTCCATTTTTATTCAATGCAATGCTCTTCAATTCCTAAGGGTTGAGTAGGACATGGTTTTACACTTAGGTTTGTAATGAGCTACATATGAAAGAAAGGATCATTAGGCTCAAAAAAGGGAAATCAAAGGATTAAATCAATGTTTGCTATTTGGTTAACTAGCTTCTAAAAAAAAGGAATGCCTTAATCACTTTTACGCATGTATGTGCAAATGTAACATCAACTAAGAAACAGAACAAGTTCTAGAGTGTCAAATTGATAGATGAGAACACACAAGAAAGAATCATGACATATGGCTCAAATCCTCACAGCTCTAAGACTACCAAAAATCAATTCATCCAAATCAAATTTGCTGGCATACCACTTAAATTCAAGAAGCAAGATTATTGTCCACTCATATTGTAGCAACTTTAGAATCAAAATTGCTTCAAACTACTCTCTTCACAACTCCTAAATTAATTGGAAAGAACTAGAAAATTCTAAAAACAAAACAGAAAAACAGCAAACCTAAAGGAAGACAGAAAATATAATTTTAAATTCTAAAAACATCAAAGCAAAATAACAGAAAACAGCAAAAATAACATGCTAAAATCACAGAAAATAGCAAACAGAAAATTTAAAAACACATAAAACAGAAAACTAAGCCTAAAATAGAAAACATAACACTAAAAATCTAAAGCTGAAAAACAGAAAATAGTAAAAACAGCAAGTAAAACAGAAACATAAATTGAAAAACAGAAAAAACAGAAAGTATAAAAACACACACAACAGGCTAATTCCTCCCCCCACACTTAAATTTTTGCAGTCCAAGCACAAAGTAAACAGTAAAAGCAAGACAATAAAGTTAAAAGAGAAGGAGAAAGAAAATAGCCTGTGGGTTTAAGTCTCATAGAGGACAACAGACAAGTGCATCTCCTCCATCACTTGGTCTTGAAAACTATCTTAAAAAGGTTTCAGCCGATGTTCATTCACTGGGAAAGTCTTATTGGTTGTCTTATTCTTGATCTCAACTGCACCATAAGGGAAGACATGAGTCACCACAAAAAGACTCATCCACCTAGAACGAAGCTTGCCGGGCATTAGTTTGATACGGGAATTGTAGAGCAGCACTTTCTGACCAATGTGGAACTCTTTTCTCACCAACAACTTGTCATGGATAGCCTTGGTGTTTTCTTTATAAATTCTGAAATTCTCATAAGCTTCCAACCTGATTTCTTCCAATTCTTGTAGTTGTAGCTGCCTTTAAGAACCAGCTTAAGCCAAGTCAAGATTACACTACTTCACTGCCCAATACGCCTTATGCTCTATCTCCACTGGAAGGTGGCATGCCTTGCCAAAGACTAGCCTATAAGGCGACATGCCTATAGGGGTCTTGTAGGCAGTCTGATAAGCCTACAAAGCATCATCCAGACGCATGCCCCAATATTTTCTGTTGGGTTGGATAGTCTTATCTAAAATTTTCTTGATCTCCCTATTTGACACTTCTGCTTGCCCATTGGTTTGTGGATGGTAAGGGGTTGACACCTTGTGCACCACACCATACTTTTTCAACAAAGTAGCTATGTGCCTATTGCAGAAGTGCGAACCTTGGTCACTGATTATTGCTTTTGGGATGCTGAACTTGCAGAAAATGTGAGTCTTGACAAAATTTAAGACAACACGAGAATCATCAGTCGGGTAGCCTTAGCCTCTACCCATTTAGAAACATAATCCACAGCTAATAGGATATACACAAAACCAAAAGAAGTAAGAAATGGACGCATGAAATCAATACCCCACACATCAAATATCTCACAAAACAGTAAAAGTTATTGAGGCATCTCATTCCTACGGGAAATATTTCATGTCCGTTGGCATTGGGCACAATTCTTACAAAAGCTATGTGCATCATGAAACAAGGTAGGTCAGTAGAGTCTAGAATCTAATATTTTTCTAGCAGTGCATTGTGGTCCAAAATGACCACCATATGCATAAGTATGACAAAATTGTAAAATAGATTCAATCTCATGTTCGGGCACACACCTCCTAATGACTTGATCACTACACAATCTCCACAAATAAGGGTCATCCCATACATAAAATTTGACTTCACTTTTAAGCTTATCTACTTGATGCTTCTTAAAATAAGCATGTAACTCAGAAGCAACTAAGTAATTTACCAAGTCAGCATAACAAGAATCTTTACCATCTTTACCTTGCAACTGATAAAGCTGCTCATCTAGGAAGGTCTCTCTGATGGGAAGTTTGTTTAAAGTCAGTGGGATCTGACTTAAGTGATCTGCTACCAAGTTCTCAGCTCCACTCTTGTCTCTAATCTCAAGGTCAAATTCTTGCAAGAGCAGCATCCATCTAATGAGCCTAGGCTTTGCATCCGACTTCTTGAGCAAGTACTTCAAAGCTGCATGGTCAGAGAAAACAATTACTTTAGAATTTAGTAAGTATGAACAAAATTTATCTAAAGCAAACACAACAGCAAGAAGCTCTTTCTCAGTGGTGGTATAATTTGCTTGGACAGCATCCAGAGTGCGAGATGCATAATAAATGATGTGGGACAACTTGTCCACTCACTGTGCAAAGACAACGCCTACTGCAAAGTTTGATGCATCAAACATCAACTCGAAGGGAAACTCCCAGTTAGGTGGCTGCATGATGGGATACGAGATAAGGCTCTGCTTCAACTGATCAAAGGTTGTTCTGCACTGCCTATCAAATTCGAAATCCACTTCTTTCTGGAGAAGCTTAGACAATGGCAAGGCAATCTTGCTGAAGTCCAAGATGAATCGCCTGTAAAATCCTGCATGATCAAGAAAGAAACGCACTTCCCGCACACAAGTGGGGTAGGGTAAAGAGGCAATAACATCTATCTTAGTCTTATCTACTTCAATTCCTTTGCTAGAAATTACATGCCCTAAAACTATGTCTTGTTCTACCATGAAGTGACATTTCTCAAAATTAAGAACAAGGTTAGTCTCAATGCATCTATCAAGTACTTTAGCAAGGTTATCTAAATATGCATCAAAAGAGGAGTCATATACAGTAAAGTCATCCATGAATACTTCCATGCAGTGTTCTAAAAAATAAAAAAATATGCTCACCATACACCGCTGGAATGTACCAGGAGCATTACACAGGCCGAAGGGCATCCTCCTATATGCAAATATGCCAAATGGACAGATAAAATTCATCTTCTCCTGATCCTCTGGGGCTATGTGAATCTGAAAATAGCTTGAGAAGCCATCTAGGAAGCAGTAATGGGACTTCCCTGCCAACCTCTCCAGCATCTGATCAATGAAAGGCAGAGGGAAGTGATCCTTCCTTGTTGCCTGGTTGAGTCTTCTATAGTCGATGCAGACGTGTCAGCTGTTCTGCACTCTAGTGGGAATCCACTCATTCTTCTCATTGGCCACTACAGTGATGCCACTTTTCTTGGGAACCACTTGCACTGGACTCACCCATTTATTGTCTGAGATTGGGTAAATTATGCCGGCTGATAACAGCTTGCTCATTTCTTTCTTGATCACATCCAGAATCAACGAGTTAAGTCGCTTTTGTGGCTGCCTCACTGGTTTAGCTTTTTCCTCCAGTAAAATCCGATGCATGCAGGTGGAAGGGCTAATGTCAGGAATGTCTGCAAGTGTCCATCCGATGGCGGTCTTTCGCTGCTTCAAGATCTGCAACAACCTCTTTTCTTATTTAGGTTGCAGATTGTTGGCTATGATGACAGACAACTTATCTTCTTCTACTAGGAAGGCATACTTGAGATGATCAGGTAACGATTTTAGCTCCAATATAGGTGGCTGCTGTACAGAGGGGACTAATTTGGTTGGAGACGCCAAATCTGTTGCCTGAGGCTCAACAACACCTGCAAGCTCTGCACTATGCTCCAAAACAGTCTCATCATATCCCAAATAGTTAGAAATTTTAGAACATGCAGCACAACTCCCATCACAATTAGTACAAGCAGGACACTCTAAAGTATCTAGCAATCCTACTATATCAGGAAATTCAGCTACCAATTCAGCATGCACATCATCGACTAGCAGGTCTATGACATCTATTTGGAACACTGAATGCTCTTCTAGAGGGTGTTTCATGGCATCACATAAATTAAAACGAATTACAGTGTCACCAAATTTCATGGAAAGGGTACCAGCATGCACATCAATTATGGTCTTAGCAGTTTTAAGGAAGAGTCTACCCAAGATCAAATGGGCATATCTAGATGTAGACTCATCTTCCATATTTAACACATAAAATTCAACTGGAAATATTAAATCATTTACCCTAACCAAAACATCCTCAAGAAGGCCTGCAGGATATGTTGTGCTTCTATTAGCAAGCTGAATGACTACTTTAGTGGGCTTCAGTTCTCCAATATGCAGTGATGAATAGATGGACTTGGGCATTACATTGATTGAAGCTCCCAGATCTAGCATGGCATTTGTAAACTGCTTGTCTCCAATAGTGCAGGGAATGGTGAAAGTCCGAGGATCAGTGCACTTGGATGACAAGTTAGGTTGAATCATGGCTGACACGTTTCTTCCCATACTCACTTTCTCATTACCCTTCAGCGTTCTCTTGTGGGTACACGAATCCTTAAGAAACCTTGCATACTTGGGAATATGTTTGATGGCTTCTAGGAGAGGTATATTGACTTCTACCTTCCTGAAAGTATCCATGATCTCTCTATCTAGCTCATGCTCAACAATTTTCTTGGACTTTGCAACTCTGTTTGGAAAGGAGAGAGGAATGCTGGGGGTAGAGCTTTATGCCTGGTTCAGAAGGGAAGAAGGTGGGCTGTCTTGGGACAAATTTAGAGGCTGCAGTGTCTAGATCCTTTTCTTGGACAAAATTGGGGTTAGTGGAAGGCAGGCTAGGTTCTGGAACACTCACTTCCTTGCCACTACGCAGGGTTATAACACTTATATTGCCTCTCGGATTGGAGACTGTTTGAGAGGGTAAACTGCAAGAATCTTGAGACTTTAACTCACTAATGGTGGTTCCAAGTTGTCTTATTTGAGTCTCCAGGCTCTGAATACTAGTCTCAATCCTCTGTTGGAATTGGATGTTATTGCTAGCCAACTACTTCACTAAATCTTCTAGGCTCGGTTCTGGCTTGTTAGCTTGCTGCATAGGTTGTTTTATTGGTGCTTGGAACTTCTGGTTGGTTGAACTTGCATTGTATATAGGCTGTTGTGGCTGGTAAATTTGTTACTGCTGGTAGGTTTGACCAGAATTGCCTCCATACCTCAAGTTTGGGTGATCTCTCCAACCAGGGTTGTATGTAGAAGAGTGAGGGTCATATCTGGGCTGTTGGTAAGGTCTGCTAGGAAAGACACTAGCCACTACTTCAGTGTTATCCTGGAGGGTAGGGCACTGATCCATCGAATGACTGGCTAGGGCACAAATTCCACATAGCTTGGCAGGAGTTTGAACTGGTGTGTGGCCCATTGCTAATTGTCTAACCAAAGAGGTCAGTTCTTCCAAACAGTTCTCCACCCTCTGATGATCCACCATCTGTACCTTGTTCACTCCTCTAGTAGGGGTAACTATCCTTGTGCCAAATTGTTGTGCATTGGTTGTCGTGTTTTTCATTAAGTCTCTTGCAGTCGCAGGGGTCTTGTCCACTAAGGCACCTCCAGAAACAGCATCCACATAGCTCCTATCCATAGGAAGAAAACCTTCGTAGAAGTACTGGATGAGTAATTGGTCACTGATTTGGTGATGAAGACAACTCCCACACAGTTTCTCAAATCTCTCCCAGTATTCATGTAATGTCTCTCCACTATGTTGCCTTATGCCACATATCTCTTTCCGGATGGCAGTAGCTCTTGAGACAGGGAAGAATCTTTCAAGAAAGCACCTCTTCAAGTCATTCCAGCAAGTGATGATGGATGGCTGCAAGTATAGCCAATCCTTTGTTGCTCAATCTAATGAAAAGGGAAAGGCCCTCAGCTTGATGTGCTCCTCTTCAATTAACTGAGGCTTCATGGTAGAATACACTATGTGAAATTCCTTCAAATGCTTGTGAGGATCTTCACCTGCAAGTCCATGAAACTTTAGGAGCAAGTGTATTAATCCAGATTTTAATTCAAAATTGGCATCATGATACTGAATACACAAAGGCTGGTAATTATCATCAGGGGCAGCCAATTCCTTAAGAGTCCTAGCCCTAACATGCATGTCATTATTTTCAGGCTCATTATTAGCAACAAGATCAGCCTCAGGATTAATGTCATTTGCAGCCATATTATGCTCTATATGATTAGGAGTTCTACGTGCCCTAGCAAGTATATGCAAAGTTCTCTCTATTTCAGAATTATCTTCAAGTAGTTCAAAATGAGATGATTGAGTCATACACCATGCAAATAAAAAGATAAAAACACTCTAAAACACACTAGAACACACAAACAGAAAAACAGTGAAGCAATGAAAGAAAAGGGTAAAAACTAAAACACACCAAATGCACTAGACAAAGGCAAAAAGACACCAAAATAACACTAGTTGACCAATCTAAACATTTTTAAAAAAATTTCTATCACCACAACATGAAAGCTTGATGAAAATGAAACTCAAAAATCAAATAAAAAATCTTAAAAAATTGAAAAAATGGTCAAAACGACGGAATTCGGCTTATAAACGAAGACCTCATGGCATGTGCAATGACAATTGATTGTCAGGCCATTTTCCTTCAACTGACCAAGTTTCAGGTCAATCGAAGCACAACAATTTGGCCAGAATAGTACACGCGAAAACCACTAAATCAAACTGAAACAAAGGGAAAACAATGGGAAACTGGCACCAAGGCACCAGAATTAACACAATGGAAACCTAAAACATCAAAGGAAACAAAACAAGAAGAAAAAACTATCACCACAATGCTCAGAAAGTATAAAAAAATTTGCCAGAAAGTGAACAAAGACAACAAAGGAAACAAAATAGCAGCAAAGGAGGCTAAACAAGGGCAATAACAGTACAAAGTTCACCTCACAATGCTTCTCACAGTGCAATTCCTTTGTCCACTAATTTGCAGCTCAATCTAAGTTGGTGAGAATAAAAAACAACACAGAAACAGAAACACTAAACATGGAAAGAAAACCTAAACAAATAAGGAAAACAAAACAGGAAAACAAGTAGAACAGGAAGAGAACAATGACAAAAAAAAGAACAATAAGCAAACAAAACAGTAACGAAAGAGTCCTAAGAAGATTAATATGTTAGGTGAATTCCTCAGCAACGGCGCCAAAATTTTGACAGGTGTCGAACCATACAAAATTACAATAGTAATTGCAACTAAATTGTAGTATAGGATACAACTAGTGTTGTCTCCCAAGGATTCACCAGAACAACTAATCTACTAAGACTCAAACATAAACAGAAATAGGGGGTTTTGTGTTGAATGCAGTATACTAAGAATTCAGAAAGCAGTAATAAGATTTAATCAATTAAGAGAAAACGTAATCAACTCAAGCAGGCAACCAAACCCTAATCCACCCTTGTTCACTAAAGATAACCTAGGTCTGATTTAATTCTTGGTTAAATGTTACATGGAACCCCTAACAGCAAAACTTAGAATTCCTACTGATTACCAATCAGGATTCAATTAATCTTGGAACTAAGAATCTAGGCAACCGCTCTATATCACTAAGTCTAGATTAATTTAATAACCGAATTGTCCAAGTCAACCATATATTAAAAACCTTTAACATATGATTAGCAGCTTGATTACTGTGATGAATCTAATCAACCGATTTAAATTCATATAAAGGATGCATGTAATTAAAATACCATTCAATCACATGAAGATGAGAAGAAGAAGATAATCAAACTATATTGAATCAAACCCGGATTGAAGCACAGGAACTCTGGATTAGCATGTCTGGATCCTCTTGAATTGATTACAAAAGTACTTAGCCCTCCTTGGAAGGCTAAAACACAAAGCAAAGGTCTAAACTCTAACTTAGGATCAGGAGGCAGCAGCTACTGATGGTAAATTCGTGATCTCCTTATTCTCAACAATCTTAAGAATAAATACTAGCTGACTACCTCCTCTAGGTTTCTTAATTACAAAATAAACCTAGTTTCCTAAAACTTTAAAGGTAAAAACGTGATTAAACTCTAGTGACATGTGTACTAGCCCAAATAGCAGATGTTGGGCCAATAAACAGGTATTGGTCAAATAGGCAGGCCCAAGGAATGGAATAAGTCAATGCTGGACGGATGTAGAAAATCTGGACTGCTTGCACGCAAATTTTAGTTGTCCAAAAGCGAGAATCAGCTTCTAGGATCTTCATATGAAATGTAGCATTTTCTGACAGCTTTCCAACGAAACTAGAATCACATCAATTGGACATCTATAGCCTAAGATATGGTAAAAAATGTAAGCAGTGCCAGAATTCAACAGTTATGCAATTAAAATCTATAAGCACCAACAAGTCCAAATCTACAAAACATGTCTAAGGGCCATAAAAATCACTAGAAACACACACTAAAAGACTAAGTATAAAGGAAACAAATAGTGTAAAATAAAGTCTCATCACATACCCAGTGAACGATTTCACTTGCTCACTCTCTCAATCCTACCCAAATCGCGATTTCCCTGTCTGAGTTTCTCAATCAGTGGAGTCCATTTCCATTTCTTGTTGTAATCGTGAGTTCCCCATTTTCGAACCCTAAGCCCCAAAGCACTGAAGTGGAAGGATACAAACTCGGTTTGAAAGGAAGGAGACAAACCCAAAGCCATAGGTGAGGTTTCCCAATCTATTGTATGTCTCCCTTTAAGATGAAGTGTTGTTCACTGTGAAACCTTTGAAGCATGTAAATTAAAATTTGAATATAGTTGTTTTGGATTCTGTTTGAGTGATCTTTTCATAATTTTCCATTGTTCCATTTTTGTGAGTTGTTAGCTTGGTTCTAAGCATTACATAGGAGCTGTTGGCATGTCAATTTGGTAATTTCTGCATTTTCCTGTGTGAGAGCTGATTGGTAGTCATACTTTTGGGGTGGTTTTCTTAAGAGTAAAACCTTTTTTCGTCTCTAAAAAATGACATCATTGACAAGTTAATCCTTCATTTATTTTGTGGACAATTTAGTCATTGAATTTAGATTTCGTCTGCCAAATTAGTCCTCCGCTAGGGTCCGTTTGTAAGGCTTAACAGAAAATGTCACGTGGCACGTTAAGTGCATATGTGTCTGTTAGTTGATAAAGTGGCATGCTGACATGGCATTTGGTGGCTTCGGCTGGCATGGACATGTAAAACGTCGTCGTTTTACGAAGAGGAGACAATTTGCTCAAGCTCAATACGGCGTTGTACTTACAGAATCATAAATGATTTCTCATTGCAACCTGGGGGGAGAGTTTCTACAACTCAAAATTACGAACCCTAAGCCCCATTGATGTTCGAAATTAGCATATCGAGTGAACGATTTCACTTGCTCACTCTCTCAATCCTACCCAAATTGTGATTTCCTTGTCTGAGTTTCTCATTTAGTGGAGTCCATTTCCATTTCTTGTTGTAATCGTGAGTTCCCCATTTTTGAACCCTAAGCCCCAAAGCACTAAAGTGGAAGGAGACAAACTCGGTTTGAAAGGAAGGAGGCAAACCCGAAGCCACAGGTGAGGTTTTCCAAACTATTGTATGTCTCCCTTTAAGATGAAGTATTGCTCACTATGATACCTTTAAAGCATGTAAATTAAATTTTGAATATAGTTGTTTTGGATTATGTCTGAGTGTTCTTTTCATAATTTTTCATTGTTCCATTTTTGTGAGTTGTTAGCTTGTTTCTAAGCATTGCATAGGAGCTGTTGGCATGTCAATTTGGCAATTTCTACATTTTCCTGTGTGAGAGCTGATTGATAGTCATACTTTTGGGGCAATTTTCTTCAGTGTAAAACCCATTTTTATCCCTGAAAATGACATCACTGACAAGTTAGTCCTTCATTTATTTTGCTGACAATTTAGTTATTGAATTTAGATTCTGTCTGCCAAATTAGTCCTCCGCTAGGGTCTGTTTGTGAGACTTAATAGAAAATGTCACATGGCACGTTAAGTGCTGATGTGTTTATTAATTGATAAAGTGGCATGCTGATATGGCATTTGGTGGCTTCGGCTGGCATGGACATATAAAACATCGTCGTTTTACGAAGAGAAGACAATTTGCTCAAGCTCAATACGGCGTCGTACTCACAGAACAGGAAATGATTTCTCATCACAACCTGGTGGGAGATTTTCTACAACTCAGCATTGCGAACCCTAAGCCCCATTGATGTGCGAAATCAACATACCCAGTGAACGATTTCACTTGCTCACTCTCTCAATCCTACCCAAATCGCGATTTCTCTGTCTGAGTTTCTCAATCAGTGGAGTCCATTTCCATTTCTCGTTGTAATCATGAGTTCCCTATTTTCTAACCCTAAGCCCCAAAGCACTAAAGTGGAAGGAGATAAACTCGGTTTGAAAGGAAGGAGACAAACCCAAAGCCACAGGTGATGTTTCCCAATCTATTGTATGTCTCCCTTTGAGATGAAGTGTTGTTCACTATGAAACCTTTGAAGCATGTAAATTAAATTTTGAATATAGTTGTTTTGGATTCTGTCTGAGTGATCTTTTCATAATTTTCCATTGTTCCATTTTTGTGAGTTGTTAGCTTGGTTCTAAGCATTGCATAGGAGCTGTTGGTATGTTAATTTGGTAATTTCTGCATTTGCCTGTGTGAGAGCTGATTGGTAGTCATACTTTTGGGGTGATTTTCTTAAGAGTAAAACCTTTTTTCGTCCCTAAAAAATGACATCACTGACAAGTTAGTCCTTCATTTATTTTGCTAACAATTTAGTCATTGAATTTAGATTCCCTCTACCAAATTAGTCCTCCTCTAGGGTCCGTTTGTGAGACTTAACAAAAAATGTCACGTGGCACGTTTAGTGCTGATGTGTCTGTTAGTTGATAAAGTGGCATGCTGACATGGCATTTGGTGGCTTCGGCTGGCATGGACATGTAAAACGTCGCCGTTTTACGAAGAGGAGACAATTTGCTCAAGCTCAATACGGCGTTGTACTTACAGAATCAGAAATGATTTCTCATCGCAACCTGGGGGGAAAGTTTCTACAACTCAATAACATCTCATCACATACCCAGTGAACGATTTCACTTGCTCACTCTCTCAATCCTACCCAAATCGCGATTTCCCTGTCTTAGTTTCTCAATCAGTGGAGTCTATTTCCATTTCTCGTTGTAATCGTGAGTTTCCCATTTTCGAACTCTAAGCCCCAAAGCATTGAAATGGAAGGAGACAAACCCAAAGCCACAGGTGAGGTTTTTCAAACTATTGTATGTCTCCCTTTATGATGACCTATTGTTCACTGTGAAACCTTTGAAGCATGTAAATTAAATTTTTTGTGATATTGTGGTTATGCACATCTTTATATTTTTGTCCCTAGGTTCACATGGGTTCAGAAAGTAGTGTATATTTTATTGTTTGGTCTTTGTTATTGTGGTCCACCTATTCAGAAGCTCTGAGAAAGTAGTGTACATTTTTGTTGCTGTGGTGGGACAGTGGTTGTCATATTGTGGTCCACTGTTACTTGAATGTAAATTGCTGTCTCAGAACAATTAGACATAGTTAATTCGAAGAATTATTTAAATGCTTATAGAAACCAGAAAATGCCAAACATGGTAAGCCAAGTGAAAGTAGGAACATGGAAGTATGCATTGAAATGCATGCATGGTGGTGCACCATTTTAGATTTTTAATTGCTAACCATTCCCTACTAACTTTTATGCCTCTGTGGGCCCTATTTGCCTAACATTTGGTGCTTTGAAATTGCATGGTTGGTAGTTTGGAATGTTACTTTTTGGCTTTTGTCCAGGTGCCTGTATAAAGCAGAAAATGCCTGATGATTGAAAAGGTTATAAACGTGTTTGGATTCAATTAAATTTAGTATAGGGTAATTCCTTTGTAAATTAATTTCTCAAGTACGATTTCAACAATTATAAATGGATTTATTTAAAATGGAATTTTTTCCAGAATTAAGGAGATATTTATTTTAGTTATATGTATTGAGATTCAAATGGAGTTAAAGTTTAAATCAGTCTACTACAGGTTACAATAAAATTTAATGTGCTAGCAAATATGTTATCTTCTTGCAAGACTAATTGAGAAAACAGAGTGTTTGGAAATAAAAAGTGATAAATGGAAAAGGGTGAGTTCAGTTTGGTTCTTGAAATGCTTAATAAATAATGCAAGAACTTTATGACTGTCTAGTAATGAGATGGTCTTCAAAAATATTGTTCCTTGTAGGACTGCATTGAAAGGAACTCCGTATTTTTCTCATTAGTCCTCCATACCTATCCTCTTGTTTTAGCTTTAACAATTGTTCATCTTGTGGAAGACATTATTGATGAATGAAATTTACACTAACATGGAAAGAGTTTGTTAGTTTTTATTGTACTTTCTCTGTGCATTATTTATTTGATTATACTAAGTGTTTTCTTTGCTTGTATGTAATGAGCTATATGTCAACACTCCCTTTCCGAAGCTATTAGGGAAGTAGTATTATTGATTAAGTTTGTATATGTATACTGATGAGAGATCTACACTGGAGTTGTACTTCTAAAAGAAGAAACTTTTTTGTCATACAGTAACTAATTAGACAAGTCATATGTGAAGCATATTATATCAATATATAATGTTTGTGTTTCCAAATTTGTAAAATATTCTAGTTTCTCATGCAATTATTCGGCTCTAAGAAAGTGATTATCTCCCACCTATGAATTTGACATCTCTTTCTTGTTAATTTTTTCCAATTGTGACAATTAGACAATAACACAATAAATTCAAAGTAGTATTCATTTTGAAATCATGGATATCATACTTTTGATTTCGTTTAGGAGATCTAACTTTTAGAAATTTGTTCTCATGTGCAACTTATGTGCTGCAATTGCCTCATAGCTAGGAACTTACTTTCTGGATTGAAGACTTGCATAGTTACATGCATGCTGGTGGAACATCAACAACACATGGATTTGTTGTAGCTAGTTATTTTCTTGGTGCTTGATGAGATAGGAAAAAAAAATTTCAGCATCTAGTGTTAAAAGGCTATAATGTAATTTGTTATGCTAAAAGGAACTAAATAGGAAAAAGTAATATATTCTGAAATTTCTTTGGCACATACAAGAATTGGTATCTTCATCTTGTGGTTAAAAATTAAATCTTGATAAAATTTGAACTCTTAGTAACTTCTGATTGTAGGAGATCCACTAGTGTTGTATATTTAGTATTGCTTAATAAGAAGGGTGACAAATTATCAATTGGAGGATTAATTGGTTGCTATCCTTTTACATAAAGAAAGTTGTATTACTACTAATAATAAATTCATTATTAGTAGTAATGGTTCATATCAATTGTGAGCATGGTTATGATTCTTTCACAAATGTGTACTGGTTGGTGCTTGACATAGAGCTAGAGGATGGGCTTAAGCCCCCTGAGGGTGACTTAGATGTTATACAGATGTTGGTGCTGTAGAAGGGGTTGATGAGATCGAGTTTCTTTTTTTGAGCACCCTGTAATTGAACATCCAGAAATTGTTGAACCTATTCATTGTTTACCATGTGAGACACAAGGCCAAAATGGGTGTGAAGATTTAAGGGAGAAAAACAATGAGGGTGATGAAAATGCACAAAACACTAATGAAGACAACGACTACATGACGTATTTAAGAAGGGATATGAGACAGGAAGAGCTTTATAACAGTGTTGATGATGTTGAAATGCAGCAACTACAAGCCCCACCAAAGACAATAATGCAGTTGAAAATGAGGATGCTAGTAATGAAGAACACACAAGCAGCAGTGATTCAGATGAATCAAGTGGTGCAGATTCATATGACTACGATGATGCAGAACAGATCCCATACAATCCACCACCAATCCCTGCGAGCACAGATGAGGAAGACATCCAAATACCAGTTAAAGAGAAGAATAAGACAACAATGCTTGGAGGAGAAAGTAATGGTACTACTCGTCAAGCAAAAGAAAAATGTGGTAATAAGAAAAATAAGACCCCACTAGAGGTATATGTTAATCCTTTTGAGGGTTAGGGATATGAGATAGAGGATTTGCACACTCTTGACAGTTCTGAACCTGAAGTTGATGGCTATAAACAAGCTGAAGTGTTCTCACAGTTTAATCCTCAAGCTCAATTTGGGGAGGTCAACCTAGAACTTGGAATGAAATTTTCAACGTTGCATGCATTTAAGGAAGCAGTGAAGGACTACACAATTCATCTTGGCAAGCCTGTAGTGTGGGTGAAAAATGACAAGGAAATGGCCAAGGCCAAATGCATTAATGGTTGTATGTAGGAGATTTTCTACTCTTTCAGCAATGCGACACACAACTTCCAAGTGAAGACCTTCATCAACACACACACATGCAGTAGAAAAATCTTAAACAAGCAAAGCTAATACAAAGTGGCACATAAGCTTCTAGAAGAAGTTAGAGGATTTTCGGCGATGGAGGGTACCGATGCTTACAACTTGGTGAAGCGAAAATATAATGTCAATGTGAATGAGAAAACCATTTTCAGGGCATTGAAGATGACAAGGAAAATGGTGGAAGGAACAAAAAAAGAACAATATGCAACTTTGTAGGACTACTGTGGTGAGTTAAAAAGAGTGGACCCTAGAGGGACTATGCAGTCAGCTATTGACAGACCCCATGGTGCTTTGGTACCCAACTTTGACAGACTGTATATTTGTCTAGACGTGTGCAAAGAATGATTTAAGGCTGCTTGTAGATCTTTGATAGGTCTAGATAGGTGCTTCCTAATGAGCTGTCGAGGCCCTTCAAATTAGTAAAATTTAAAGTCGTTTTACCAAAGCTACTTGTAGCATAAGGCAACACCAAGTCGAACCAAACGATTAATCTAGTTAGGGAATCCAATTAGGGAGTTAATTAAACAGGGGGTTTTGTTTGTCAAATCAATTAACATAATGCAATTAGAAAGGGGTAAACCAAATTAAAGAAACAATCAATCTAGAGTTCTACTAATCCTAATTCTAATTCGTCCTTAATCACTATTGATCCATTCAATCATTAACCTAATTCTTGACCTCAGAACACATCAAGAAGCCTCTAAGTGATCTAAGGGTCTCTACTGGTTAAGCAACCAGAGTTTGATTAATTATGAATTTATTGATTAAGCATCCACTAATTCTGAATTAACCTAAGGGTCCATAATTCAATTAGGGTTAAATAATCTATCCAAAAGTTTAGAAACATTATTTAATTCATACAATCCTCCTCAATCATATGCAATTAAGCAATTAACACATGACTATTCAAATCCGAAATTAAGCAATTCAAACAGAATATTTCAGAGGATGAAAAGAACTTGATTAACAACTAAATGAATAACAATCAAAGCATAATCTCGAAATTAGTAATCAGAATAGCTAAAACCTAGATTGACTTAAGTAATTAGCCCTCCATGAACAAGAGAAACAAAGTTTACAAAGAAATTAGAGAGAAAACTTAGAGACTAAGAAAAACAAGAAAAGTTGTTTACTGAATGATAATGAAACTCGGCTACCTCTTTCTGAACATATAAACCTCTAAAAATACATGCACACCTAAAATACCCTTAGGTCACACTTATTCCCATGGGCCTTAGCTTTAATTGGGCTTTGGTTTGGGTTCAATTGGCTTGTAATGAGGAAGTTAGGCCCAATTGAGTGTCAATAGGTCTCTAGACTCATCAGCCGGATTTGACAGGTAATAATACCATGAAAAAGACATAATTTGAATAACTGGTATTCATAACAATTTAAGATATACGTCTTAGATTTCTAATGGAGCTGGTTTCAAGTACATAAGACACTGACAGCCAAAGTTATGTCCCAATCTCTTCATAGGGGTTAGGATCCATCGACAACATCTCTGCTCTAACTTCCAGACTACATATAACCTGCTGGACATCCGAATTGGTTTTGGAGCCCTGAATGAAAGTTGTAGATAATTCTTTTAGCTTTCCTATAAGGTAAGACTCATAATTTTTAGACATACAAAACTAAAGATATGCATGAAACACAGAAACGGCATAAAATGTCCAATATTGCTGAAAAATGCAATTAGGCCCAATTAGATCCAAACTCATGAAATGAGGCCCAAGCCCAATCAAATAGGCCCAAAAGAGGTTTAAGAAGCTAGAAATGAGAGATAATTACTGCATATAAAGTGTGATTATCAAATTCTCTTGCACTTAGCTTTTGCACGTCTAGAGTAAAGTAGAATTTCAAAACAAGGAAAGAAGGAACAAGAAAACAAAAACAAATTTAAAAACTAAAGAATCACCTCCTAATTATATTCAAGATATGCACAAGTTCATACCACAAACAAGATGATCAATTAAATTCAAGAGAGTCAAAACATGCATGAGATAAAATTGTTTCACAACTTAAACCAACAAACAAGGTAACTTCAATTGAAAAACATAAGTCAAGAATGATAGATCCTTACTAGATATACTCTCAATCCCTTAAGTGTTTGAAAAGTAGGTATTTCACTTAATCAAACTCATGAAGGAATGTACTACCATAAACTTGCTTATCTTCTACTTCTCCACTACTCAAACAAATACACACACAAATCAAGAAGACTTTATTTAAGGTTGTAATAAGGCCAAGGTAAAGGAAGGAATCAATATGAATATAACAAGGTAAAAACCCAAAAAGAATAAAAGAATATTGGAGATGAACTCAAATGACAAGCATTAAATTTCAAGTATGTAAAACATATTCTCGTTTCTTTTCACAAATTTCTTTTCTTTTTTCTTTTCTATATATGTTTTTTTAGAGACAATTAGCTCTTTTTCTTTCTTTCTTTCACATAATACTTTGCACATTGCACAATAAATTTCACAACCTCCACACTTACATTATTAATTACCGACAAACATAAGAGCTCCTCCAAGACAATGAACCAATGCCCTCTCATTCCCTAAGGTAAGGTAACAACATGATGTTTTTTCACATAGGCATATAATGAGCTAAGATCAAATATAGACAAATAGGCTCAATGTGGGTAATCAAAGGGAAAATTCCAAGGTTGGTTATTTGGCAAAGTAGCTAAATCAAGAAAGAATGCCTAAATTATATTTATGTATGCAAATGAAAACGCCGCTTCAAAGATAATCAAGCAAGTTCTAGAGTGAATAAATTCCATGAGTGAAAATCACACAAGAAGGAAAATAATGGCACAAATGTTAAATCCATCTATCAAAAGGCTCAAAACTTATAAGGTATGCATCTATCAAACTTTAATCATCAATCCAACATCCAAAACCAAACTCAAGAAGAAAGACAATTATTCAATAATATTATGAATCTTGAATTGCAAATGCTTCAAACTTACAAACTCACAAACTCCACAAATCTTAAAACATTATTAGAAGGTAAGTAAAATAGAAAAAAGAAAACAAAAACAGAAAACAACAAGGAGACTAAAAAAACAAAACAATATACTAAACAGAAACAACAAACATAACTAAAAGCATAAAACAGTAAAGGAAACAGAAAATCAAAACAGAAACAGAAAAAAGACAGAAAACTAAAAATAGAATTAAAAACAGACACAAAAATAGAAAAATAGAATGTAAACCTCCCCCACATTTAAATGTTGCATTGCCCTCAATGTAAAAGCTTCAAAACAGTTCTTAATTAACATCAATCACATAAGGACAAGTAAAATAAAAGAGAGAGAAGAAACATCCTTATCAAGGGAGGTAGATGACATTTTGCAAGTGGACCTCCTCCATGATGTTTGCAACAAGCAAAGTAAGATACCCGAGGTCAAAGACCATTCTCACAAAACCCTTAAAAGATAAAACAAAACTGAAAATCTTATGAATAAAATAAAAGCATAAGAATATATAAGGAAATAAAAGAAACTTTCTAAACAAAAAGAAATTTGGCATATGGTGATGTTGTTCAGCCCATGCAACACCCACATTTTTCTTATCGATATCAAGTGCACAATCAACATAAGGTGATGTCAAAGTAGGAAATGGTGTAGAGTTAACAATAGAAGTCGTGTCAAGTTCGTCTTGGGTTGTCCCTTGAGAGTTTTCTTCAAAATCTGTAGAACCAGATTCACCAGAATCTCCATCTCTCAAGAATACAGAGATCTCAACACATACAACACATGATAATTACCATCATAATCAGCTCATGAGTGGCACTGAACAGAATCCTCTAAACCCGCAAAATCAGGGAAATCAACACATAACTTCTCATACATATCTCCAATTAGAGCATCAATCACATCAATATAGAAAATAGAACCAGGGACTGCTTTCTTTATGGCTGTGGCTTGCTTGTGAACTTGCTTATAGGTGGAGGTTCAGTTGATTCTGGCATAGATTTTTTAAACTTCAGCATAATGGTACTCTAGGATTGTAGTTGATTTATTGAGGATGTCAATTGTCCAATCTGGATTTCAAAATTTTGCATGGTGGTCTCTGTCATCTGTTGGAACTGAATGTTATGAGTGACCATCTGTTTCAACAAGTCCTCAAGTGAAGGTTCAGGTTTTGTGCTTGATGGACTCTGTTGTTGCATAGGCTGCTGAAATGGTTGCCTATACTGCTATGGTGGGGCTGCATTGCCATATATCAGACTAGGATGATCTCTCAAACCAAGGTTATAGGTGTTAAAGTATGGATCATATGTAGGCTGCTGTTGCTGGGGTCAGTATGATGATTTTTTAGAAAAAACACCAGCTGCAGCTACAAAGGGATCTTGAAATCCATAGACATCATCCTGAAGTGTAGGACATGCATTGGTGGGATGAGAGGTGCAAGCACATATGCCACAAAATTGGATTGGTTGCATGGCTAGTTCAGGTGCTTGTTGTCCCACTGCCAATTGTCTCACCAAAGATGTCAATTCATCAAGTCTATGGTCCATCATTTGTTGGTCAGAAAGTGATGCAACAACCTCTTTGACTCTTTTAGTAGTAGGGGAACCTAGTATGCACCATGAACAAAAAGTGACAGAACAACAAAACATACTAAAACACACAACAAAATACAAAATCACACAAAAAGCGACAAAAAGTAGCAAAAAGTGACATAATTGAACTAAAAGATAAACACACAAAATACACAAAATAAAGATAGAAACACAACAAAATAATTCTAATTAAGTTATCTACACATTTTTAAAAATTATGAGACCATCACAACTTGAAAACTAGATAAAAATTGAAGTCAAAAATCAAATAAAAAATCTTAAAAAATTGAAAAAGTGGCCTAAACAATAGAATTTAGACACAATAGGGTGGGGCTTACTATAACATTAGTGAGTTATGCTTGTTAGGCCGTTTTCCTTCAACAGATCAATTTTCAGGTCATTTTGGGCTCAAAAATCCATACTAAATTTTCTAAAAAATTTGCCTAAAATCATCCATTTTCACCAAAAACTACTAAGACAGAACAACAAAGAGGGGTTTATGAAGGGTTAGCAGTCAAGTACACTCCTATTAAAATTGATCAAAACTAGAATAATCCCGGGCAACAGTGCCAAATTTTGATGAGCTGTCGAGACCCTTCAAATTAGTAAAATTTAAAGTCGGTTTACTAAAACTACTTGTAGCATAAGGCAACACCAAGTCGAATCAAATGATTAATCTAGTTAGGGAATCCAATTAGGGAGTTAATTAAGCAGGGGGTTTTGTTTGTCAAATTAATTAACATAATGCAATTAGAAAGGGGTAAACCGAATTAAAGAAATAATCAATCCAGGGTTCCACTAATCCTAATTCTAATTTGTCCTTAATCATTAATGACTCATTCAATCATTAACCTAATTCTTGACTTCATAACACATCAAGAAGCCTCTAAGTGATCTAAGGGTCTCTACTGGTTAAGCAACCAAAGTTTGATTAATTATGAATTTGATGATTAAGCATCCACTAATTCTGAATTAACCTAAGGATTCAGAATTCAATTAGGGTTAAATAATTCATCTAAAAGCTTAGAAACATTATTTAATCCATACAACTCTCTTCAATCATATGCAATTAAGCAATTAACACATGAATATTCAAATCCAAAATTAAGCAATTCAAACAGAATATTTTAGAGGATGGAAAGAACATGATTAACAACTAAATAAATAACAATCAAAGCATAATCTCAAAATTAGTAATCAGAATAGCTAAAACCTAGATTGACTTGAGTAATTAGCCCTCCATGAACAAGAGAAATAAATTTTACAAAGAAACTAGAGAGAAAACTTAGAGACTAAGAAAAACAAGAAAAATTGTCTACTGAATGATAATGAAACTCGGTTGCCTCTTTCTGAACATATAAACCTCTAAAAATACATACACACCCAAACTTCTCTTAGGTCACACTTATTCCCATGGGCCTCAGCTTTAATTGGGCTTTGGTTTGGGCTCAATTGGGCTTGTAATGAGGAAGTTATACCCAATTGAGTGTCAACAGGTCTCTGGACTCATCAGCCAGATTCGACAGGAAATAAGACTATCAGAAAGTCATAATTTGAAGAACCTTTTTGCATAACAATTGAAGATATACGTCTTAGTTTTCCAATTGAGCTAGTTTCAAGTACATAAGACACCCACAGCCAAAGTTATGTCCCAATATCTTCATAGGGGTCAGGATCCAACGACAACATCTCTGCTCTGACTTCCAGACTACATATGACCTACTGGACATTCGAATTGGCTTTAGAACCCTAAATGAAAGTTGTAGATAATTCTCTCAACTTTCCTATAAGGTAAGACTCGTAATTTTTAGACATAAAGAACTAAAGATATGTATGAAACACAGAGACAGCATAAAATGCTCAGTATTGCCGAAAAATGCAATTAGGCCCAATTAGATCCATTCGAATTGGCTTTGGAGCCCTGAATGAAAGTTGTAGATAATTCTCTCAGCTTTCCTATAAGGTAAGACTCGTAATTTTTAGACATAAAGAACTAAAGATATGCATGAAACACAGAGACAACATAAAATACTCAGTATTGCTGAAAAATGCAATTAGGCCCAATTGGATTCAAACTCATGAAATGAGGCCCAAGCCCAACCAAATAGGCCCAAAAGAGGTTTAAGAAGCTAGAAATGAAGGATAATTACTGCATATAAAGTGTGATTATCACTTCCTAAAGGGCTATTATAATGGGATATTGTTAGCTGCAGTGGCTCCAATTGCTTATGCTGTTGTGGATCTTGAGACCAAGGACACTTGGAGATGGTTTTTGACAAGACTGATTGAGGATATTGGAGATCTAAGGTAACATGGCTGGAACTTCATATCAGATCAGCAGAAGGTGAATATTTATTGTAAGCTTATGAATTTATATTATAATAATATGTCATGCTTCAAAGGTTAACATAATTTTTTTTTTCACTGTACAGGGTTTGGAACTTGCACTAGTCGAATTATGTCCTACAACTCCTCACAGGTCATGTGTCATGCACATTTGAAAGAATTTTTGTAAAACCTAGAAAAGCAAAGGACTTAGATCAAATGTGTTTTTGGCAGCAAAGTCTACTACAATGGGAGAGTTTGATGGACATATGGCTAAGATCAGGATGATTGACTAAGATGCTTATGACTGGTTGATGAAGAAAGTTCCTGCTAGATGGGTTAGAAGATCATTTAGCACTTACAACAAGAACCAAACCATCACAAGCAACATGTGTGAACAATTCAACAAGGAGATACAGAAGTTTAGATGTAACCCAATTCTTACTATGCTTCAAGAAATAAGGGGTTATCTTATGAGGAAGAGATGAGATATGCTTGTAAAGGTTAGAAAATACAAGAGTAAATATGTGCCAATGGCAGTAGCCTTTCTTGAAACTGAGAAGAAAAGAAGCAGTGAATGGTCTCCATTATGGGCTGGAGATCTTGCTGGGCATAAATATGAAGTTAGTAGGAGACCAACTGACAAAGTGGTGGTTGATTTGTCAGCTAGGACATGCTCATGTAGGTCTTAGGATTTGACAGGGATACCTTGTAGACATGCTTGTGTAGCATTTGCATCAAACAATGAAGACCCAGACACTATAGTCAATGATTGATACTTAATCAGCACCTGGTTTAAGGCTTATGAGCCTTTTATACAGCCACTCACAAGGCAAGATTACTGGCATAAGACATACCTTAGCGATATAAATTCTCCTCCATTCAAGAGACCAGTTAGTAGGCCCAAAAAGAATCAAAGTAAAGTCAACGATGTTCCTCAAGATTCTAGCCGGCTAAAAAGGAAATATGGGGCCACTAAATGCTTTAAATGTGGTGCGATAAGGCATAACACGAGGACTTGCAAGGGAGTGGAACCACGTAAGTGACAAAAGAAGAGCAAGAAACCAACTAGCCAGCCTTCCACAGAGGGAGAGGTTCCAGTTAGTCAACCAATTGATTCACAAGCCCTACCCCCTGCCTAAGATTCTCAAGCTGAACAACCACAAACAGGAAGAAGTTAGCACATAAAAAGAAGAAAAAGGTACTGATGAGACATAGTTTTGTTGGTACTGAACTTGCATATTTATATACCATATAATTTAAAATTTACCCAAATGGTCTTGCTTTTGTCAACAAGGATCAAGACAGCATAGCAACATTACATGCAATAAGAGACTGTGACTACAGACACTATTCAAATAGCAACCATGGCTACTAGGAAAAGATTTTCAGCATACCTTTGTGGTGAAGGTTCAAGAAAAGGAAAAGAGAAGCTGTTAGCTGATGTGTGAATACTCCATGAAGCTGTGTTGCTTTATTTTTTTTTTTCCATATGTTCTTAGAATATTTATTGTTATGTACTGTTTAATGTTTGGTAAAAATTTATGTAGGATTTATTGTAAATCACCAACCAACTTTTAGGAACCTTAAGTGAGTTACTTTCTTTTGGTTGGCTGGTCATTTGAGGGGCTTTATTAAATGACACTCCAACTTCTGAGCTGATGTATTTCTTTCCTTTGTTTGACAAGCTAATATATTTTGGCTACATCAGCATAGCATTTCATATCCTCCACTTCTGTACTTCTATCTTCTACTTATGGATAAAAAAAAAAAAAAAGAATCACTTCTATTATGTACTTATATCTATCAAGGTTTTATGTTGTTGTCTGTACTTCTCTGCAGGTTTTTTTACTCATTTGCTTTGATATCTTTGACATATCAAACATCTTAAACTTACTTGCTACAGTGGCCTTTACTAAAACACTTCTGATGATGTTTGGTTGCTGTCATTCCTTTCAGTAAATAATTTCTGTGACAAGCTTTTGGATTCTTCCTTTGCAGCTAAATTGTGTATTTTATGTGATTATTTCAACTGTTTGTAAATGATGCAGAAAAAAAGGATATTGCAGAAATTATTTACTGATAGATACTTTATTAAACAAACTACACTTGAGATATTGTTATCACTATTTGTCTATGATAATGTGCAGTAGCATACATAATTTGCTTGTTGTATAAAACTATACTGCATATTATTATTATATTATTTGCTTGCTGTATATATTCCAATCATATGGTAAATTGATAGGACCTGCTATAATTACTCAACAAATTACAAATTTATATAATGTAATTTATTTTCATTACATAGATGTTCAACATGTTTGAAATTTACAATACATTAAAGGACACCTAGGCCCTAGGAAATTGATCAATTCAACTTTACATTAATTCTATAGCACATAAGCTTTATTTTACTAAAAATACTATGAACACCAAAACAACCAGCAAAATAGAAGCAATCTTCAATTTCCTAACTTCACTTTCAAGACTCTTAATTATCTTCTCCTACATCTTCATCACCCTTTTCTCATTTGTTATAAAGGACTCGGGAGTTCTTGGAACCACCCCTTCAAAGTTCTCAACCTATTGAAAGAATCCACAACATAAGTCTTCATTTTGCATATAAAGATGTTTAACTTGTTAAAAATTGAAATTGAGAACTTGTAATTACATTCCCAATAAATTGAGTAACAATGAAAATTGATGTTATATTTCTCTCAAACCTTGTAACGTGGACAACAACAAAATGGGCGATTTGGGTTCTCCTTAGTCTTTGAAATTAGCATTATCACCCTCTTGTTACAACCGCATACATAAGGGCTATTATGGTGGGATATGACATATGCACCGCTTATGAAGCTTGACCCACTGGAGCTACCTTCATGGACATGCTGTTTATGGATTACCGGCGTGAATTACCATCAATAATCACAGAACGTCGTTTAGAGACTCTTTCATCCTCAACGATCATTTTAGCAATACCTTTGATGTCCAAGTACAACAAAATTACTTATTAATAGATATGCTTTAGCTATTATTCTTTCTCTTACTTGTCTATGTATTTATACTGCAAAGAACGTAATACAAAATACATAGAAAGAGAAATAAGGGGTGGGGGTTATAGAAAGAACCATTTCTCTACTGTAGGACCAGCATATTCAACAATGCTCTATAGAGATTGTTTCCTGGAAAAATTACATATAGTAAAGCTAATGGAAAATAAACAAAAAGAGTACAACCTAGGAAAATCTATTCCCATTTAATTTGCCAAAAAGTGTCAAAGAGGGATCTACCGGGAGTGCTCATAGACTTCCATCTTTCATGCCCTCTTGCTCTTAATTTAGCCGTAAAATCTACTCTTTGGCCTCCCTCAATATATGAGACACAAAGACTAGCATTAGTAACATACTGTTAGTAAAGTCGAGCTCTTTCCACCATATACAACAAATTCACATAATAAAACGAAATGGCTAGAAACATTGATCAGAAGGTTAATTGTGGTTGACAAACATTACATAGTAAAGCAGAATAACATTTACTAGATTTCCAAAATTGCATTTTGATAATGTTGTTGGTAGGGGATATTTATAGAGTTCATTTCAGTACCCAATATTTTTTCTCCCCACTACTGCAACTCCTAAAAAATGCAGTCAATGATTACAAGGTTGAATATATTAGAATTTTAAAAAAACTCCTTATGAAATATTCAGGGATATTCAATATCTAGAATTGAGGAACATTTCACAAAACTGATTATATCATATTAGTTTCTCAAGCTGCACCAACCTTACACCAGATATGCATTGAAATTCTTCGCCATGGTCCTTCTATTTCTATAGAAAGTGAATGAAGGATCTTAAAAGAAATAGTAAAATCCCTTTTTGGTCCCTAAAAGATACACTTGATGACACTTTCATCCTTGAAAGATTTTTAGTGACAAATTGGCCCCTGAAAGATCATTATGTCTGCCATTTTAGTCCTCTGCTAGGGTCCGTTAGTGAGACTTAACAGAAAAAGCCACGTGGCACGTTAAGTACTGATGTAGCCGTTAATTGATGAGATGGCAAGCTTATGTGGCGAATGGGTAGGATGATGACTTGGGATCAAATAAAATGATAGCGTTTTACAAGCATGTCAAACACCTCATCTATCCTCTTTGCCCATACGGCATTATTTTCGGAGGTTGCTCAAATTAGTTCATCAAATGGAGTCTGAAACTCAGGTGTTTGAACCCTAAGCATAGCTTCAAATTGCGATTTCCCTGGTGTAACCCAGCAACTCCGAAATCGAACCAAAAGAGGTGCGTGCTAAAATCCCCTTCCATTTGTCGCTGGGAATGCAACGAAGATTTTCCCAAATTGATAGAGAGCAACCGTAGCCATTGCGATTTCCCTTTCTAATAGTTGCGATTTCCCTTTTTCTCTCATTGTACCTATAGCGATTTGTTGGTACTCATGGTTGCTGGAATCGCATAAGCCCAAAATTGGAACCCTAAGCCCTTATATTTACTGAAGTCCCTTTCTTGATTGTAGGTGTGGTTTTGTTTGGTGTGAAATTCGAAGGAGATAATCATCTGGAAGAAAGACTTGAGAAGGTTGCAGATAAGGGGTTTTGATTTGATTTGGAAATCTGAACCCTACTGGTTTTCTTTTCCATTTCCTTAAATATTTAAGTTTTCTTTCGCTCTGTTCACATTCTTCTCATTTCTTCTATTCCATTTCCAATTTGGAGGTGTCTAGTCCTATAACTCACTTGAACAGGGACAAAACAAAAGGTAGAAAATCACAAAGTCTTGAGAGATAAAGAGATAGGACATCTAGAAAGAATCGAAGAAGGAAGCGTAGGATACAGTGTAGTGTTGGTAAATGTTGTATTAAAAAAGTGACAAGAAATTGAAGGTCTTGGTCTTCGAACAACAGCTGAGTTCTTGCAGAAATGTTCCCCCAAAATGGCAATGAATTGATCTCCTAGCAAACCGAAAATGACGCCATATCAATTAAGGGAAAAATGGATTTCTATAGTGAAACGTTGTCGTCTTGCTTGCTCCCACTTTAGTAGCCTAGCCACTTGCCACATAAGCTTGCCAACACATTAACTGACGGCCACATCATCACTTAACGTGCCACATGACCTTTTTTGTTAAGTCTCACTAAAGGACCCTAGCAGAGGACTAAAATGGCAAACAGAATGATCTTTCAGGGACCAATTTGTTGATAAAAATCTTTCAAGGACGAAAGTGTCACTGAGTGTATCTTTCAGGGATCAAAGAAGGGTTTTACTCTAAAAGAAATGCTGTCAAATAATCAATGCCTAGTATTTGAAATAGAAAATTCTCATTTTACAATGAAGTCAAACACATAAAATAAAGTTCTTTCGCAACTACACCCAAATTATAACATGACAATAATTCATTCAAATTAATCAATTACTAATTGATGTCAATGGCGTGATATTCTCCAGATAAGTATACCAGCAGGATCTATATCCAAAATCATCATCTCCTGGCAGTGGTTTATCGAGTTCTACATCCTTGGATATCCTTCCTGCTCTATCATAGTAAATGAGTGTCTTGGAATTCATTGATGATTAACACCAAGTACAACAAGATCTTTAATTGACTCATAACTTGCTTTTGATCCAATTAAGTAATTATAGATCCTCATACCCTGTACATTGAAGTATGCTAAACATAAAAATAGAGTGAAAACAACTTAAATTTAAAGGATTAAAACTCAACTCTAAGAAAAACATTCGCAATCTATTAATTAATAGTTCTAATTATATGAGCATTTTGAGTTTTCTATTGTTCCAAAATCAAAGGTCATACAACAATTCCAGTGATTCATCTTAAAAGGAGACATACAAGAGTTTGGAAAACCTCACCTGTGGCTTCGGGTTTGTCTCCTTCCTTTTAGACTGCATTTGTCTCCTTCCACTTTAGTGCTTTGGGGCTTAGGGTTTGAAAATGGGGTACTCGCGATTATAGCGAGAAATGGAAAGGGACTCCACTGATTGAGAAACTCATACAGGGAAATCGCAATTTGGGTAGGATTGAGAGAATGAGCAAGTGAAATCGTTCACTGGGTATGCTGATTTCGCATATCAATGAGGCTTAGGGTTTGCAATGCTGGGTTGCAGAAACTCTCCCCCCAGGTCGCGATGAGAATTTGTTTCCGGTTCTATGAGTACGACGTCGTATTGAGCTTGAGCAAATTGTCTCCTCTTCGTAAAATGATGACGTTTTACATGTCCATGTCAGTCGAAGCCACTAAATGCCATGTCAGCATGCCACTTCATCAACCAACTAACACATAAGCACTTATCGTGCCACGTGACATTTTCTGTTAAGTCTCACAAACGGACCCTCGCAGAGGACTAGTTTGGCGGGTCAGCAAAAATAAATGAAGGACTAACTTGTCAGTGATGCCATTTTTCAGGGACGAAAAAAAGGTTTTACTCATTTTCTTAAATTCATTTTTGAGTTTGATTTGGAATAAATGTTGGGTTATTAATTTCTCCAAGTTTTGGTCATTATTTATTGGGTGTCATTTTGGATCTTTCTTGTATGCTTGAGGTGAGATATACTTGAGATGATGATATTTGGTTGTGAATCTTTTAACTTGAAATTGGTGTTTCCTTGAGCAATTTAACATATGACTGAGAGTAATTGTGGTTGTGGGCAAATTGGAGGGCTCTGCTCGAGAAGGCTTTGCTACAAGCTAGGAGCAAGATACTTTTATTTATCTTAATTTATTTTTTTGAATGTGATTAAAATCCATCTCCCCAAGACAAGTTTTGTAATACTTAAAACTATGCATTTGCACTGCATATAAGAAATATATCTGTGTCGCGTAGTATCCATAGGACCCTTACCTATCATGGAGGGATAGGGTGATCCATATGCATATCAAGTGGCCCACCCTATTGTTCCTAGGTAAGGATAAGTGCCACCTCGGAGGGCGCCATATGTGTGTAATAGGTGGAAGGATTTAGGCACATTAGTTGCATGTATTTCATGTTTAAATTTGTTGTTAGTATTCTTATTTACTTGTATAGTTTATTATTCGAGGGATGAATAAAGTACATTTTTGGTCATTTTATAATTCACACAACTAATTTTGGGTAACTGTCTTTTAGACGGGTGTTGTGCAGTGCCTGATACCTTCCCCATACACAAATTGACTCTCGAATCCTCTCTGGTTCGCAGAGCATTTTTTTTTTAAATTAAAAAGTGGTTTTACAATTGTTTTCCATTTTCTTAATATAATTGGTGGCAACTCCAAGTTTTCTTTCGGAAAACTAATATTTTTCTAAATTCTTGAGCTTTTCTACTATTAGATTTAATGTTTCTTCATTTCTAAATCTAATATCTTTCATTTTTGAAAAGTTTGGTATCCTATAGATAGACTGTTAAATTTTTGAATTTGTGAAAGAGATTGAAGGAGAATGAGATCCTAAAGAGGAAGAGGAAGAAGGAGTAAATATATCTTCAAAGACTTACTCTACTGACATCTTTGTTCTCTTTAGTATGTGCCATGCTCTTCTCAAAACCATCATTTATTGAGAGTTGTTGGACCTTGTAGGCTATTGTCACAAGATGGGAGGAGCTGGGAGTTACAATATGCAATATCATCTCCTTACCGGAACTAGATGACTCTTAGAAGAGATTAGAAGGAATTTATGAGTTTCTATGAGATTTCAAATGATGATTGGCTCATAATCTCTTTAAATCCTTAAATTCCAAGGACATTAGATGTTATATTTACGAAAATGACAAACTATGGATTGTTTAGTGTGTAAGTTTGAACTATTATGTATATTTTGAGAAGTATTCAACTTTATTGAATATACATTACTTTGTTTTGAGAGAATTTAATAGGCATTACTAACAGTCTATAAATCAATAATTAGTCAATGACAGACTTTAATATGAAAACCTTTTATTATTATTTATATACCTACAAAAATATCTGCATATTTAAATAATTTCTGTGCATTGCACGGGCTTGAAACTAGTTGGTAAATTTTTTAAAATTGTATTTATTTTGCTCAATATGCACTTAAATAGTTTAGGGTTTTGTTAATGAAATATTAAATATAAATCATAAACATAAACATAAACATAAACATCTATATCTTATCTATATATTATTAAAGGGAGAATACACAAAGTGGAGCTGACAAGTGTCAATATTCACGTCAGGACAAATGGCAAGCTATGTGATTTTCTTTCAATCAAGAATATTTAAAAAAATCATTTATAATTTGAAGTATGAGTTTTTTTTAATTGAAAACTCTAAAAATATAATTAAAATTAGTGGTATTCAATAACTTCCATAATTAGCACATATAATTTCTCTAATTTAAAATGCCTTAATTGCCAATAAAAAAAATTTAAACAATAACTAGCAAAAATCTCCATTGGCTCCCATGAAATCGTCACATTTATTTTTGTTAATGTATTATGAACCGCGAAATTGGCTCCCAAAAATTCCTCTATATAATCATGATGATAATCAACTAACAATTTGAATTATGATATTGTATGAGTTCATAATTTTTATAAATAAACCTAATTATTTTCAATAATTATAATTCAATTTAATTTTGAACATCCACCTCCACCAAAATTATAATCCATAATTATTGAATTTTGATTGAGATAAATAGTCAATTACTCTCATTAATTTTAGTCACACAATAATTATTGACTTTTGAATTTGAATCCTGAAATTAGAGTTACACGTTTTTGCCTTAATAGCCTTCTATATATATTACACCCTATGTGAGTTTATTCACCATTGACTGGTCGATTGTTGCAAAGGATTTTTCTATCTCTAGCTGAACCCAGGTTTGCTCTTCCTAATTAATTTATTTCGCTTATTGTTGCTTTCTTTCTCCATATCAATTCCATTCCAATATATCTCTCCATCTCCTTATGTGGCACTGTTACTGTTTTTATTTTTTCTAATTCTTTCCACATCCTTAAATAAGGTTCGTTCTTTATCTATAAAATTTTTGACTCTCTGATATTTGGTCTTAAATCTATTCTATTTTTTTTCAAAAATAATATAGGACTCAAAGATGGAATTGAAGTTGAGTTTTTTACATTAGCAAGGTAAGGTTTTTCATCTATTCTTTTCGGTTGCTCTTCTACTACTGCAATAATAAAAAATAAAAGTAAATATACTATATTGCATATAAGCTACTCTGTTTAGTTCTTCTATTGCTATATTTCACGTTATTTTTTTGTTCTTCTTTTATTCCTACCCGTATACAGAGATGAGATTCTATATTGCTAACTCAATTGTTTATACATGTGTATGTCTCACCTCTCTCATCTTTCTAAACATGGAATAACAACCCATCTAGAAGTATGGTAAAGACTAGAATGCAACGTACTAATGAGGAATCACAAAGGGATGTCCTCCCTTTTATCCTATATGTGGAGGAGAGAGTAACTTATCCTCAATCTATGACTTTTTATGATGCTATGAATACTAAGACTGTCAACTTCTCATTCACAGTTCAAATCACCCGTGATATCCTCACTACAAAAGTCGTGGTAAATATTAGATAAGTTATTTTTAAATAATTTGGTATTTTCCCTTTTATGCTAGCCCATTCCATTTGAGTTCTAGAATGAATACATGGCAGACGGGAAAACAACATGGTATATGACTACATGTTGGAACAAAAATATATGGAAGGTTAGAGTCCTGCATGTATCACAAGATGTGTTCTTCACAATCAAGTTCGGTGAAGGGCTCGGCAAATTTATGGAGGAGAATCACATCGAAGAGAAAGATGCGATACTCTTTGAACATGTCGGTGGAAAAGTTTTTCGCTTTACTATTTTCACAAACAATTCATTCTTCTTGACTAGGCTAGAAATTAAGTATTTCAATATGAATAATGTAATGCATTCCTGATGCAATTTAACACATTCAGATTCACTCATTGCAAAATATAAGCCTATATTATTTATGTCTCTAAACAATCAAACTATTATTTACGCTTCTCTCATTTATTTTTAATTTATTATTAACATACATCAAAATAAGGTAAAAAGTGTGTTTAATTTGGAATAGTCATCTTTGAATGCATGCTGAAAAATCAAGGAGATATTACATTGTAAAATCCGGGGTTAACTTAAATAGGAAATGAAATAGGAATATGAACTTGTGGTGGCATTATTAAGAGATTAAATAAGAAACAAAATCAATCGAGTAATTTCGATATATAAATCAAATTAAAAGTTAATTGGCATCAGATTTGTGTATGTAAAGAGTCAACTTTGTCAATGATAAACCTAGACTAAAATTAAATTTCAATTTGTGCCATTTTAAATATATGATAGAAATTTGATGAATCTTAATTATAACCAAAATATTAGTGTAAATTAATTGGAAAGAATTATTTCCTCATTTAGTACTTGGAAGAGCAAACCTTTGGAAGGCCCAAGTACTAATCATAATTATATTTATTAATTATAATTCAAATTAAATGTTGTATATGAAATTTCAGCTTTAATTATTGCCAAACCTGAGGGCCAAGATTTCTAATTGAAATTTCAAAAGAGGGCACCAACAAATTAAGGCATATGACCACATATATAAATAGGGCACCAACAAATTGAAAGTGTTGTAGCACGCAAAAATAATAGAGGAGGCAAAACTAGATTTGAATACATTTTTTACATCATCAAGGTAAGGGTTTTCATATATTCTTTCCGGTTGTTCTTTGAATGCTACACTGTTTAGAATACACAGAAGGGTGTTTCCATGCATATATTTTGGTTCTTCTTCTACTCCTACTCCTACCCATATACAATGTTTTAATACAATATAAATGGGGTAAACTCAAAATTCTTTGGCATATTTGGTTATTGCTCATGTTATACGATTTTATATTTTACTACTCATCTACTCCTACTCATGTTTTACTATTTTGGTCCCTCAATATTTAATGGGATTCTTTTGTTGTTATATTGTTGAATAAACATTCTCATGATTTCCTTTGATCAGTTTCACCTCTTATTTATGGTGTTTGTTTATGAACCACCTTATTGCATATCATGTTTTTTCTTTATTTTGATAAGCCATGGGGGTGACAAGATCTCAATCTAAAAGAATGGTTTTGAAAAAACCATTTCACATCAACATAGTCAAACCAATCAAGAATCATGATAGCAATGCATTACGCATGGTTAAAAACATACAAAGTGTCTGTGATTGCTTTGTTGTGCAAATCACAAAAGAAGTGATGGCAACCAAATCCACGGCAAAGATCTTTATAAAACTTGACAATGATTATTACTATGCCAAACATTAACAATGTGCTCATCTATACTTTTTTTGCTAAATAGATTGTGCTGTTTGAAATTTCAAGGGAACATATAAAGCTTAGGGTGGATACTCTGGAATTGGTTTTGGCATTGGATACATGAGGGGAGAGGTGGGTTGTCTACTATTGGTGTGATCCTTATGTCCTTGGCTATGGTATATCAATCCGCTTTGGCCTTGATAAATTTTTGGAGTGCAACAATTTAAAGATTGGAGATGCTATTCTTTTTGAAGTCAAATCACCTAGCACCATACATCTTACAATTACTTGGGATTAGTCATCTTCAATGGTTATATCAGTTTTATAATTTAATCGGTTTGCGGAAGATAGTTTGCTTCGTGTGTGTTTATATTCCTTGAAATATAGTTACTAAATAGAATATTAAAAATACAAATTAAACTACCATAAGGACTCATTGAATTTTGATTCATTTTTTCCTTCGCTTGGAAATATATGAAAGAAATAATTGCAATATTGAAAGTTCTAGAGGATTTGAATATGAATATCGATTATTGGACCTACTTTCTTGCAATGACACCCTAATATCAATTTCATATTGATTTTCTAAATAAAAGTATAGTCAACCCCCTAATAGTTATGATTGATTACATTTTGAAGGAATTTTAGCATTTCACCCAAAACATAGTAGAATTTGAATCCAAATATTGTTCTCAAACGGTGATTGGAGGAATTTTTTATCGTTTCACCAAACACGTAGCAGAATTTTTAAAATAAGATTGGGGTTAAATCAAGTTTTAAAGTTTTTTTCCATCTATTTTGATGTTTTACAAATAAACTATCTAAATTAGTAAATAAAAAAAAAAAACAAATCATGCTTGTTTGTGAATTAAAAAATCTTAAAAAAAAAAAAAAGTGAAATTCATGGCATTTAATAGCTTCCTTATTTATCACCTCTAATTTGTGTCATTTAAAAATAATTAATAAATCCAAATGTGTGTGATCATGAAAATAAAATTTTGTAATTTCTAAGCCAACGTTTTATTTATTTATTTATTTTTAATTTGAACTCCATGATTCCCTCCTTATAGTTATAATAATAGTAAACTGAATATTTGATTTCGATAAATGAATATGGCAAAAAAATTAAAATTATATACATGATGGCATTTAAGAACATGGTTGCTTACTTTAATTTATTTCCTAAAATAACTATTCATAACTTCAAATTCATTGCATGGTAGTATTATTAATTTTCAAATTGATGGTTGAAAGTTAAAACATTATAACTCTAGGACAAATTTTAGCTATTTCCCATTACTGAAATCCGAAACGTATTTCCTATTCTTTTTAGTCAACAATATATTAATGGCAAACAATTACCTTTGGGAGGAATTGTAGCTATTTAACAATTATTCCACCTATTATTTTGCCAACAATAAATCGGTGCACGATTCTATTTATAAATCAGTGCACAATATTTGACACAATATTGTGCCTAATTATTTCAATTTGATAAATCAGTGCACGATTGAGCTATTTTAAATACTGGGTTTATTCGATCAAGGGTCTAATTTGTGCTTGCTAAATATTTAACACAAGGACGATAAACACTGCTTGCGAGATAGAGTTCTAACATTGCAACTAGGCTTGGCACTGAAAAAGCTTGGCTGAAAAACATAATCTTACTTTCTTTCATATTCATATCGCAATGTATGTAGTAATATTTGCACGTATTCTAACAAATAACTGTAACCTCTTAACTAGGACGAAAATGGTTGCTATATTGATTAATGTCTTTGACATAACCAATGATCTACGTGGTTGGAAAATTAACGCTAGGGTTGTTCATCTTTGGAAAGTACCTTCATATAAAAGAACTAGCTTGGAGAAGGAAATTGAGATGGTCTTGATCGATGAGAAGGTAAGTTGCTTCTTTCACCCCATGATAATATATATTTAGATGACCTCACGTTGATTCTCATGGACTTTCTCCTTATTAGGGTGGGAAAATTGGTGCCTACGTCAAGGAGACATATGTTTACAAGTTTAGGAATATTTTAACAAAAAAGAATGTATATCTTATGAAGGGCTTTACTGTGGAGGACAACAAAGGTGACTACAGAGTCGCCATTCACGATTTCAAACTGATATTTAGGTTTGAAACTCGAGTAAAAGAAACAGTGTAGAGAACCCATTGTATGGTTTCAATTTTATGGGGTTGAATGATATTGAAGCTCAACAAATAGATGAAGAAGAATATCAGTATTGGTTTGACCTCACTGGGATCCTTTGGTCAATTGGTGAAATTGAGGAGATGATGAAAAATGGCAAGTCGGTGATGTACCTCCTCATTACGCTTGAAGATTTAAAGTAAGTATCACTCTAAATGTCCTTATACATATTGTTTTATAATCTATTGGAATGGATACTAAAATTTATTAATCTACATTGCTTTGGGATGTAGTAAGAGTATCACTGATGTCATATTATATGAAAAATTTTCTGAGGAAATAATGTCACATGTGAAGAATCATGCTGGTGGTCTTATTATTGTTGTAATCTGTTTTGCCAAGATTAGAAAATTTGGAAAAAGTAAGTTTATTTAATGATTGTCACAAATTTTCAGTTGCCATTTTACTATGAACTCATACTACTCCACATCTAATAAGATGAAATAAGATTAATGTTATTTCCCTATATTTTTATAGATAATATAAATGTGTCTAACACATTTTGGGCATAAAAATGTTTATCAATTTGGATAATGTGCCAAAGATCACATATTTCCTTGAATAGTTTGTATGCCACTACATAATGTAATTTTATGTTCAAAACCATGTAATTCACATAAAACCCTCATTTGATTTTTAGGTGATATTTTACTAGTGTTCAAACAAAAAGATGAGAGCTTTTCCCAACAACTAATGCAAATTTCCAGCCAATTAAACTACTCATTTGAAGATGAGTTTCTTAACCCAAATGATCGTCTGATAGTTGGTGGTTTGCTTGCATGTGGCAAGGTCAATGTAACTATAATGAAATTTTATATTTTAATTCCTTAGTTATAAAAATCTAATAATGATTTGTGAATTTTTTAGGAGGGTAATTACATTATCAAAGCTACAATCATAAACATTGAGAGTAGTCGAGACAATTGGTATCTCTTGAAATGTTGTGATCACAATGTTGGTGTCAAGATTGACGATAATGGTTGTTATTATTGTAGGAATCAACCCGACCATATAAAAATCATATTCCAAGGTTTAGAGATTTTATTCTAAAATTTTAATATTATACTTGATTAACCTAAAGCCAATGACTAAAAATAACATGTTAACATGCCACAAAATATGTAGTTTTAGGGTTCAAGTCCGTGTCATGGATGGTGACGGTACCACAAGCTTTGTTATGTGGGACCGTGTTGTCGATCAATATGTCAAAATGGGGGTTTTTGAGATGCGTGATCACTTTTTGAAGGTGTGTTTTTTCAAATAAAATCTATTTTGGCTATGTTTAACTTTACTTTGTATGACAAGATATATATTCATGATGATGTATCCCAACAAAAAAAAGGCTAATAACTTTGAGGAGGATGAGACATACCATCGCGAGCTGATAAGTTTGGTTGACAAGACAATGCTCTTCAAGTTTGTCCTGAAAAGGGAAAATATAACCAAGCAGTTTATCACATACATTATTTGGAAGACGAATGTTAATCTGACACTATTGAAAAAATTTGTGGCATATTTGGGTGATGAACAAATAATCATGTTATTCATTCTTTGTTGGCTATTTTGTATTACTCAATAGCAATTATTTATTTAATTTATATACTGCTACGTGTAGGACAACAATGCTAAACCCTTAATGCTTGAGCTTGGCGGGAGTCATATAGGAAACATTGATGCTGAAAATAATGTAGAAGGGGAAGCGTCTTCTAGATCTGGATTAGGTGAATTTGTGACACATGTGAAGACATTTGTGAATGTGTTGGATAAAAGTGATCATGAAGATCTCTCATTTGCAAATTCATCCACCAACCTTAGGAACAATAGGGTAAAAATGGAGGATACTTCGGAAGTGTATTTTTTATTATTGGTATAAATTTGTGTTTTTATTTGGCATGTCTTTTATAGACATGTGTTCTTTGATGTTCTTGGATTTGTGGCTTTTCGTATGAATCACTTGGTTTGAGTTTGCTTTACAAAAGCTTTTATTCTTCATTGGGTATTACTACTTCATAAATATGATTTAGGTTTATTCTTATTTTTTTTTATGTTATTCATTAGCAGAGAAGCAGAGAAAAACAATTAACAACAAGAATACTAAATAAAAGTAAATTGTAAATCTCTTATTAATATAAATATATATAGTAATATATTAGCCCATTCATTCATTATTTATGCTAAGAAATAACAAAAAGAGATTACACACCTATAGATGGCAAGTTTCTTTTATCTTTTGTTGCCTTATGTCGAAGTGTCTATTATTTTATAACACATGACTTTGCATTATAAAAGTTGTTATTATTGGCACTACTACTTGACTTTGATATTATTGGTATTACCAAAATCCCATACTTATTTCCTATTTTTGTTAGTCACAAGATATTATTGGCATACAATTACCCTTGTGAGAAATTTGAGATATTTAACAATTATTCTACCTAATTTCTTTGCATCACACCTTACTACTATTATTTCTTTTTTACTCACGTTTTAGGGTTTCATAGATCTTAACCTTGGTGTATACTAATAATTCATTACTAGAGGAATTTTGGGTTCTTATAATTAATGACACAAAAAATTTCTTAATTTATGAAGTTCCCTTAAATAGCCTTCTTTTAAATCGTAATGATATAAAAGGAAATGTTTATAATTGCTTTATAATAAATTAGTATAATTGGCCAATGGATGAATATTTGGTTCTTATAATGCCACAATATTTGATTGAGATACAGCTGATTCAAACACTCTCCACTAATGTAAATTAGTTGAACCATCAATGATTAAAAGGGCTTTTCAAGATAGTAATGAATGACTAAGGTTAAGGTGAGGTAAGAGATGATTAATGAGGCTGACAGGTGCCGAACCGTACAAAATTAAACTACTAATTGCAACTAAATTG
>QAOA01002737.1:0-38273 GCA_003255065.1 Cercis canadensis
ACCCCAAAACCTGTGACTTGTTGGCTTGCAACTCTTTCTCAGCCTGTAAGCATTTTTGGCAAGACATGTGCTCTAGCTTTTTATAGAGTTCTACATTTTCTTGATGAATGAGATTTCCCTGCAATGGTGTCAAAGGAAATGGTCAGAATATGTGGAAAGACCTTCATTGAAAGATTGGGATCTGAAATAAAAGGAATAGTTGTGGGATGGTTGGCAGTAGGTGAAGGGGCCATGAATTAGTTAGAATTTGGTAAAATCAATGCTTTTAACATAAAGCACAAGGCTGCCTGGAACTTGGTCAGGTTTTAAAAAACAGCCCCTGCTCAGCTCATGAGCATTAAATATAATCTTGTGCCTGGTTGAGCTGGGTATATTGCTTGAACATTGGTCAGGCATTCACTATTTTCCTAAGGTTGGTGGTAGATTGTACTTAAATATACCCAAATGGGTTTTTCCTGCAAACAAATCAAGCATGCTGACGTTGTTGCCTGGTTGTAGCTGTTGTTAATTGAAGCTTGAGCAGTGCACTGATGTCAATTTTCTGCCATGTAATGTTAAAGAAATAGGAAAATCTTTTTATCCAAAAAAGCAAGAATTATGAAAATCTATGCATTTGCTTTAAGCGCATAGAGTTACAAACCTATAACTATCTACATTCAAAGAATAATAAGAATCATGCAAATTCTTGTGTCAAATCATTGGTACTAGCCCATCAACTTTCCTTTCTGTTTGTATAGCTTCTTCAACTGTAAGTATTGGGACATCTATGTGGGGTCATACAGTTAACTGATAAAACCTTCTCTTACACGGCCTTCATTTGGCTGCATTTCTTTTGTTTAGAATAGAGCTTTATAAGTGTCCAGGCTTGATGCATCATATACCTAAGACTCTGATATACATCCATATTCTTTGATATCCAGCCCCATACATCTGCAAGAAATGCAACTTCTCAATAATTTTTGCAATTTGATACTACTTTCATGTGCAAATAACTTGTAAAACTGTGAGTGCTGCAATGTCTTGTTATTTTTTTTTTGGTAGCATTTTTCATTATGATTATGTGTCCTTTGATGTGATATTCTCAATGGTAACCCTTAAGTAGGAATTGTCCTTGTATTCTGGCCTGTACGCTCATTCTAGTGGCTCCTCCCAATGTATGTGTGTGTACTTGTGAATATGCTTGTGAGGATAATGAAATCAAGGCGGATTCTAGATCATAATAATATAGTTGCTGAGGTCACGAAGCAGCTGCAGGCACGGTTTCTGCCCAATCCTGTTGTCATTAAAAAATGGATTGAATCCCTTATTGAGCGTGAGTTCTTGGAGAGGGATAAAGTGGACAGAAAATTGTATCGCTATCTTGCTTGAACAGTATGTGCTAGCGTTTCACAATGTCAAGTTTTTTAACATTGGGCTTATCTGAATGTGACTGCCTTAAGTTGGAGTGCTGTTGACGAATTGCTGCAAGCTTTGGTTAGTTTCAATGAATAGTACCTCTCTGTTGCATGTATCATTGTTTGTTGAATTAAAGGGCTTGCTGTGGAGCGATATAAAGGTTCTGCTTCTGCTCCAATCTTGGAAATATTATGCTCATTATCTGTGACTCTTGCTTAAGGACTCAACAAAAACTCGGGCCAAATTTTCACAGGCTTCAAACTCAAAAAGCTTCATAGTTAGCCTTTTACATTTCTCAACATGAGTATGCTTTTCAATCATTGTGGATATTTGTTATCATCTTGCATTGAATTATCTCATTATCCTATTGAAGAAGCTTCTAGTACCAATGATAAAGAACTACCTTGGGTTAAAAAGGTTCCTTTTCGTTTCTCTATGCATGTTATGTTGTATGTTTTGAAAAGGTACTTAAGCTTAATTGGTTAGGTTTCTGCCATGTAGTTCAAGCAGTTAAAGATGCTATTCTAACTTGACAATTGAAACAAAGAATTTAGTTCTGCTCTTTATTATTATAACTGGTGGGATATATTTGTGGCTTGCATCAGAAAATGCATATTTGTTGGATGATAGCTAGAGCTCTGTTTGATACGGAAATATTTGGGACAACTAGACAATGTGTCCAAGTATGTCTAAATCATTTCCGAAGTTGTCTACCTGTTCAGTGTTACTTCTCTCTTCTTATGTCATTTGGTATGCTGCAAATGATAAATATTGTTGAGTATATTAAGACATGGTTGATGGGTATGATACTAGGTGGGTTTTCGATGGTGCTATATTGCTTTGCCACTGGACTTATAAATTAAGTTATAGGGTTATTTGTTCAATTTTCTGTGCCTTACATTTACATTCCGAGAGATTGAGTGGACTCATTTATGTTTTTGGTGTTTGGAATGTTGGGAACGTTTTGAAGCAATCTGTGATTGGGATGACTGTGGACCATATAAATTGGACAGTGTGACCTATTGGAAAAAGCCCAATGGGTCTAATATGTAGATGTTACATGGATGATGGTCTTATTTTTGAGGGGTTCATCTAAAATAAATGATGTAAGTTCATGCTTGTGCTATAGAAAGGTAGGCTTGTTGAACATAATTGGAAGAGATGTTGTTTGGGTTGACCTATCTTAACTTTTTTCATGCGGACACTCTTTAAACTCATCTCAAGCTGGTTTTCCAGATTTTGTAGTTCTTTGATGCCTAAGCCAGAAAGTTCTTCACCCATCAATTGCCTGCATTTACGAAATTTCGAGTGTGGAGTACTTCTAATGTTTGACATATATAGGTGCTGTTTTAAGACTTGAATTCCCTTGATCTTGCTGTTCTTATCACTGAGGTCTCATTCCTATAAGTTCTTACACCAAGAGGGAATTTGCTGCATGAGTTTGGATTCTGTATTTTGGCTACTCTTTCCCAAATTACTTAAGTACATTATGTTTATGCAGTTGATTAGGAATTGTTACTAGCTTCAGCTCATCCAGATGATACAAATTAATATTGTGCTGTTGGTGGAATCTTTTTCTTGTAACCATGGAGCTGGTACTAGCATTGCAAGTGATCACAAGAAACCACTAAAGATGAGGGTTCTTAGTCATCATATTGTGTATGGTTGACTACTGTAGTGACTACACAAATCAGCATAATGTTGGATTTAAAATATCCTTTAATTTTAGTATTGAGTAAAAATAATTCCAAAACTAAGTTCTCCATTTATGAACAGTAGCTCATGGTTTGTTAGAGGAATTGCTCTTGCAGATACTCAAATAGATAGGGGGCTATGTTATACTGATATTATGAATTTGGAGTTTGTCTTTGTTACTTTCTATATTCTTTGTGTTCTATTTCCATCTTTCTCGTTAGTTGAGGATATTACTAATCCTCATTGTTGGAATTCTGCTATTTTTTCTAATAAATTTTTGTTCTTTTTCTATGATAAGAAAACTGTGCAACTGGTATAGCCCACAAAACAAGTAACCTTTTATTCAAGCCTTATCTGGCAAACTCCATTTAATATTTAGCATTATAGCCAATTAACAATTTAGAAGGTTAAAGCTATAATTGACAAATTATTTATGTAATATTCTGCAGATTGTGTTAACTAATGTCATTGTCTTTGGGTCTAGGTGTGTCTTCTGCCTTCTTTGAAGCAATGGTGGTGTGTCTCTGCTTTTGTAGTATATATTGGCTTGTTAATTCCTTGCATTTTGATTCCTTATCTTTTATGTCTGCCCATTGTATATTTAACTTACTGACAAAAATTATAGTTGGTCTGTATTTGTTCTAGTGATTGCTAATTAGATGATAAATTTATTGAAGGTCTGGTAATTTAAGGCCTATGTTCTTCAATAACAATATTTCTTTTATTCTATGTTTTCTTTCAGCATCCCAGTACTAAAATTGCTCTTGCATTATCTGCAGGTACCTAGTTACCACATTCAAGGTAGTTCCAAGGGGAACAGAAGGGGTTGTTAGTGTAGAAGGAACCATTGCGGGAATTTTAGCATCAGTAGTTTTAGCCTTTGTTGGACCAGATTGCACTTTGTGTATCTTTAGTATTTGATCTACTGACACGGTTGTTAGCTGCTGCATTTGTGGATAGAAAGCAAAGGTTAGCAAAAATTTTAAAGTCATATGTTTAATTTTATTTTTCCTTTAGATTCATGTTTAATGNTTATTACTGGTTGTTCATTACTACAAAGGTGGCTGGAAATTTTACAGCATAGTCTAGCTGTTTGGGGACTTTGCACTGAACTTTCTACCATGTTGGGGGTCCATTGGCTTCCCCGGTGAGCCAAATACATTAAAATTATTTAAATATGCGTTTGCAATTAGAAAATGCAGATATGAATCTACGTTTTCTTATATGAAACGCGATTTCAAAGGATTTTTATGGGTCCCACTCAGACCCTTCTCTTTCACCCAGCTCTGTCTCTGTCTCCTTCTGATATGTCCTCCTCTCAACCCCAATGTGTCCTACCATTTTCCTTATTTCCTTTTCTCATGCTTTCTTGTTGCACTTCCTCTGGAGTTGGAAGGTTAGTTGCTTTTGTGTTTTCTTTATGAGAGGGAGAGGAGAAGAACAGTTTTGTATTGATAAAAGACCCACCAAAATTGACATCTCACATTTTAGCAAGATCCAACCAAAAAATTGTGGGATGTGGATTTTGGTAGGTCTTTTATCAATACAAATCTGTTCTTCTCCTTTCCTCCCCTCTTTCATAGAGAAAACACACAAACAAATAACATTTTAACCCCAAAGGAAAAAAAATTGTGGGATGTGGATTTTGGTAGGTCTTTTATCAATACAAAATTGTTCTTCTCCTTTCCTCCCCTCTCTCATAGAGAAAACACACAAGCAAATAACCTTTTAACCCCAGAGGAAGAACAACAAGAAAGCAAGAGAAAAGGAAAGAAGGAAAATGGTAGGTCGCATAGGGGTTAGGGGAGGACATATTAGGAGACAGAGACGGAGCTGGGAAAATAGAAGGGTATGAGTGGAACCTATAAAAATCCTTTGAACTTGTGTTTTTTGATAAAAGCGTTGTAGCGTGTAATAGGCGAAAAAAGTAACCCATATTGGTAAAATAATTTCAAAACTAACCTAAATTCGTAAATATCTTATTAAATAGTATTATTTTAGTATCTTTTCGAAGGCACACTCTTAGATAGGATAGTTTATTTAACTTAGAAACTCGTCTAAGCGTTAACTGAGTAGAGTTAACTCTTAGATAGTCTCCAATTTTGGGACTGTTCTTAGAGAAGTGCATTCACTAAATTAGATATGCAAGTTTATTTTGTAACTTGTCTATTAAAATTTTACATCATCTCTTTGTGTTTCTCTGGGTGTATATTTATGCTGCTTATGCAGCGTATTTCGTGTACTTGGAGAACCATGGGGAGGTGCTGCTGAAATTTTATTAAACTAGTTACTTATATAAGCTTCTGTTAGTGTGAAGCACTCTCAAAGAACGAGATAGAAGCCATAACAATTTAGCTTTAAGTTAAGATCAATCTGTAAAGAAATAAAATTTAATTAGCACCTATTTCAGTGTTTGAATAGATGGAGATACCTGAGAATCATCGTTGGATGTACATTAGGAAAAATCCTCAATGGAATACGTTATTAAATTCATTCATAGAGGGTGTTGAGACATTTATTGAAGCTGCTGAAAAACTGGAAGTGTTTAAACAGCAAGGAACATTTAGGTGTCCATGCTTAAGATGTAAGTGCACAAGATTTCATAATTCGGATGAAGTAAGGCTACATTTATATAAGAAAGGTTTTCAGCCACATTATTACTATTGGCATAATCATGGGGAGATTGAACCACCAATTCTTAGAAGAGGTTATGAAGTTGATCCAATTTCTGATGATTTGAATCCATATGAGCAAATGATTATTGATGCTGGGGGCTCTAGTTTCTGTGCTGACTATGAACCAGAGGAACCTAATTCTGAATCCGCGAAGTTTTCTGAGATGCTATGTGCTGCACAATCTCCTTTGTGGGATGGATGTGAGAGCTACTCCGTATTATCAATTGCGGTTAGACTTTTGAACATTAAGTCTCATTATAATATGCTTCATAATTGTACTGATGAGATAATCACATTGATAAAAGAGATCTTGCCTGTGGGTCATCGAATGCCCGATAATTTTTATCAGACTAAGAAATTAGTGGCTCAACTTGGGTGTGGTTATAAAAAAATAGACTGTTGTCCATCCGGATGTATGTTGTATTATGGTAATGGTGAAGCAAATAGAGAATCTAGATTTTGTGGTGAAGCTCGTTTTGTGGATAGAGGAAGTAGAAATAGTCGAAAAAAGGAGATTCCAAAAAAACAGATGTGGTATTTACTGATAATTCCTCGGTTACAAAGATTGTTTGCCTCTAATGCAATTGCAGAATACATGAGATGGCATCATGAAAATCGATGTGTAGAAGGAGTGTTGTCACACCCTTCAGATGGAGAAGCCTGGAAACATTTTGATATAACTCACCCGGAGTTTGCATCAAAACCAAGAAATGTGAGATTAGGTCTGTGCTCTGATGTTTTCAGTCCTTTCAATATGAACTCTAATATATACTCTTGTTGGCCTATAATTTTGACTCCGTACAATCTTCCTCCTGGAATGTGTATGAAGAGAGAATACATGTTCCTAACAATAATAATTCCTGGCCCACATAATCCAAAGACCAATATAGATGTATACCTACAGCCTCTGATCGATGATCTGAAACTGTTATGAGATGATGGTGTACAAACATATGACATTTCTAAGAAGCAAAATTTTTCTTTGAAGGCTGCTTTGATGTGGACTATCAATGACTTTCCTACGTATGGTATGTTGTCGGGTTGGCAAACAGTAGGTCGTTTGGGTTGTCCTATTTGTATACAAAGTTCAAAAGCATTTTATGCTAAAAATGCTCGAAAGATTTGTTATTTTGATTGTCATCGACAATTCTTGAGCATGAATCATTCATTTCGTAAGAATAAGATGAATTTTTTGAAAGGTCAAAAAGAATTGGGGCAGCCGCCTAAGCGATACTCAGGAGTTGAAGTATTTGAACAAGTTTGTCAATTTCCTAAGATAACAGATACTGGAGGAAGGTATAATTTACCTGGTTACAGGATTCATCATAATTGGACTAAACGCAGTATATTTTGGGATTTGCCGTATTGGTGTGATTTGTTGAATTTGCACAATGTGGATGTTATGCATACGGAGAGTAATGTCTTCAAAAATATTTACAACACAGTCATGGATGTTAAAGGCAAAACCAAGGATAATGTTAAGACAAGAATGGATCTTGGTTTGTATTGCAGATGAAAGGCTTTAGAGTTGGAAGACAGAGGCAATGGAAAATTTGTTAAACCGAAAGCACAATACACTTTGAATATGGATCAAAAAAGAGCAATATGTGAATGGGTACACGACCTGAGGCTTCCAGATGGATATGCATCTAACTTAGACAGATGTGTTGATATGAGAAGTTACACTTTGCAGCATTTAAAGAGTCATGATTGTCATGTCTTCATGGAGAGATTGCTTCCAATTGCTTTTAGTTGTTTACCTACTCCTATATGAGAATCTTTGACTGAATTAAGTTATTTCTTTCGAGACTTATGCTGTCCGACGCTAGAAGAAAGTCGACTGGACAAGATGGATCAAAATATTCCTCTTATCTTGTGTAAATTGGAGAAGATATTCCCTCTTAGCTTTTTTGATCTAATGGAACACTTACCAATACACTTAGTGTATGAAGCACAAGTTGGTGGACCTGTACAATATCGATGGATGTATCCATTTGAGAGGTCTAAATCTATCCTTTGAAATTAATTGCTATTTAATACCTCGTCATTTATATTTATTATAAGCATGCAATATTTCGATTTTTCATAGGTTCTTACACCATCTTAAGAGAAAAGTGAAAAATAAAGCTCATGTAGAGGGTTCTATCTGCGAAGTTTACATACTTGAAGAGACTTCTACGTTTTGTTCTAATTACTTTGAGTCTCACGTACATACTAGAAATAGAATAGTGTCTCGAAATGATGATGGTAGAGAGTCGTCTTTGCATCCTCCACTATCTATCCGTAACTATCCTGGTAGACGTGAAGGAGCATGTAAAACTCGTTATCTAAGTGAAGATGAAGCAGCAACAATATCTTTATATGTTTTTTTAAATTGCCCTGAAGTTGAACCCATCCTGAAGTAAGTCATATTTTTCATGTGTTATTCAAGATTTTACAAGTTTCTATGTATTAGTGTTTAATGTATATGATGATGATGATTGCAGCATTTATGTTCAGTCATTGACATCAACATTCACTAATCTCAGCTCCATTGAAGTTGACAAACATATAGAATTAAATTTTGTCCATTGGTTCAAAGAATATGTAAGTGCTTGCATTTCTACAATTACATAATGAAATTATCATTATTATCTATTATAACAGATGTGTTCATATAACACTTTTTATGTCTTCATGGTTAATAGGTGCACAATCCTTACAATAACATCTCAGATCAGATTTTGTACAATTTAGTTTGGGGGCCTTTAAGAGTAGTGAAGACATTCACAATTTATTTCGTGAATGATTATTCTTTTTACACATCCAATTGGGCACATAATTGAAAATCAAATAATTCTGGAGTAGGTCTTAGTGGAACAGATATTTTATATCATGGAATTGTAGAAGAGATAATTGAGATAGAGTATCCCGGAATTCCTATTAAGCGATTGATACTTTTCAAGTGTAAATGGTTTGATCCTTCGCCCATGGGTACAAGAATTTGTCCCAAGTATGGGATTATTGAGGTTAAATCGAATAGGAGATACAATGGTAAGGATATATTTATCTTTGCTCAACAAGCGGAGCAAGTATATTTTACACCATCTCCATGCCCAAATCCTACCACGAGAGACTAGTTTATGGTGATTAAGACTAAATCAAGGCGCACAATTGAATTACGGAATGCTCCATTTCAAGATGATAGAACTTTGCACTTCACTGAAGTCTCTTCTTCAGACCAAATTGCTGATAATTTAAAAGATTAGCATGATATGGGAGAAGATTTAATGGACATGACAATTAATGCACATGTTGAAACTGATGAGGAGATGGGAGAGTATGGTGCAGAAGACGAAGAATCATATGATAGCGAGGAGCCTGAAACTGAGGATGAAGTCCCTAATGATTACTTAGTTGATAGTGATTGATTGTTAAGGTTAATTTATTTGTGACCTTTTTTTTTATAAAAATTTGTGGATGTACTTATTACTTAATGTCTCACTGACATATTTGATGTTTTTGTATTTACAGATGTCAGGGACAGGCGAACGTGCTCGTAATTATAGCTCCCGAAGCAGAGGGAGAGTTCCTGTCTCATTACATACTTATTCTGCACCCCCTAACGTGCATATTGATCCCTCACCGTCTCCTACTCTCATTGAATCCACCCACATAGCACCATCACATGCACCATCTACTGAAGGTTCTTCTGCTACTGGGTCGACTACGGAGGCGTGTGGATCGACTGTTAGTAGGATGTTGGTTCGACCGAATGGGAAGGAGTATGATATCTACACTTTCTATGTTCATTTGTTGTTATTAATACTATTTTTATATATGTACTATATATAATAAATTTTATAATCACATTGTATAGGTTTATACCGTCCCATCAGACGGTTGCTATTATTTCTTCCATCATGAAGGGCAAGTATGAGCAACCATGAACGGGCTGGAAGGATATTCCCCAAGAAGTGAGAGATATGTGTGGTTTGGCGAATTTCAGGTTATACAATTAAATTATGTTATTTACTTTACACATGTTGTTTGTCAATTGTGTTCAACTAGTAGTCTAAATAATTTCTCATAATGGTTCAGAAATATTGTAGGTGGGATCTGGAGCATGATGTTGCTGTGAAGCGGATTTGGGGGCTTAAGTGTGCTGACACGATCCGAGCAAACTTAGCTTCTATTCGTTCTCGCAAGTCGAAGGGGAAGTGGTTGGCAGACCATGTCCTTGATGCACTATGAGTTAAGTGGACAACTGACCCTAAGTTTAAGGAGAAGTCAGAGCGAAACAAACAGAATTGATCAGCTAGTGAGGGAGGATGTCTGAATAAGGGTGGCTCCATTTCTCTGTCAGAGCATAAAAGGCGATATGTAAGTTTTATTTACTGGTAATAAAGTTTTTATATGTATGTTTTAATTTATCATTGATAACTAACACAAATTTATTATATGTTTCAGACACGGGAACTAGGTAGAGAGGCTACCATCCCAGAGCTTTTTTGTAGGTTGAACCATAATGATGAGACGGACCAGTGGTCAACACCCAGGACAGCAAGGACTTATGTGAGTATCTCGAATTATAACATCAAAATTGAGCTTCTAGCATAATGTAAGTATTTTCACTTTCTTACTTCTGTTTTGTGTTCCTTTTGAAATCACATGCAGAGTTCCTATGAGAAATTAAAGGAGGATGTTGTAGCCATAGGAGAATCTGTTGATGACTCTGCCCTTTTTTTCCAATCGACTGGGGGGAAAAATAAGAGGGGCCGCGCTTATAGATTTGGATCCAAAGTAGCATTTTACTCTTCATCCGGGTCCGGGTCCGGGTCCGGGTCCAACAGGTCTGAGTCTCAGTCTACAGCCACTGCGACCAACAATGATGAGCTTATACAGCGTATTGCAGTTCTTGAGATCCAATTGGTAGAAGAACGTACTCGAGGTGACTGGTTTGCACAACTTGAGGCAGAGCGTGCAGATCGATTCTCTCAACTTGAGAGTGAGTTGGCCAGTCTTAAGGAATACATTCAGCAATTGCAATCAGGACATAACAACTCAGAGGCTGCTCCTACTACGTCGTTATGACCTCCAACTATCAATGAAGATGATGAGGATGATTTTAATTTGTGAGATGATTATCTGAAATTTTTAGGAGTTGATTGTATTTTATACTCTTGATTTATATTTCCTTATTTCAGTTGAATCTTGCATACTTTTAGACATTTGATCTATATATTTCTGAGATATTTGAGCTTTAGTTGCACAATTTTGCACTTGTCTTTGCTGTTTTGCTGAAATTGGTCTCACAGATAAATAAAACGTTCATGGAATGGTGATTTGGAAATTCCAACGGAACCATGGGAATAATGAAAAAAAAAATTAATTAAAAATTAAATTCCAAAGGTAAGATACCGTTGGAATTTTTTTGAAAATTTTCAAAATAAATTTTCTTTTGACTATTTAAAAAATTATTAACAATTCCAACGGAATTTTACCATTGGAATTACCCTTGGAATTCTTTTCTGCAAAAATTTAATAAAAATTAATAAAAAAAATTCCAACGGTAATTCCAACGGTATATTTCCATTGGAATATAAATTCCAACGGTAAAATTTCGTTGGAATTTCCGTTGGAATTTTTTAATTATTTCCAACGGTCACTTTCCCTTGGAATTACTGTTGGAATTGTTTTCCGTTGGAATTCCGCAATTCCAACGGGACATTTTCCAACGACACGTATTTCGTTGGAATACAAAATTCCAACAGAGGAATCCAGGAAATTTGTTGTAGTGTAAGTCTCTAAGATGAATGCAAATGCATGACCTAATTAAAATGCATGATCCAAATATAACATAGGATGAAGAATGACCAAGTCTCATTGAGTGCTTCAAGTTTCTATCCTTTCAATTTGCCAAGCTCCAAAAGCATGTGGGCTATCCAAGACTTTTTTTCATATAAGCTCAAAGAGTGTGCATAAAAAATAAGCAACAAACAAGTTAATCAAAACAAAATTATTCACATGCATTTGATGTGGTGAAATTATCCTAGTTTTAGGTGAAGCTAATCAAAGCAAGAGTGTTTCCAAAAAATAGAGCAAACATAAGAACTTGACAAACAACCTTTGTTTTTATTTTTTTCTATTTCTCATTACAAGAAAACACTCGAGTTCTCACGGAATGGAATTCCATGAGAAATTCTCATGGAATTCTTGTGGATTAGCATTCAATAGGAATTTCTCACGGAATTTCTCCTGAAAAAGTTTTTCCAGAGAAAATTTCATTTCTGATAGAATTTTCTCATAGAAAATTTTTTCGTGAGGATTTCTCACGGATTTTCTTACAGAAAAATTTTCCGTGAGAAATTCTCGCAAGAAATAGAACGCACCGTTTTACTAAAGTTAAAATTAGGGTTTTAAAATTTCTCACAGAGTATTTCCATAAGAAATTCCGTGAGAAAACATGGATTTTCTTTCACCTTTGCCTTGAGCTCCCCCATTTCCATTTTCTCACTTTTCCTCTCTTCCCTCTACGATTCCCTCTTCCACCCTCTGTAACTCTGTTTCCCAGCAGCGTTTGAGGTTGCTCTGGTGGCGGCAAGGGGAGGATAATGGTCGGGAAGCGTATTTGACTTGTTTTGAAGAGGAGGTAAGTCAAAATCCCTTTGTTTCCTCTTTTCAATTTTTCTTTGAGTTAAATGTGAATTTGTTTGTGTTTTTGGATGAATTTGATTGTAGTTTTAGCATATGTTATTGGTGGAATGTTGTTAATGTGATTGTGGATTGAGTTTTGAATTATTTTGATGGAACATTTATTGATTCTCATGCATCCAAATTACTAAGCATGAATTGGAGTTGTTGTGGTTTTTTTTAGATAACTTTTGTCAGGGAATGTGTTTGTGATTGTTGGAAACAAATTTTGTGTTTGTGTGTATGTGTGTATGTTTTTGTTGTTTTGGGCAATGGCTGCATGTCTGTTACTTGTTAGTGAACATTTATCTAAGCATTTGGATAGTTTGGAAATTGAAAGGGATTGCTAGTTAGTTGACTAATTTCTTGCATTTTTTGAAGGAGTTGTCTGCAATAGTATGAAGAATAAGAGATTTATTATGATAATGTAGCTTTTCTCTTTTGTCTGGAATTTGTGGTCTCCTTACTCATTTCCACCCTTTCATGAATGTAGTTTTTGTTTTGGATTGTAAAATGTGTAAATTCTAAGATCAAACTCTGTAAAGTTTGTTTAAATGTGATAATGTATAATTTTTTCTTAACTTTTATTTGAATTTTTGTTTTCCCTTTTTATAATTTTTTTAGTATTGATATAAGAAATCAACAAAAAAAAAGAAAAAAAAACTTAAGGAATTTCTTACATACAAAAATCTATGAGAAATTATTTTTCAATATTTCTCATGCCAAAAGTAAGTTCGTGAGAAATTTTTTCATGGAATAGAATTTCGTGAGAAATTTGTTTGTCACATGGGTTTTTCTCGCATTCCAAAATTTGTGAGAAACCTGTTTCTCACNACTCATTTCCACCCTTTCATGAATGTAGTTTTTGTTTTGGATTGTAAAATGTGTAAATTCTAAGATCAAACTCTGTAAAGTTTGTTTAAATGTGATAATGTATAATTTTTTCTTAACTTTTATTTGAATTTTTGTTTTCCCTTTTTGTAATTTTTTTAGTATTGATATAAGAAATCAACAAAAAAAAAGAAAAAAAAACTTAAGAAATTTCTTACATACAAAAATCTATGAGAAATTATTTTTCAATATTTCTCATGCCAAAAGTAAGTTCGTGAGAAATTTTTTCATGGAATAGAATTTCGTGAGAAATTTGTTTGTCACATGGGTTTTTCTCGCATTCCAAAATTTGTGAGAAACCTGTTTCTCACCGAATTTTGCGCATTTTCTCACGAATTTTGTCTGTGAGAAAATGCCTTTTTTTTGTAGTGTATTGGGAAAAAAAGATATGAATTATCAACAAAGTAAGTACATTGATGTAAAGATATATGTATAACCTTCCAAATGACTTTAGAATCATGCAAAAGGCACTTGTGAAGCTCAAGTTATGCCGAAAACATCATGCAAAAGTCAGAAATCAAAATGGCAGAAATTGATATGAATTTTATGATTTTTCTGGGCTTAATACATGTGGAATTGGTTAACAAAGCCTATATACCATTTGAAATGTATATGTCTTAGCTTTTAAAATAATTTAGAATTGCATCAATCCCCTTTGTGTAACTTGAGTTATGAATAAAACAATGCGCAAAGGTCAGAAACCGAGAATGCAGAATTTGAAAGTTCAAACAGCCCTGTTCGCAAAAAAAAAAAATAGGATTAGTTGACTTTAAATCATTTAAATCAAATTACATGTACTAAAAGGTTCACATTTTAGGTTTCCAACAAAAGTGAAATATCATAAAAATGATGTGTATAACTTGAGTTATGCATGAAACATCACACAAAGGTCAATGTTGGGCAGGATTTACAAATTATGCTCCAATGCAAAGTATGAATAAATAATGATGCAATACATACTCAAATAATGAATCAAGACACTCAATTAATGTCATAATCTTAATAACCAAATAAAATGCACCATACTTTGGAAGCAAAGCCAAATTCAAGCATAGCATCACATATACATTTTATCAAACACCTTAAAGACACAATCAAGATTCAAAATCACTTGTAAAAAGAGCCTTAAAGTCATTCCAAATTAATAAAAATACATGTGAATATACTCCTAGATCATACTATAATCATCCAAGAGGCTAATTTCAACTAGAAACATGCAGAATCAAGCCTCTAAGCACCTAAAAATGTAGCTGCAAAATTATGTACGAGTTCAATGAGTTAAGAAGTGGAAGAAAGCTATTACCTAATTGAAGCCTTCTAGTGTCAAGAATCAAAGTGAGTAGGCCTTCAACCTTCAAAAATTCATGCAAACCTTTAGATTCAAGCTTCAGTTTCTCCCAATAAGTGCTGCCCTGCCTTATCCAAGTTGATGGAAAATGTGACAAAGGTGAATAATGATCAAAATGAACTATGAGAAGTTAGAAAAATGGAATGAGGGCTTAGGAATCAAAGATTTAATGGAGAATGTGACAAGGAGATGAAGAGGGAGAGGAGAAGAGAGTTGAGGAGATGAGAGAATGAAGAATAAAATGTGTTGAATGAACGAAAGTGGCTAGGGTTCTCCTCTTGTAAATGGAGCTTAACTAAAAATGGGTATTGTGTTTAGGTGCTTTACTTATATCAAGATATTTGTGCTCAAAAAAGAAATAGGCTATGCAGTAATAAGCAACAAGGCTTGGGCAAGTTATTTTGATGAGATTGAGACTATTTGGCTTGATACTTAAATCACACAAAACATTGACCTCTTGAAAGAAATTGAATTAGGCTATATGTAATTGGATTAAAGCTTTTTTTTTTTTTTTCTTCACTTCACATTTTTTTTACTTATAAAAGTAAATAGACTTTTTTTAAAAAAAAAAAGGAAAAATGCATTGAAAAAAAATAGTTAGAAATATAGCCCGAACAAAATATGATGTCTATAATTATCCTTTTTTACATGTTTTCTATTAGAATAATGTGTTAAGCTCCCACTTTTTTGCTTGCGTATAGAAAACATGTAAAGATAAAAGTCAAATATTTTGTCCAGAAAGAAAAATATCAAATGTTGGCGTTCAAATATGTTGAGTAGCAAGGAATTTAAAACATGTAGGGCTTTATAAATTGGTAGGAACTTTAAATTGGCATAAAATGTAAATTGGCAAAGAACTTAAATTGATTGGAAATTGAAAATTGACTGGAAATTATAAATTGGCAGAAAACTGTAAATTTGTAGGAAATTGTAAATTGTAAATTGGCGAGATATTATAAATTGGCTGGAAATTATTTTGGCAAAAAATTTAAAATAAGGATGCATGATATGCAAGAAAATTATATGAATGGCGAATGCCTGAAATGATAATAAGATAGTGGGTCAAAGCCCAAAATGTTGTGGAAAATAAAACAGTGTGTTAGAGCCCAAAAAAATAAAGGAATAAAAATAGTGGGTTAGAGCCCATGCTTAAATCACTACAAGAAAACACATGATTTCTTATGGAATATAATTCCAAGGGAAATTCTCATGGAATTATTGCAGACTAGCATTCAATAGGAATTTTTCGTGAGAAAATTAAATTTCTGATGGAATTTTCTCATGGAAACATTTTTCGTGGGAGTTTATTATGAAAATTTTTTTGTGAGATAATTTTATAAGAAATTCTATGAGAAAATTCTATCAGAAATTCAATTTTTTCAAAAATTTCTCATGAAGTTTTCTTACGAAAAAGTTTTATATGAGAAATATGAATTTTTCCGTGAAAAATGGAACACACCATTTCACTAAAGTTAAAATTTGGGTTTTAAAATTTCTCACGGCTTGTTATCCATGAGAAATTTATAATGTTATAACTCATCAAAGCCCCATTTCCTCTTCTTATTTCACCAAGTTTTGCACTATTCTCTCTTCCCCTCCACCTATCTTCCTTTCCTCATCTCTCCAAAACCCCATACCGCCATACGCATACCTCCCTCTCTCAATCTCTCCCAACTCACTCCAAACATCTCTCTACTCCTACATTCACCACAAATTTCTTCCATCTACATTCCTCATCCACCTTCATACCCACATTCAAGCTCCAAGAGGCATACACTTCCATCCATGGCAATAATGGGTTTTGGCTTGTTCAACAACTTGTAAGTACTCTTTGCTTTTAATTGATGAAATTCTCCTTTTACATTGTCTTAGACTACTATTTGTGTATGATCTTTGGCCATTTGGAGGGATACAACAACTATTTGAAGGGCAGAGATTATGGTTAGCACATATTGCCAACAAGGTGTTTGATGAAATTCCCCAAAGACAACAACCAGTAGTCAAATGCGGTCACCTCCTAGTCTAGAGGATCTCTTTGTGCATGGTGACTCATTCAAGGTAACTTGCATGACCAAATGAAGTTTATCATTGAAAAATGCAAAGTGCCTGTCCTTGCAAGGGTGATGCTCTCCTATCTTGGCTAAATTTGCTTGAGTGTTTATGTGCTTGACTTTCATTTCGTGTTATACATTATGCTTTCTAAGATTTGGGCAGCTTTCATGCCGCTTTTGGAGCACGACTTCGGGACATAGTTGAGGGCTCCCCATGTGCATGTTGACATCCCCCTTGGCACTACTTTTTCTCATTGCTAAATATTGTGGTGATTAGCTTTGAATTGTTTGTCCTTACTTGACTTATGCTTTCGTGGACCACTCTCAGTTGCTCATATGTAGTCCTGAGTAGACACTTGCCTAAGGAGAAGCTAGGGAAAACGCACCAGGAGCATATTTTTGTAACTTGTGTTGAAGGCAATTTTGTCAACTCTGTGCCAAATCCTTGGAAAAATCAATTATTATAGTGCAAAATAGCTAGAAAATTGGCTCTACATTTGTTTATTTTGTTGGGATTTTTCTGTTTTGTTCTAACTCTAGGGTTGAGAAATTTTATTAATTTAGAGTTAGTTTCTTATAGTAATCACTGCTTGAGTTAGTTTCTTTTAGATTGTAAAATGTGTAAAGTCTAAGATCAAACTCTATAAAGTTTATTTAAATGTGATAATGTATGATTTTTTGTTAACTTTTCTTTGAATTTTTGTTTTTTTTTTGTAATTTCTTTAGTATTGATATAAGAAATCAGCAGGAAAAAAAAACTTGAGAAATTTCTCCTGGAAAAAAAAATTGTAAGAAATTCCGCAAGAATTTTTTTTTTTTCAATATTTCTCACTTGCAAAAGTAAGTCTGTGAGAAATTTCTTGGGAAATTTTTTCACGAAACATAATTCCATGAGAAATTTGGTTTTTCACACGAGTTTTTCTCGTGCCCAAAATCCATGAGAAACCTGTTTCTCACGAAATTTTGGGTAATTTCTCACAAATTTTATCTGTGAGAGAATGCCTATTTTCTTGTAGTGAATTAAAGACATTGAATTTGAAAAGTACAAGTTGCTCGCTCATTCAAAATTTGCCCCAGTTTGGGTTTAGTCCAAGAGATTACTTTATGTATGGGATTTTGTCCATACTATTCCTTCACAAGGATCATGACAATGCTTTAAGCCAGTCCTTCAATTGCTAATGCTTGTCATGTCAACTGAGTAAGAAATACTCTTATTTTAGTTAACAAAAATTATTGAAATGAATCATGCATTCAAGAAAGGACAGAGTGGTGAAGAAATGATTGAGATGAGATAAGACCTATGCCCCTTGTTTTATGCAAATGAACTTGTCAATGACAAAGTTGTGCAAGAAATGAATTTTGTGCAGCCAAAATTTACCCCAGTGTCAAGCACTGGAGAGGATCATGGAGGCAAAAGTTAGAACATAGAGCCCTTATTTCAATGGTTATGACAACTTGCAAATTTGAAGAATGAAAATTTGCTCCAATTTGAGGATTCAAATATATTCTCTTTGAGGGTCATGCAATTGATACAAAAGAGATTTTTCTTGAGTTAAACTTGACCTTAGTTTCATTTTCATTTTTGTTTTTGAAAACCAAAATTTTTCCTTAGTTTACGATGCAAGCAAATTAATCCTTAAGGAGGTCATTAAAATCTTGTAATTGGGTCTTAGGGCAAAAAGGCTTTTATTTTGAAATAAAAGAATAAAGGCTTAAAATTTGATTTTGTCCCTTACATTATTTTTCCATTTTCTTCAATGCCTAACTCTAATAAGTTTTTATGCCAACATCGTTTACCAAGAGGATTCTTGATTGGAATTATCAATGTTCCAATTAAATTAAACCAAATCCCCTAAACAGAATGCAATATAGGGATAATCTGGGAAGTCTCTCAAGGAATGCAATAGCTAATTGACAATTTCAAGATTAAGAACAGAAGATTTTTGAATAGAATCTATATTACCAAATTGTAAAATGCAAAATTAAACAAAGATTAATTTAGTTAATTAAAAACGTAACCTAGCTAGACATCCTTCAATAACCGCTTTGATTCATCCTAGATTAACATGAGTAATGAAGTCCTAATGCACAACACTACTAATTGAGTTTAATCACAATTGAAATCTCTAATTATGACTAATTGATCCTACTAAGTTATCAATCAAGATTCGATTAACCACATGCAATCATAAAGACTAAGCAATTAGTGGATAAATCTAATAACCGAACATCAATTAGCATAGGATAGCTTCTTTGAATTCTGACCATAGATTAAAAATTAATCAATCTAAATTCTGTTTCGTACTTCAAAATCCATATAAATCACAAAGATCTCCATGAATCCATACAAAAACTAAAGCAAGGTAGAAATCCAAAGAAGACAGAATTGCATTAAGTTTAATCCAATTAAGTGCAGAATCTTAAAATCTAACCAATTAATTTAGGAGTCTTAGCTAGGTTATAAGTGTTCTACTTCTCCATGGTCATGAAATCCAAGCTCCAATGGAGGAAGAAAGCCATGGTTCAGTGAGTTACAAAATTTACAAGAGAAGGAAGAAAAACTGTCTAAAAACTAGAATAGTTTGAATGAATAAAACACTGCCTCCTTTAACCTAATTATAAACCCCTAATTACAATGCATACCCAAATTACCTCTAGGTTAGGTTTAAACCTCTGGACCTCAGCTTCAAATGGGCCTCGGTTTGGGCCTTATTGGGCTTGAAATGAGGAAGTTAATCCCAAATCTCTTCACAAAGGTCCAATCCCAGTTCCAGGATCTCGGTTTTGACTTCCGGGTACTGAACGTTCGAATTGGCCTTGGAGGTCTGAATGAAAGTTGTAGACAATTCTCTTAGCTTTCCTACAAGGTAAGATTCAAAATTTTAGACATTCAGAACTAAAGATATACTCGAAATACAGAACAGTGTCAAAAATCTAATAATGCTGAAGAAAACAATTAAGCCCAATATGAACCCAAACTTATGAAATAAGGTCAAGCCCACTCAATTAAGCATTAAAAGAGATTTAAGAAGCTAGAAATGAGGGATAATTACTACATACAAAGTGTGATTATCAATTCTCATGGGTTATGACACGGCTTTGAAGGGGTATAAGATGTGACTAATGAAAGAAATGATATAAAGGCCCAAACATTTGATGTTGGAACAACAATGTGAATCTTGCTTTTGACAATTTTTGGTCTTCTAGTTTTTCATTTTCTTGTCACTTGGATTGCCTTTCCTATTTCTCAACCATTTGGAAGGAATACTTTTGTTTATTCTCTTTTTTTTTTTTTTTTTTTTTATTTGTCTCTCTTTTTGGGAAAGAATTTTATTACCTTTTGAAGTTTTTTTTTTTTTGGAGAGTTTTCCTCTCTTTTGCATTTCCTTTTCATTTTTACTTTTCTTGGCAAGTTCATTGAGATTTCAAAGACATCTTTTGCAAGTTTATTCTCATTGTACCCCAAGTATGATTCTCATCAAGTGTGAAGAAAAATTTAAAGCTCAAAGTAGTTTGATAAGGGATATGATGTGTTTGGATAAAAAAAAGAAAATCATCATTCTTGACATTTGAATGTTGTCATGAAAGCTTATTGGAGTTCTAACTTTCCCAAGGGAGTTCATGAATCAGGGAATTATGAAATGACCTACATCTTCAAGCTCAAAGGGGTAACTAAGGATACTTTACAATGTTTGGGAGAACAAAGAATACCACTGATCATTGAAACAATTTACTTGAAAACATATTTTATTATGAGTTCTTGAATTTCCATCATTCTTAACTTTATCATCTTTGCATCAATTGCAACTCCTCAAAGGAAAGACTCATGAATATTTTTTTTTTCTATTTTATTTCTGAAGGATTTTGAAGGGAATAAATTGAAAGACCCAAAAAGATGTAGAATAGGGAAAAAGAATGAATAAAAATGCATGAATACTGCATTAATGAAGTCAAATAAAATAATATCCAAATGCAACGTAATCTCCACCAGCCTTGGACTTCAACTAATTAGAGTATGATTGACATGACAAATATTTAACAATGGAAGAGAAGACTTAAAGCAAGTCAAAACTCATCTTTAGAGTGATGAAGAGATTTTGAGCACTAAACCTTTTTTTTTTTTATAAAAAAAAATCCTTTTGTGAGACAAAATTTGATTGGGCTCCTTTTCTTTGAACAAGACAATGTTGAAAACATTTTCAACCAAATAAAAATAAAAAAGTAAGATGAATGAAAAAGAAAAATACATGCATGACATACAAATGAAAAAAAAACTCACAAGACTTGGGTTTAGGACAGATGACATGAGAATGCTTTTTGTTGTTGTTTTTTTTTTTTCTTATGAAAATGTTTTACAAAGTACAATGAGCTATTGACCCTCCTATGTTCAAAGTGAATGCAATAAGATGATGTGAAATGCTAAGGTAAAAGAACACATGAATGCATTGGAAGGCTTATTAGAAAGGAAGTGAGCCAAAAAGCCTATCTCTTACATGGAAAATGGAATGCATGCAAATGCAAATGAAGAAGAAAAATACAGAGGATGTTTTCTAGCAGAAAAATTTTCAAAAGATAAATGAGGCTTAGGGCCTCCCTTTTATTCAAACCAAAAAGTGTGAATATGTAAAGAAACATAGAAAAAAAAATGACTTGCACCATAAAATTTTATTTATGAGAAAAGAGGTGTTGGACTTCTTATTTTAATGCGGGAAAATGTGAGAGATAACAAAAAGAAAAACTTCCCTATTGTCCTATGATTAGGCCAAAATCTTAGGGTTAAGAATTTCAAACTTAGTAGTCAAGATCTAATCTTACACAGGTAAGCTTCTAAGCATATACTAACTGTGCATGGTTTCATGGTGGGTCTAATGTCCTACACAGCTAAAGAGATGAACTCTCATGTTTACCCATGTTAGTAGAATGAGACGTGATATGAGCAGAAGCTTTCGTGTAAGCTGCCAAAGCATATATTTTTGGTAACAACATTAGATTACCTTCTAATCCTAGGAAAACCTGGGGCTTAGGTATAAAGCCAAAAGTGTGTGAGGTAGCAGTGTTGGTATACTGTGTGTGTGGAGAAGCAAACAAACATCATCCTACATCTATCTAGTTGCAAGAGAAAACACATAATATATCTGCAATAGAAAATAACTATTTACAAATGCATAAATAAATAAACAACAAAGTACAAATACAAATGAATTATAAACAAAATTATATAACATAAAATAAAAAAAAAGGAAAAAAGAAATACAAACGGCCATATTAAATTTGCATAACTAATTTCTTAGGTTTGACTCTTTAACCATCCCCAGTGGAATCGTCAAACTGTCACAACGTAGCCGCGACACAGATGGCAAAATTAAGAAAAAAGATTATTAGTTTTCACATAAAACTTGGAGTCACCACCAATTATTTTTAGAAATAGGGAAACAACTGAAAAATATATATATTTTTTTTTAAATAAAATTGGTCTAAGAACTAGAGAGAGCTCAAAAGTCTAATTGTGTATGAGGAAGGTGTTAGGCACCCCATAACACCTGTCTAAAAAACGGTTACCTAAAATTAATTGTACAAACTAGTTATGACCAACAATGTATTTGTATTATCCCTAAACAGTTAACATGCATATATACAGATAAATAAGAAAATGGATGAATGCAAAAAATGTCCCAAATCAGCTTCAATGCCTCTCCTAACAAAAGTATGGAGCTTTGTGAGCCAATGGGTGACATGAGTCGTTATTATGCTATATAAGAGAATACAAAATTAGAAACGAAATGATCCTTTTTGTTTTTTAGGGAGGAATTTATTTGAAATCTGACTTGACTTACTTCCTCTGCAAGCTCCTAAGTACCCTAATTAGGGATCAATGCCTTCGTAGTTTGTAACAAAGGAAACATTTTCTTTTAAATTTCTTTCACATGTTTTTGTTCTTTTCTTTTGTTTATATAAAATGAAGAAATTAAATTAATGCAAGAAACCAAAGGACAAAGTTTTCAAAAAATGAATCATTATAGTCTTCCATTGCTCTCAAATAAGGATTTGAACATTCATACAAATAATAAAATATCAAATATTCTAGAAATGACAAAAAGCAATTAAAGTGAAAATTAAACATGCTATCCATGCAACTAACGAATCCTAATCCTTCCACCCGTTTATCAAATAAAGCGTTTTCAAGGTGGCGCTGAAACATGCTATGCATGCACCTATGACAGATAGAGTGGGCCACCCCATATGTAGGTGGATCGCCCTATCCTTTCATGATAAGTAATGAGCCTATGGAGACTAATCGGTGGATATAAGTCTCTAAGATTAATGCAAATGCATAACCTAATTAAAATGCATGATCCAAATATAACATAGTATGAAGAGTGGCCAAGCCTCATTGAGTGCTTCAAGTTTCTATCCTTTCAATTTGCCAAGCTCCAGAAGCATGTGTGCTATCCAAGATTTTCCTCCATATAAGCTCAAAGAGTGTGCATAAAAACTATGCAACAAACAAGTTAATCAAAACAAAATTATTTACATGCATTTGATATGGTGAAATTATCATAGTTCTAGCTGAAGTTATAATCAAAGCAAGAATGTTGCCAAAAACAGAGCAAATAAAGAACCTGACAACCAGCCTCTATTTTTTCATTTTTTGGGAAAAACAGGATATGAATTATCAACAAAGTAAGCATATTGATGCAAATGTACATGTATAAACTTCCAAATGGCTTTGGAATCATGCAAAAGGCACTTGTGAAGCTCAAGTTATGCCCAAAATATCATGGAAATGTTAGAAATCAAAATGGCAGAAATTAATATGAATTTTATGATTTTTCTGGGCTTAATACATGTGGAATTTGGTAACAAAGCCTATACCATTTGAGATATATATGTCTTAGCTTTCCAAATAATTTAGAATTGCATCAATCCCCTTTGTGTAACTTGAGTTATGAATAAAACAATGTCCAAAGGTCAAAAACCGAGAATGCAGAATTTGAAAGTTCAACCAACTATGTTCGCAAAAATTTTGGGATTAGTTGACTTTAAATCCCTCAAATCAAATTACATCTTTGATCAGATTGAGGTTAAGACTATTGGGCTTGATACTTAAATCACAAAAAACATTGGCCTCTTGAAAAAAAATTGAATTAGGCTATAGGCAATTGATTAAAGCATCTTTTTTTTTTTTCACTGCACATTTTTTTTACTCTTTTTTTAACTTATAAAAGTAAATAGACTTTTTTTTTAAGAAAAAAGAAAAATGCATTGGAAAAAAAAAATTCTTAAATCAAGACTCCAAGTAAAAATTGAAAAGATAAAAAAAATTAAATAATTTTGTACATTTTTTTTTAATTTTTCAGCTACATTTAGAAATACAGCCCGAAAAAAATACAGTGTCTACAATAACTCTAACTTATGTATTTGATTTATAATGATTCATAGTTCAATAATATGATAGCTTGCATATAGGGAATAGTATAAAATACAAATATCTTGTTCTTCAAACACTACAAGAAAATAGGCATTTTCTCACAGATAAAATCCGTGAGAAAATGCCCAAAATTTTGTGAGAAACAAGTTTCTCATGGATACGAAGGCGAGAGAAAAATAGTCGTGACAAAAGTGATTTTTCTCAGACAGAAAATGACCATGAGAAATGTCTCACAAATTTTCATATGGAGAAACTATATAGCGCATGAGAACTTGTCACGCATGAGTCTATGAGTTTCTCACAGATTTATGTCCGTGAGAAATTATCACTGAGTTACTCCCATGAGAAATTCCGTGAGAGTTGCCTTTTTTTTTTTAAGCTTAGAAATGTGTAATTTTTTTAAATAATTAATTATTAGTTTCAATGAAAAGTATTATATATAAAAACCATTAAATTTTATTAATGAAATGTAATTACAATTTATAAATGTTATACAATGAAAGAATAAAAAAAGTACACTACAATATATACACTAAACCCTAATCTCACATGTCGTCATCTCCCAAGTCCTTAGCTGAGTCATCATCATCATCAGCCAGGGGTTGTGGTGTCGCATCGAATGTCCCACTATGACCCTATTGCAGTAGCTACAATAACATTGTACCAACTGCTTTATCGACGTGTCAGATCCCTTAAGAGCTTAGACCAACAACACCAGCTGGTGGAGCTCTTGCATCTCTTGTGACATGGCTGTCATCTAGGAAAAAAACCTCCGACATCTGAGGATGTACTGGATTGGAGGGCTGGGAACCCTATGGTTGGGCCGAGTGATGAGCTGCCGAGGCTCCTCAAATTAATTAAGTTTAAGGTCGGTTACCTAGCTTTTTGCAGCAAGGGGTAGCCCTAAGTCGAACCTAAGGATTGTTCTATTTGGTGAATCATATTGAAAAGCATGTAAACAGAGGGGGTTTTGTTTGGTTTAAGTACTTGACAGAAAATAATTGTAAGTGGTAACTTAAAGGAAAACAACAAATCCAATCCTTAACTGATTCTGATTTTGATTCATCCTTGATTTCTAATGATCCATTCAATTATTAACCATGTTCTTGGCCTTTAAAACATATCAAGACGCCTCTCAATGTTCTATGGATGTCCACTGGTTAAGCAACCAGAATTCGGATTCAACAAGGGACTAAATGAATTAAGCAAACATTCAAGTCTAGTTTTACCTAAGTCCATGATCCAGCCAAGGTGATTAATCCATCCAAAAGCTCAGAAACATTAATCAACCATACAATCCTCTTTTATCACATGCAATTAAGCAATCACACATGAAGATCCAAATTCGAATTAAGCAATTCAAACAGAATATTTCAAAGGATTGAAAGAAGCAGATTAATCATTGAATGAATAACAACAACTCATAATCTCAAAACCAATAATCAGAACAGCCAAAACCTGGATTGATTGATGAATTAGCCCTCCATGAACAAGAGAAGCTAAGTTCTTACAAAATATCTAAGAGAAAACTTAAGAGCTAAGGAAAGACTAGAAAGCTGTCTAAAATATCTAAAACTTGATTATGAATTTCGGCTGCCCCCCTCTTGCTGATATAGACCTCCAATTTTACATGCACACCCAAATTGCCCTTAGGGCACACTTGTTCCCATGGGCCTTAGCTTCAATTGGGCTTTGGTTTGGGCCCATTTGGACTTGTCATGAGGAAGTTAGGCCCATTTAAGTGGCAGAAGGTGTCTGGAACCGTCAGCTAACTTGCACAGCAAATAAGACCATCTTCCACATAAAATATGGTGAACCGGTCTTCATATCAATTGAAGCTCTGTCTGTTAGCTTTCCAATGGTACCAGTTTCAGGTCCATATGACATCTACAACTCAAGTTATGACCCAAATACTGCATGTAGGTCAGGATCCTGCGACAGCATGTCTTCTCTGGCTTCCAGGCTGCATATGACCTTCTGAACGTCCGAATTAGCTTTGGAGCCCTGAAAGAAAGTTGTAGACAATTCTCTCAGCTTTCCAACAAGGTATGACTCGGAATTTTTGGACATCCAGAACTCAAGATATGCCTGAAACACAGAGACAGCATATAATGCCCAGTATTGCTGGAAATTGCAATTAAGCATAAATGGATCCTAAGTCATGAAATGAGGTCTAAGTCTATGCAATTCAGCCCAAAAGAGGTTTAAAAGACTAAGTATGAGGAATAACTATTGTATAAAAAGTGTGTTCATCAAATTCCCCCACACTTAGCTTTTGCACGTCTCGGGCAAACTAAAATTCCAAAACTAAGAAAAGCAAGAATAAGGAAACAAAAACAAATTTTTAAAAACTAAAGGATCATCTCCCAATAATATTTAAGATATGCAGAAGTTCATACCACAAGTAAGATAAGCAATTAAAGATTCAAGGAAGTCACAGCATTCATGAAATAAAATTTCTTCTCATCCAAAATCAACAAACAAGGTAACTTCAATTGGAAAGCATAAGTTAAGAATGATAGATCCTCACAAGATACACTCTCAATCCCTCAAGTGTTTAGAAATTAGGTACTCCACTCAATCAAACTCATGAAGAGATGCACTACCATAAGCTTGCTTATCTTCTATTTCTCCACTACTCAAACAAATGCACACACAAATCAAGAGGACTTTATTTAAGGTTGTAATAAGGCCAAGGGTAAAGGTAAAGGAATGAATGAAGATGGATATCACAAAGTAAAAACTCAAAGAGAATAAGAGAACATTGGAGAGGAACTCAAATGACAACCATTAAATTCCAAGTGTGTAAAGCATATTCTCCTTTTGTGCACATATTCCTTTTCCTTTTCTTTTCCTTTTTCACAATTCTGATTTTTTTTTTTTTTTTCAGAACCAATTGGCTCTTTTTTTTTTTTCTTTCTTTCTTTCTTTCACATAATACTTTGCACATTAGGATTCACAACCTCCACACTTGTACTATTAATTACCCACAAGCATAAGAGCTCCTCTAAGACAATGAACCAATGCTCTCCCATTCCCTAAGGTAAGGTAACAACATGGTATTTTGTACATAGGCATATAATGAGCTAATATCAAAGATAGGCAAATAGGCTCAATAGGGGTAATCAAAGGGAAATAATACAAGGTTGGCTATTTGGCAAAGTGGCTAAATCAAGAAAGAATGCCTCAATCATGTTCATGTATGCAAATGAAAATGTAGCCTCAAAAAGAATCAAGCAAGTTCTAGAGTTAACAAATTCCATGAGTGAAATCACACAAGAAGGAAAAAGAATGGCACAAATGCCAAATCCATTCATCAAAAGACTCAAAACTCACAAGGCATGTATCTATCAAACTTAATCATCAATCCAACATCTAAAACCAAGCATGTGAAAAATGACAAATTCTATAACATCATTGGAAGGTAATTAAAACAGAAAAATGACAACAAAAACAGAAAAAACAGCAAGAACAACAAACAGAAAAAATTAACACAGAAAACAACAAATTTACAGAAATAGTAAAGTAATCAACTAAACTAATCAACTAACCTAATCAACTAAACAGAAAACACCTAATCAACTAAACAGAAAACAATAAAGCAACTAAACTATATACAGAAATCCCTCCCCCACACTTAAATTTTACATTGTCCTCAATGTAAAAAAACGTCAAAAAGTATCAACAGATGACAAGTAATAACAAGCAGTCACATAAGGACAAGTAAAGTAAAAGAGAGAGAAGAAACATCCTTATCAGGGGAGGTAGATGGCATCGTGCAAGTGGACCTCCTCCATTGTGTCCTCCTGAGCGCCCTCATAAAATGGCTTGAGGCGATGCCCGTTCACCTTGAAAGCCTTGCTGGTGGACTCACTCGCTATCTCCACTGCACCATAAGGGAAAACCTTGGTGACAATAAACGGGCCAAGCCATCGAGAACGGAGCTTGCCAGGCATGAGCTTTAAGCGAGAGTTATACAGGAGAACTTTCTGGCCAGCAGAGAACTCCTTCCTCAGCACCATGTTATCATGGAACCGCTTGGTCTTTTCCTTGTAAAGGCGGGAGCTCTCATAGGCATCCAAACGAAGCTCCTCAAGCTCTTGGAGGTGAAGCTTTCTCTGGGCCTCGGCTTGACTCAGATCAAGGTTGCACTGCTTGACCGCCCAATAGGAAACAGAAAAATGACAACAAAAACAGAAAAAACAGCAAGAACAACAAGCAGAAAAAATTAAAACAGAAAACAACAAATTTACAGAAATAGTAAACTAATCAACTAACCTAATCAACTACACAGAAAACACCTAATCAACTAAACAGAAAACAATAAAGCAACTAAACTATATACAGAAATCCCTCCCCCACACTTAAATTTTACATGTCCTCAATGTAAAAACTTCAAAAAGTATTAACAGATGACAAGTAATAACAAGCAGTCACATAAGGACAAGTAAAGTAAAAGAGAGAGAAGAAACATCCTTATCAGGGGAGGTAGATGGCATCGTGCAAGTGGACCTCCTCCACTATGTCCTCCTGAGCGCCCTCATAAAATGGCTTGAGGCGGTGCCCGTTCACCTTGAAAGCCTTGCTGGTGGACTCACTCGCTATCTCCACTGCACCATAAGGGAAGACCTTGGTGACAATAAACGGGCCAAGCCACCGAGAACGGAGCTTGCCAGGCATGAGCTTTAAGCGAGAGTTATACAAGAGAACTTTCTGGCCAGCAGAGAACTCCTTCCTCAACACCATGTTATCATGAAACTGCTTGGTCTTTTCTTTGTAAAGGTGAGAGCTCTCATAGGCATCCAAACGAAGCTCCTCAAGCTCTTGGAGGTGAAGCTTTCTCTGGGCCCCGGCTTGACTCAGATCAAGGTTGCACTGCTTGACCGCCCAATAGGCCTTGTGCTCAAGCTCCACTGGAAGGTGGCAGGCCTTGCCAAAAACGATCCGGTAAGGAGACATCCCAATAGGTGTCTTAAAAGCAGTCCGGTATGCCCACAGAGCATCCTCAAGTCGCAAACTCCAGTACTTCCGACTAGGTTGGACAGTCTTCTCCAAGATACGCTTGATTTCCCTGTTGGAGACTTCAGCTTGCCCATTGGTCTGAGGGTGGTAAGGAGTGGAAACCTTATGCATGACGCCATATTTCTTCATTAAAGCCGCCATGGTCCGGTTGCAGAAATGCGAACCCTGATCACTGATGATGGCCCTAGGAATGCCAAATCTGCAGAAAATGTTTGATCTAACAAAATCCACAACAACTTTAGAATCATCAGTACGGGTGGCTTTCGCCTCCACCCACTTAGACACATAGTCCACAGCAAGTAAAATGTAAACAAAACCAAAAGAAACAGGAAAAGGGCCCATAAAGTCAATACCCCAGACATCAAAAATCTCACAGAATAACAAAGGCTGCTGGGGCATCTCATGCCTATGGGAAATGTTCCCGGTTCTCTGACATTGTTCACAAGATTTACAAAATATATGTGTATCCCTAAATAAAGTGACCCAATACAATCCAGAGTCTAAGACCTTCCTAGCTGTACGTTGAGGACCAAAATGGCCACAACATGCAAATGTATGGCAAAAGCTAAGAACAGACTGAAACTCATTATCAGGCACACATCTCCTAATAATTTTATCACTACAAAATTTCCAGAGATAGGGATCATCCCACACATAATATTTCGCCTCACTCTTTAACTTGTCTATTTGGGCACGTGTGAGGTGTGAGGGCAAAGCATTGGCAGCTAGATAATTTACAAGATCTGCATACCATGGAAACTCACCATGCAGCCTTAACAGCTGCTCGTCAGGAAAGGAATCCTGAATGGGCAGTAGATCAGGATCTCGCGCTATGCGGCTGAGGTGGTCAGCAACCAGGTTCTCAGCTCCACTCTTATCGCGGATCTCCACATCAAACTCTTGAAGCAGCAGCATCCACCTAATCAGTCGTGGCTTGGCATCCGGTTTCTTCAAGAGATACCTCAAAGTTGTATGATCTGAAAACACCACAACCTTAGAATCTATCAAATAAGACCTGAACTTATCTAATGCAAAAACAATAGATAAAAGTTCTTTTTCAGTGGTGGTGTAATTCGCTTGAGCAGCATCCAGAGTTCTCGAAGCATAGTAAACCACATGAGCGACTTTGGCCACTCGCTGCGCCAAGACAGCTCCCAAGGCATAGTTCGAAGCGTCGCACATCAGCTCGAATGGGAGTGTCCAATCAGGTGGCTGAATGACAGGGGTACTGGTGAGAGCTAGCTTCAGGCGGTTGAAAGCTTCTTTGCACTTCTGGTCGAACAGAAACTCCACATCTTTCTGCAGAAGGCTAGACAGCGGAATGACTATCTTGCTGAAGTCTCTGATAAAGCGCCGGTAGAAACCTGCATGTCCAAGAAAGGATCGCACTTCCCGCACGCATGTGGGGTAAGATAAAGCAGTTATGACATCTATTTTAGCAGGATCTACCTCAACCCCTTTTCTAGATACTACATGGCCTAAAACTATACCTTGCTCTACCATGAAATGAAACTTTTCAAAATTTAAGACAAGGTTAGTCTCAATGCAGCGATGTAGTACTCTAGCTAAACTACTCAAACAGTCATCAAAAGAAGAACCATAAACAGTAAAATCATCCATAAACACCTCCATGCACTCCTCTAAAAAATCAGAGAATATACTTACCATGCACCTCTGGAAGGTACCAGGGGCATTGCAAAGGCCGAAAGGCATCCGCCGGTAAGCAAATGTGCCGAAGGGACAGGTAAAAGTGGTCTTCTCTTGATCCTCCGGTGCTATATGAATCTGGAAGTACCCAGTGTAGCCATCCAGGAAGCAGTAATGCAATTTCCCAGCTAACCGCTCCAGCATTTGATCGATGAACGGCAGGGGGTAATGATCCTTCCTGGTAGCTTGATTCAGCCTCCTATAATCGATGCAGACCCGCCAGCTGTTCTGCACTCGGGTAGGCAGCAACTCGTTGTTCTGGTTGGCCACCACTGTCACCCCGGATTTCTTCGGGACGACCTGCACTGGGCTCACCCAAGTGCTGTCAGAGATAGGATAAATGATGCCAGCTTGCAGAAGCTTGGTCACCTCCTTCTTTACTACATCCAGGATGAGAGGGTTTAATCGCCTCTGGGGCTGCCGCACTGGTTTAGTGCCATCTTCAAGTAATATGCGATGCTACCGTCCAGCCAATGGCTCGCTTATGCTCTCGAAGAATGCACAGCAATCTTTCCTCTTGCTCAGGAAGTAAATTGTTGGCCACAATTACTGGAAGCTGCTCTGCAGAGGCCAAATACGCATACTTCATATGCTTAGGCAGAGGCTTCAGCTCTAGCTTGGGTGGCTGCACTGCAGAGGGCAGAAATCTGGGTGGCTGTATGTCAATCTCTGCAGACTGAATCTCCTCCTGAACAGCAGCTGCTGCCAGCTTTGGGGAACCAGAGTTATCATCACGTAGAAAGGTAGAGATCTCAGCACAAATAGCACAGCCAGAATCACTGTCACAATTAGCACAAGATTGACACTGAATAGAATCATCAAAACCAGCCAAATCAGGTAAGTCAGCACACANAGACTAAGTATGAGGAATAACTATTGTATGAAAAGTGTGTTCATCACACATCAATGTGAAAGACAGCATGCTCATCCATGGGATGCTTCATAGCATCAAAAATGTTGAACTGCACAACAGATTCGCCAAACTCCATCGATAGAGTTCCTGCATACACATCAATCTTAGTCCGCGCAGTCTTGAGGAATGGTCTGCCCAGAATGAGTGGAGCCTTGCTGGATTGTGACTGTCCTTCCATCTCCAGAATGTAGAAATCTGTTGGAAAGATCAGCTCATCAACTCTGACCAACACATCTTCAATCAACCCAGCTGGATAAGCACTGCTCCTGTTGGCTAGCTGTATCACAACTCCTGTGGCATTCAAGGGTCCAAGCCCGATGGAACTGAAAACAGACATAGGCATGACATTGATCGAAGCGCCTAGAATCCTGAATGGGCAGTGGATCAGGATCTCGCTCTATGCGGCTGAGGTGATCAGCAACTAGGTTCTCTGCTCCACTCTTGTCGCGGATCTCCACATAAAACTCTTGAAGCAGCAACATCCACCTAATCAGTCGTGGCTTGGCATCCGGTTTCTTCAAGAGATACCTCAAAGCTGTATGATCTGAAAACACCACAACCTTAGAATCTATCAAATAAGACCTGAACTTATCTAATGCAAAAACAATAGATAAAAGTTCTTTTTCAGTGGTGGTGTAATTCGCTTGAGCAGCATCCAGAGTTCTCGAAGCATAGTAAACCACATGAGGAACTTTGGCCACTCGCTGCGCCAAGACCGCTCCCAAGGCATAGTTCGAAGCGTCGCACATCAGCTTGAATGGGAGTGTCCAATCAGGTGGCTGAATGACAGGGGTACTGGTGAGAGCTAGCTTCAGGCGGTTGAAAGCTTCCTTGCATTTCTGGTCAAACAGAAACTCCACATCTTTCTGCAGAAGGCTAAACAGCGGAATGGCTATCTACGACTTCAGAGACTATTTCGCGGCCAAGAAACCTGCATGACCAAGAAATGATCGCACTTCCCGCACGCATGTGGGGTAAGATAAAGCAGTTATGACATCTATTTTAGCAGGATCTACCTCAACCCCTTTTCTAGATACTACATGGCCTAAAACTATACCTTGTCCTACCATGAAATGGCATTTTTCAAAATTTAAGACAAGGTTAGTCTCAATGCAGCGATGTAGTACTCTAGCTAAGCTACTCAGACAGTCATCAAAAGAAGAACCATAAACAGTAAAATCATCCATAAACACCTCCATGCACTCCTCTAAAAAATCAGAGAATATACTAACCATGCACCTCTGGAAAGTACCAGGGGCATTGCAAAGGCCGAAAGGCATCCGCCGGTAAGCAAACGTGCCGAAGGGACATGTAAAAGTGGTCTTCTCTTGATCCTCTGGTGCTATATGAATCTGGAAGTACCCAGTGTAGCCATCCAGGAAGCAGTAATGTGATTTCCCAGCTAACCGCTCCAGCATTTGATCGATGAACGGCAGGGGGTAATGATCCTTCCTGGTGGCTTGATTCAGCCTCCTGTAATCAATGCAGACCCGCCAGCTATTCTGCACTCGGGTAGGTAGCAACTCGTTGTTCTGGTTGGCCACCACAGTCACCCCGGATTTCTTTGGAACGACCTGCACTGGGCTCACCCAAGTGCTGTCAGATATAGGATAAATGATGCCAGCTTGCAGAAGCTTGGTCACCTCCTTCTTTACTACATCCAGGATGAGAGGGTTTAATCGCCTCTGGGGCTGCCGCACTGGTTTAGCGCCATCTTCAAGTAATAGGCGATGCATGCATGTAGATGGACTAATGCCAGGAATATCTGCTAATGTCCAGCCAATGGCTCGCTGATGCTCTCGCAGAATGCACAGCAATCTTTCCTCTTGCTTAGGCAGTAAATTGTTGGCCACAATTACTGGAAGCTGCTCTGCAGAAGCCAAATACGCATACTTCAGATGCTTAGGCAGAGGCTTCAGCTCTAGCTTGGGTGGCTGCACTGCAGAGGGCAGAAATCTGGGTGGCTGTATGTCAATCTCTGCAGACTGAATCTCCTCCTGAACAGCAGCTGCTGCCAGCTCTGGGGAACCAGAGTTATCATCACGTAAAAATGTGGAAATCTCAGCACAAATAGCACAGCCAGAATCACCGTCACAATCAGTGCAAGATGGGCACTGAATAGAATCATCAAAACCAGCCAAATCTGGTAAGTCAGCGTCAGCACATATATCATGGTAAACATCCTCAACCAGATCATCAATCACATCAATGTGAAAGACAGCATGCTCATCCATGGGATGCTTCAGAGCATCAAAAATGTTGAACTGCACAACAGATTCACCAAACTCCATGGATAGAGTTCCGGCATACACATCAATCTTGGTCCGCGCAGTCTTGAGGAATGGTCTGCCCAGAATGAGTGGAGCCTTGCTGGATTGTGACTTTCCTTCCATCTCCAGAATGTAGAAATCTGTTGGAAAGATCAACTCATCAACTCTGACCAACACGTCTTCAATCAACCCAGCTGGATAAGCACTGCTCCTGTTGGCTAGCTGGATCACAACTCCTGTGGCATTCAAGGGTCCAAGCCCGAGGGAACTGAAAACAGACATAGGCATGACATTGATCGAAGCGCCTAGATCTAGCATGGCATGCTCGAACTTGGAATTGCCTATAACACAGGGGATTGTGAAAGTCCCTGGATCCTTGCACTTCTGAGGCATAGGTTGAATAAGGGCTGAGACATTCTGACTCATGCTAATCCGCTCATTGCCCTTCAGCCTCCTCCTCTGGGTGCACAATTCCTTAAGAAATTTAGCATATCTAGGAATTTGCTTGATAGCATCCAGCAAGGGAATGTTAAACAAGGGAATGTTAACTTCCACCTTCCTAAACGTCTCCAGAAGCTCTTTATCTTTCTCTGCCTCATCTTGCTTCTTGGACAGAGTAGCTCTCTGTGGAAAGGGAAGAGCTACTGCAGGCAGCTTGATTGCAGGTGCAAGGTTGATTGGCGCAGGAACTGCTTGTTCTGCTGGTTGGGACTCACTGGCAGGTTGAGGCTCGGCTGGCTCTTGCAAGGATTTGCCAGACCTCAATGTGATAGCACTCACATTACTCCCATTTAGGTTGGGAATTGTCTGTGAAGGGAGTTTGCCAGAACCCTTGGACTGCAATTGGCTAACTGATGATGCCAATTGTCCAATCTGCGTTTCCAGATTCTGCATGGTGGACTCTGCTCTCTGCTGGAACTGGATGTTGCTAGTGGCCATTTGCTTCACCAGATCTTCCAATGAAGGCTCAGGTTTGGATGTTGACGGGTTGGCTGGCTGCATAGGCTGCTGCTGGAATGGTGGCCTGTTTTGTTGAAACTGGCCCTGCCTGGCTGGCTGAAATTGGCTCTGTTGTTGCCAAGGTTGCCTATACTGCTGCTGTTGCTGTGGCTGTTGTTGGGAGGACTGCTGTTGTGGTGCTGCAGCATTGCCATATCTGAAATTTGGATGATCCCTCCAACCAGGGTTGTAAGTGTTGGAGTACGGATCATATCTAGGCTGCTGCTGCTGTTGGTATGGGGATCGACCAGGAAAAACACCTGCTGCAGCTACAGAGGGATCCTGAAATCCAGAATCACCATCTTGCAGTGTAGGGCATGCGTCTGTAGGATGTGATGGACAAGCACAAATGCCACACACGCTTGCAGGTTGAGGGGTGGATACTTGTCGCCCCACTGCCAATTGCCTGACCAAGGAGGTCAGCTCGTCAAGTCTGTGCTCCATTCTTTGTTGGTCAGCAAATGACACACCAACTTCATTGACTCCTCTAGTGGAATGAATCATCCGAACACCAAACTGCTGGGAATTCTCTGCCATATTGGAAATTAAATCTCTGGCAGCAGCAGGTGTTTTATCCACTAATGCTCCTCCACTAGCAGAATCAATGTTACTTCTATCCGAAGGTGACAAGCCCTCATAGAAATATTGTATCAACAGCTGATCACTTATTTGGTGATGGAGGCAGCTTGAACACAGCTTTGTAAACCTCTCCCAATACTCATGCAATGTCTCCCCTGGCAGTTGCCTTATGCCACATATGTCTTTGCGAATGGCAGCAGTTCTGGATGCAGGGAAGAACTTGGCCAGAAACAGCTTCTTCATGTCATTCCAATTCCTGACCGAACCTTGTGACAAGTAAAAGAGCCAGTCTTTAGCTGCATCAGCCAGAGAGAAAGGGAATGCTCTTAACTTGATCTGCTCTTCAGAAATTCCTTGTGGCCTCATGGTGGAACAAACCACATGAAATTCCTTCAAATGCTTGTGAGGATCTTCACCTGCAAGACCATGAAACTTTGGCAGCAAGTGTATCAATCCAGACTTTAATTCAAAAGCAGTATCAATTTCAGGATATTGGATCCCTAAAGGTTGGTAAGCAACATCAGGGGTGGCCAATTCCTTAAGAGTTCTATCTCTAGGCTGCATGTTATTATTATTGTTATTTCCAGCTCTATTAGCATTATCAGCCCTATCACCTTGATTAACAACAGGATCAACAATAGGAATAACAATAGGAGTGCTAGCTTCAGCCATAGTAGGATCTAGATTATCAACAGCCCTATGTGCTCTATTACGTGTATGCAAGGTTCTCTCAATTTCAGGATCTCCTTCAAGCAATACAAAGGGAGAAGACCTAGTCATACACCATGCAAACAAGTGGCTAAATGCCTAAACACACCACAATGCACAAAAACACACAAAAACACACAAAACTGGCAGAAATAAGCTAAAACCGAAACACACCAAAAACACAAAACAAAGGTAAAAAGACACCAAAATAGGACTAGAAAAGGTATCTAAACATTTTTTAAAATTTTTCTACCACCACAGGACGAAAGGTGGATGAAAATGGAACTCAAAAATCAAATAAAAAATCTTTAAAAAATGGAAAAGTGGTCAAAACGATGGAATTTGGCTTAAAAAAGTGGACCTCACGATGTGAATTTTGTGAGTTAGGCCCTTTTCCTTCAACTGAGTAAGTCTCAGGTCAATCGGAGCTAAAAATTTCGTTTTGAACAGTAGAACCAGAAATCACTAAATCAAGCCAAACCGAAGGAAAAACAAAGGGGAAATGGTCCAAATGGCCAGAATTCACTCAATGACAATATAAAACATCTAAGGACACTTCAAATCAAGAAAAACAATGGCCACTGGCCTCAAACAGAATGGATACTTGGCAAAAAAGTTATGGAAAAAGTGGCCAAAACACTAAAAAGAACAAAAACTCAAACACAAGGGGGTGAATTAGGGGAAAGTTAAAAGTCAGTTTTACTACTAATACTACTGATTCAAAGATAGAACAATCCCCGGCAACGGCGCCAAAATTTGATGAGCTGCCGAGGCTCCTCAAATTAATTAAGTTTAAGGTCGGTTCCTAAGCTATTTGCAGCAAAGGGCAGCCCTAAGTCGAACCGTCAGCTAACTTGCACAGCAAATAAGACCATCTTTAACATAAAATATGGTGAACCGGTCTTCATATCAATTGAAGCTATGTCTGTTAGCTTTCTAATGGTACCAGTTTCAGGTCCATATGACATACACAACTCAAGTTATGACCCAAATACTTCATGTAGGTCAGGATCCTGCGACAGCATGTCTTCTCTGGATTCCAGGCTGCATATGACCTTCTGAACGTCCGAATTAGCTTTGGAGCCCTGAAAGAAAGTTGTAGAAAATTCTCTCAGCTTTCCAACAAGGTATGACTCGGAATTTTTAGACATACAGAACTAAAGATATGTATGAAACACAGAGACAGCATATAATGCCCAGTATTGCTGGAAATTGCAATTAAGCATAAATGGATCCAAAGTCATGAAATGAGGTCTAAGTCTATGCAATTCAGCCCAAGAGAGGTTTAAAAGACTAAGTATGAGGGATAACTATTATATAAAAAGTGTGTTCATCAGTGCACAATCAACATAAGTTAATGTCAAAGAAGGAAAATGTGTAAAGTTAACCACATTCCATCTTGTGTTGTTTTTTGAGAGACTTCTTCAAGATTCTACACATGGGACAAACACACACTAGAACATGAAAGATTGAAGGGATTAGTCTCAACATAAGTCTTTTTGCACAAGGATGTTAGAGTAGGCTTATGAGAAAGCAAAACTTTCTTGGACTCTCTTTTCCCAAGCTCATAATCTTTCATTTTTCATCTCTTCTTTCCACTCAATCTGCTCTCGGTTTCTCTCTCTTTTTCTTGCCTCTTGAAGGTCTTAGCCTCCACTCTCTTTTGCTCTCTCTCAAGCTCACAATCTTTTTTATCCGTATTTGATCTTCTAGAATTTGCTTTGGAGAGACATAAGGATCAAGGTAATTAGCCTCTTGTTGAAAACAAATGAGTATAATTTTATGTACCCACTGTGATTGACTTTGTAGTCAAATGGTCAAGTCCTACCAAGGAGTATGTGGCTAGCCTGCATGGGAATAATATCACAAAGCACCTCATCTTCATACTTGCCAATGGAGAAAGAGATTAGGACTTTTTT